>OX439379.1:1970503-2471373 GCA_949319315.1 Zelleria hepariella | reverse complement strand
CCACTGTGAGCGGGAACTTCTACACTGAGTTGATTTGATTTTCAAGGTTCTTTATTTAAAAATAACTTACACCATATTACAATTTAAGGTGATAACCTACCCACAACTAGCGCCGCTAATAAAAAAAAAACATATCTTCTTTTTGGATCCGTTTTTTGCTAAAAACGAATCATCAAATGATAATCCCTAGGCTTAACTATTTTTAGGACATAGGTCCAAGATTCCAGATCCTAGCATCTAAAAACTCATTTCACTTTTGCATCACTTTTGGCGGCGGCGGTTTTATTCGTAGGTGTTCTACGTTGGAATCTAAACATTAGGTCCTAAAAATTGTTAAGCCTTATCATTTGATGATTCGTTTTAGCAAATAACGCATCCAAAAAGAAGATATGATATTTTTTTGTTCCATTTTTTCGCCACCTAGTGCAAGTTGTTTGTATTGATCAGTAGACAGACAGCCTACTAAAAGTTCCGCTATTGAATTAGAGTGCACCGTGTAAGTAGGTGGTGGCTTGCCAAACGATCCCTTCCCCTCTCGAGGTCACCACTCCGCAATCTATAGGTACATTAAGGCTCGGTATAAGGCTAACTAGCGCCACCAATGTAAAAAAAAATCATATCTTCCTTTAGAAGAAGTTTCTGAAAAAATCCTAAGATGCGCCACGCTTTTCTAGATTGTTAAGTGTAGATACCCTCTTCGAAATTTACTTTTAAGCTAAAAAAATTCGATAACCGCCAAAAGCGGCCGTTTTTGGCGGTAATCGAAAGATGAGATATGAAATATGAAGATTGATTGATTGAAGATGAAATATGAAATATGAAAGATGAGCTCATGCGCCATGCTTTTCTACAGGGTGCACTCTAAGTCGATAGCGGAACTTTAAGTAGGCTGTCTACTGATCAATACAAACATCTTGTACTAGGTGGCGAAACAAATGGAGCGAAAAAAATATCAGCTGTTCCATACAAAAGGTCGACTCAGTACTGCGCCAAATGTATGAAGCAGCTTTTATTTTTTTCGCTCCATATTTTTCGCCACCTCGTACAAGTTGTTTGTATTGATCAGTAGACAGCCTACTTAAAGTTTCGCTATCGTCTTAGAGTGCACCCTGTAGATTTTTAAGTGTAGGTACCCAACTCAATTTCCAGTCTTAAGCTTAAAAATTTTCGATAACCGCCAAAAACGGCAGTTTTTGGTGGATTGAGTTGAGTACCTACACTTAAAAATCTAGAAAAGCATGGCGCATGAGCTCATCTTAGGATTTTGTCAGAAACTTCTTCTGAAGGGACATATGATTTTTTCAACATTGGTGGCGCTAGTTAGCCTTATACCGAGCCTTAATATTATTTACTTGCGCCAGGTTCCGTGTTTGTGTGGTCGCTCCGTCGATACATTTTATTCCAGTCGGTTCATTTTTGCGGTTTCTAACCCAATCGAGGTGCCTTCTCGCCCTTATCGAGGTCTCTGGGTGACATGGAAGCCGTTGAGTGAACCTGGAATTATTGGAACTGTAATACACGCAGTTGTCGAAGGAAACAAACAAAAGATACCTTTGATAGTTGCATTTTTCATATTCCTGGTAAGTTCAGTAGCAATAATAATTATGATTGATTTAATTACAATAATTTAATAAAAATAGATACCACTATATTATTTTATTGTGAGTTTATGCATGTTGTGCATTTGAGGTGTCCCTTGGACTATTAGACCTCACACAAGCCATGGTGGTTTGTTTTATCATCCTAGTTGACCAGGCTTTACTGGATGATTACGTATAGTTAAGTTTTCTTTTTTTTTTCTTTAGTTAGGTACCCTAGTTAGCGAGTGAAGTAATCATACATATGTGAAGTCATAACTTTGTTGTATGTAAGAATCAGAATAAATTTAACATCAACTTATCTCAAGTGGCCATACATATCGTTCAGGTAGAAATACCGATAGCCCAGGTAAGACTGCACCGCCACAGTGACGTTCCCTAGGCGCGTCACTGTGGCGCGCCTAGGGAAGTTTTGATGGTTAACAGTGTCTTTATTAATAACCGTTATTATCATAGTACATTTATTATCTATCTCAACTGGCCATACACAACGATCAGGTAGTAATAGCAATCTTACCGGTAGCCCAGGTAAGATTGCACCGCTACAGTGACGTTTCTCAGGCCAACGCCACCGCGAGATACCTAGGCGGTGGCGCGCTGTGTACAGTATAGCTACCACGAGTGCGAAAAAGCTGTGCCGGACGTCCGCCGGACGTCTGTCATGTATCCTAATACTATAGTAGTAAGGTTGTTTATGCAACTTGTCACTTTCAGTGACATTGACAGTAAGCACTCGTGGTACCAGTACTGCCCTGCTCGGTGGCGGGGATAGAAGTCACCCAAACTAGATGGACTGGATAGCATGTACTGCCCCTCTACCCTTGACGCATTTTTCCAATACGGCCGCAATATGGCGCAATTAACAAAATTTAAAATTTTACATAAGGCGCATTTTGTGTTTTGATTGAATAAAACTGCGTTATCTTTGAATAAACATTACAAAGTATTTAAAATCAAAGCATTATTATGCGAATTAAAAGAGAAATAAATTTTGAAACTTTTTCAATTATTATTTGATCGTAATAGCGTCAAGCGTAACCCCCCTGGATGGAGTGAATTTAATTTGAAAAAGGTGTTTCACAATATTATTTAATTATTTAGTTTTAATATCACATTCTATTTCTAAATTGATAGTAGAATTCACATAAATTCAATATGGAGTGGCCTTCTACCACATATTATATTATTAGATTTAGTTAGTTTTGACGTTTTGACTGATAACAGTGTCTCTATTACATTTATTATCTATCTAAACCTGCCATAGATATCGATCAGGTAGTAATACCCGTAACCCAGGTAGGACTGTACTGTCACGGTAACATTTCGCTGGCCGATGCCACCTCGCGATACCCAGGCGGTGGCGCGCTGCGTACCGCCCTGCCCGGTGGCGCGGATGGCGGTCACCCGGGTGGTGGCGTTGCCAAGGTACGCCACCTCCTCGGACTGGATGGCGTTGTACATAGCTGGCTTGTAGATGTATTGTCTGGAAGAGAAAACAAGGTGTTTAGAAGAGTTTCAACGATCTGGATCTGGTGACCTAAGGCCCGGTTTCTGAGTTAAGAATTTTGCTAAGCAAATGGGTAAGTATCGTCCTATCTCTGCAGATTTCTCACAAAAGAACGTGACAGAGCGATACGTAAGTATGTGCTTAGTAAAATTCTCAACTCAGAAACCGGGCCTAAGGGTGGTATTCTAGAACGCTACTTAAACTCAGTTCAAACTAGAACGCTACTTAAACTCTGTTTAAACTCAGTTCAAACTAGAACGCTCCTTAAACTCTGTTTAAGTAGAGTTTAGTAGTGTCGACTGTCGATAAATCAGTGTATGTTTTGATATGAATATCCCTCCCTTCATATCAAAACATGCATTGTTTTATCGACAGTCTGAACTCAGTTTAAACTTCTAGAATACCACCCTAAGGGTGGCATTAATAGTCGTCAGCTCACGCATTTATGCCGCGCGCGGTAAGGGCTACCATGGGGTATTTCAGCGGTCGCTGACCGTACCTATTATGCTATTAAAATCCATGGACAAATGAAACAAACGGAAAATGTGCGCGTTGCGTGTTTACAGGGTTACACACCATTTGGCAGAAGTTTAACTCTAAGTAACTACCTATACATTTAGCTTTCTTAAATCTCTTTTTAACACAAAATTTCTGTTATTTGATTTTTTATTTCATGTGTTTTCGGCAATAGGGTATTTTTCATTTTCACTATCACTTTCAAAAGGTCAGACTTGGTGTAACACTCATCATTTTGTACGCTTTGCTTCGGTTCGCTCGTTAAATAACCCTTACCTGAACAGAAGACTGTCGCCAACAGTATAGTTTCCAACTGCAAGATTAGATCTCGATTGTGGCGACTTTACCACAGCCGTATCACTGAACGCAACTACCACTAACACTAGAAAACCAATCACTGTTCCGAATTTCATTGTACCTAGTACCTATTTTAAATTTTCAAAGTGAAATCGGTAAAGAGTTTTAAGAAAGACCCGTTATGTTTATGATTTTCTGATGCAAAATATATTTCACACTGATATTTTTTTTACTTTCAGATAGCCGACTAGGCGATAGTGATAAGAATAATAGAAGGAACAAATATTTTATACCTTTCTTTAGGCGTCATGGTGTCATCATGTCAGTCAAAGTGATAAGATAGCTGTTGTGATGATACGTGCCTTTATTGATTCTATTGCATGAGATGTATGAGTCATTACAAAGTTTGCACTTTAAATGGATAGATAGAGAACACTTTATTGTACAGCAAAAAATAATTATTTACAATAAAATTTCTAACCTAAGGCGTCAGTCACACAAAAGAGACGTGGGACAAGGACGCAACGCGGACGGACGTGACATTTTGCTTTGCTTTGACGTTTTGCTAGTCCGCGCCCCGTCTCTTCTGTGTGTATTGCATCGCGTCGCTTCTATACATTTTGTATAACAATGACATCAAACTGACGTGGCGTCCACGCCGCGTCTCCGTCCATGTTTTTTTTTGTGTATGGCCCCTAGGATTATACTTAGTCGGAGTTCTAAGCTATTTTTTCAAAAGTTGACCACTCGGAATAGGGGTCAATGAAGTAGGCTTGCCTGGCATCTAAACCAACCGTAAGCTAGTGCCACGCAAAGTAGGGCCCGAAAATACGATTCGACAGTAGACGCCTCAGTCATCGCAGCTTCCTCGCCCGCGGCGGTTTTGAGGAACAATCCGAAACTCGAAATAAGAATCGAGATCTTTAAAAGCCTTGAAACTTGTTCAGTTTGACCTAGTAGAGTCTCTCTGTTCCATGCGCCCTGATTGCGAGTTGCGAGTTACGATGATGAAACAACACTCAAGAAAAACTTCGGAAAATGCCACGGTTTGGAATTTACCGGGCTGTAGAGGAGTACCTCGTCAACTAGCGCCGCCAATGAGAATAAACATAATATATTATCTTCTTCCAATGCCAAAAACGGCCACGGCATTCACGTTAAATGAGAATCTCTAGACCTAAGATCTAGAGCCCAGATGATAAAACCTGTGAATACAATTTGTACAAGTCAAAAGTGGTTGTTTTTGTCTTGTGCAGGATTATTCGTAGGATCTGGGATCTAGGCCTTAGGTCCTAAAAATAGTTAAGCCTAGGCATTCTCACTTGCATTTTAAGCAAAAAACGCATACAAAAGGAGGATATTATGTTTTTTTTATTGGTGGCGCTAGTGCACGGGGTATTCTCCTCTTAAGGCCCAAACCTAGGCACAAGTAGCGCCGCCAATGGAAAAAAATAATATCTTCTTTTTGGATGCGTTTTTCGCTAAAAACTCTTCATTCCTTTATCAACGCGAGGCTTAAGTAACTACGTTTTAGGACCTAAGGTTTAGATTCCAGATCCGAATAAAATAGTTGTGCCTATTGGGCCTTAAGCCTCAATGGAGCAGTACATCAACGGACATTGTATCCCAAAACAAATTTAATTAACAAGAAACTGCAGTATTATAAAATCATCACAGCAAGATAACCCGCTAACCCACCTTCCGCACACTGTATAATACAGCCATAATGAGGCAATTCCGGCCAAATATGACCGCATATCCCGCTAACCCTACGTGGCATTTAATTAATTCTAATGTTTATTGCGTCACGTACGACACAGGGTTGGGGTCTCTGGGACCCTTGATTGTTATTGCCATCGATTCAGCGACACTTTATCGATGCCAGGATCTTAATAGGGTTATACTATGAAGGTGAAATGTGCTGAAAGTAAGGGCTAGTTAGGAGTTTTTCGATTGAACATATACACACGACAGCATCTCGACTCTCCTAGGCATAACTAGCGCCGCCAATGGAAAAAAAATCATATCTTCTTTTTGGATGAGTTTTTTGCTAAAAACTCTTAATTAGGTTATCAACGCGAGGCTTAACTATTTTTAGGATCAAAGGTTTTATTTTTAGATTCCAGATCCTAGAACTTACGAATTAAATCTTTTATCCAAAAGTGGCCATTTATGGCGATAACCTAATGAAGAGTTTTTAGCAAAAAACGCATCCAAAAAGAACATGTTTTTTTTCCATGTGCGGCGCTAGTTGTGCCTAGGTTTTCACCTTAAACGCTAACACTCTACTCGGTTACGTTACGGGCGAGTTTACAACCAAAGTGTACACTCTGACGCGCTGCCGTGTGTACCAACTTATGGATCAGGGGGTCTACCGGCTAAGACGAAGCCGATTACCATTTAGCCTGAGCAACGAAGACCAAAAAAGGCTGAATAGAAAAAGTAATTCGTGTAAAGCCAAATTTTGGCAGAGTTGTAGAGGAAAGTGTCCTGAACAACATACTAAAAGTACTGATGGGTAGGGGGGGAGCTAAGGGGGGGAGGGGGGTGTAAAGGTCCCTTTTTTCAGTTCACTCGACAGTTCACTTTCAGTTTCACTCGAAAACTGCAGCCTATAGCAAAAAATGACCGATTACTGAATTAATCTACATAAAATTCTCTACAAAATGGGTTAGTAACATTTTTCACTGGATCGATATAATAAGGAAAAATGGCGGGGAAATGATATATTTTGTCGCTTTGGTATCGCCCTGGTGTCGTGGGTTTTGGCACTACGCAGCTGATTGGGGTGTCAAAAGACGCGTCTTGACAAGGACTACAAAACAAAAATAAACTAAAAAAAAAATCAAAAAAGTTTTGTTTTTAATCGAAAAAATTAGAAAAATGCTGTTGTTTTTTGGCCCAGTTTTGATGAGAAAAAAAATCATATCTCAACAACGAAACAAGATTTTGAAAAAATATAAAACTCCTCTAATAGTTATGATTTTAAACGATATTACAAAAAAAATTGCAGGTGATGACCACTGATGAATTATTCAGAAGTTGTACCTTCATGACGCGGAGTTGAGTGCGTCAGCGCGGTAGTGACGGTGCATTTGACCTAAATACTTACAGATACAACAATGATTCGGCAAATCTCTACCACCTACCTGATGGGGTCTGACTAGAGGAGCCGATGGTTCTAAAATCAGTGACCACCAACGACCCTGTGGCACTTGACTCCATTCTCAATACCATATTTAGATCTTTCCGCGCGTAAACTCCGCCTCATGAAGGTACAACTTCTGAATAATTCATCAGTGTTACGCACCTCCAATTTTTTTTTTAATATAGTTCAAAATTATAACTATTAGAGGATTTTTTTATTTTTTCAATATCTCATTTCGTTTTTGAGATATGATTTTTTTTCTCACAAAAACCGGGCTAAAAACAACAGCGTTTTTCTATTTTTTTCGATTAAAAACAAAGTAAAAATTAAATTAAGTTTTTGACTTTTTTTTAAAGTTTTTTTTTAATTTTGAAGCCTTTGTCAAGACGCTTTTTTTGACACCCCAATCAACTGCGTAGTGCCAAAACCCACGACACCAGGGCGATGTCGCACTTTCGCTAAAAATCGTGCTTATACCAAAGCGACAAATATCATTTCCCCGCCATTTTTCCTTATTGTATCAATCCAGTGAAAAATTTTATTAACCCATTTTGTAGAGAATTTTATGTAGATTAATTCAGTAATTGGTCAGTTTTTGCTATAGGCTGCAGTTTTCGAGTTATTCACAAAAAACTGTGAAAAGGGACCTTTACACCCCCCTCCCCCCCTACCCATCAGTACTTTTAGCATGTTGTTCAGGACACTTTTATCTACAACTGTGCCAAAATTTGGCTTTACACGAATTATTTTTCCTATTTTTCGTTCGTTTCCTGTGCTAATTGGCGAAAATCGAAGTTCGATTTATAAAAATGTACTGCCACCCAGTTCATTTTACTGCCATCCAGTTAATTTTTCATAAATCGAACTTCGATTTTCGCCAATGGTAATCGGCTTCGTTTTAGCCGGTAGATCCGACCCCAAGGAAAACAAACCTCTAACTAAACTAAGGCAACGTAATGAGCGCGGTACGCTCAGATTTGCCGCTAGGGGCGCCAGTGTAGCGTGAGGTCAAAAATGTGACTGTTTGTATGAGCTACGCGGGTTTATTTCTAAATTAGAATAATGTTGTGAATATTTTGCAATACCTGAGATTAATTATGGCAAATAGTTGGTGTCCGGCTACTAAGAAATGCCCCTCTACCCTTGAGTGCCCTTGACACATTTTTCCAATACGGCCGCAATATGGCGCAATTTACAAAATTTTACATTTTACAGCCTTACCTTTGAATAAACGTTACAAAGTATTTAAAATCAAAGCATTACTATGCGAATTCAAAGATAAATTAATTTTTAAACTTTTTCAATTTGATCGCAATAGCGTCAAGGGTAACCCCCCTGCTTTGGAACAGTTTAACTTTTCGGAAAATAGTGTCCTAATATTTTTTTAAAATAAAATGCCTTTTTTTAAGGGCCACATATTTATACAATTATTCTTGTTCATAAAAGTTTTTAAGATCTCGATGTTGCTTAGAAACGGTCGGTAACAAAACGTTTATTTTATTTATTTTCTCAGAACACAAGTAAAGGTACCGAGAAAGGAATTGTTCTCGTACGGAGCAAGTATTCCCAATTCGCAGAATGTTAAGAAACGAAGTGAAACTTTGTATTACTCCGTGGGTTTAGCCCTGTACTGTCGGTATGGTTGCACCTTAATTAATTATAGATTTAGAATTATAGAGTTGTGTTAGTTAACAATATTGTGTCTATGGACTAAATTGTTGATGTAATTTTAGCTAGTAAAATTAAGAATTAATTAAAAAATAATTAAGTAAAATTAAACTTACGCGCAAAAAATAATATTTTACCAAACCTAGTTACACAGACTGGAATCTAAACTCCTTAGACTTGGATTCTACGTTGAAATTAAATAAAATTATTTTGCTAGAACAAGGCTTCGGTATTCATTTAGCGGTTTTGGTTGCTTAAGAATATTTAGGCCCTATTCAGGTAAACATATATATTGAAGAAGAAGATGGAATAATGAAAAAAAGAATTCAGCTCATACTCGTCAAAACTAATAAAACAGCCCCTGTATTCTGATCAAATATCCTCCGTAAAAATAACCGTTTTTACATGTCCAAAAAAATATTATTCATTCCAATAAGGCCTATTTTCGAGTGTTTTGACGCTCAAATGTTGAGTGGATTTTTTAGAGAATAGAGGCGCAGGGGGTCTACCGGCTAAGACGAAGCCGATTACCATTGGCGAAAATCGAAATTCGATTTTTGCAAAATGTACTGCCACTCAGTTAATTTTACTGCCACCCAGTTAATTTTTCATAAATCGAACTTCGATTTTCGCCAATGCTTCGTTTTAGCCGGTAGACCCCCTGGAGGGCTAACACAAAGGGCCAACAGGAACTAATACTCTCAGAGCGAGCACATTTGATATTTCAAAAGTTGCGCACCAATTAACCGCTTTCTTGAACGAAGATTTGATTACAAAGTTTGCGTTTCCCTGCACTGAGCGAAAAATAATGTTATTTTTACTCGACTTTGCGCGAGTAAGTAGGTAGTCTTTCCTGTATTAATAAGATTTCCAGACAAAGTGAAAACTAGTCTTCTATCCTGCCCCTCTACCCTTGAGGCTTTTTGTCCAATACGGCCGCAATATGCCGCAATATGGCGCAATTTCCAAAATATAATATTTTACAAATTAAGACGCATTTTGTGTTTTTATTGAATAAAACAGCCTTACCTTTGAATAAACATTACAAAGTATTTAAAATCAAAGCAATACTATGTGAATTCAAAGAGAAATTAATTTTAAAACTTTTCAATTTGATCGCAATAGCGTCAAGGGTAACCCCCATGGTTTGTGCTTGTGCTATCTTGGATTGTGAGATTTTGTCACGTTTGTCTCCCATTGTTCACTCTTTATTGAAGACCTTTTCTTGGCTCGGTATCTCAATGAGCCGTTTTCGTAGTGGTGGCAAGGAACTGTTTTTGTAAAGGAATATTTTGATCATGTTTCTTTACCAAACAGGGGGTATACCGCCTAAGACGAAGCCGATTACCATTGGCGAAAATCGAAGTTCGATTTTTGAAAAATGTACTGCCACCCAGTTTATTTTACTGCCACCCAGTAAATTTTTCATAAATCGAACTTCGATTTTCGCCAATGGTAATCGGCTTCATCTTAGCCAGTAGAACCCCAGATTAACCCTAATTTGCGGTATGGGGTAACCCAAAACCATCAAGCGTGGCGAATGGATGATTAATGAGTGTCTTTACTTAGGATGTTTACTTATTTATTTTATTCAGTCAATTTGGACCCTTTTGATCCCTTAAGAGCGATTATGAACATTAAGGTATGTTATGAGTCTAGAGATGATCATGATGTGTTTTAAAAAAATCTAAGACAAGTAAGTAGGTAAGTATGTTATATTTTTAACCGAAAGTAGGACGTACTCGACTCGACCCGTATTTTTTTTTTTACTTTTTGTTACCTCAGTTATTTTTTTCTACGTGAACCAATTTTATGATTCTTTTTTTGTTTGAAAGGGTTTACCACGAAACCTGCATGAACTCTTGATTCTGTAGAAAGTTACCTTATAAATAATGTATTACCTATTAATTTCAATTCACTTATTTTATTTTTGCTCTCCTAAATGCTCGAGATTTACTCAGCCATTTCTACCTATATGCTCTGACTAACGCTTGTTTTACTTCCGGGAGGGCGCTTCGCTGATTGCTCTTGCAGTTTCATCTTCAATTCGAATCTATAATATGTTTATGTTAAGAATTCCCTGTACAAGCGTGGGATCTCGGCGATGGCCAAGCGCGTGAAACACTGTTTTCTATAGCTGGAGCGAGACGGGGCGCGGGAAAAGTGAGAGGCAATGCGGTTGTATGAGTCTACGTGTGTTCGTGTTCTTTCGCGAGTATGTAGTTGTATGTAATGTAATAGATCTATTTTCCCAAATTTTTTCGTAGTACATTTTATTAGCTATTTCGAAAATCTTTTTTTTTCTGACAAGTATACATTATTGATGTTTCCAAGGTAGTTAGATTCCAATAGACAGTGTAAAGTAAGTAAATAACAGCTGAAAGTAACCCCTTTTACGGCGCGAAAAACGCATCGCTCTAATTTCTTTCAGGCTATTTTTTTATTATAAAAACTATTTGCAAACCTCCGTATTGGTCATCTACTGATATAAACTTTTTGCTGAAGTTCGGCCTGTAGTTTAGAAATTAAACCTGAACTTTGTATGGAAAAATGGTGCTCTAGCGGCCTCTTAATATCTTTAGTCATAAACCTACCAAAGTTTGTTGATCTGATCAAACTCTTTGTCGGGTAGGGCTTCCAGGACCTGCCCGGCTAGGATGCCAGGTCAAGACGCGACTTTTAAGGGTAGACGATAGCAACGTGGCGGGAAATTCAAAATTTTCACAGTTTTTTACATTTTGTGGCTAAACTGAGGTATTTTTGTTCAGCTATTTTTCGTTCGCGGAAATAACAAAGTATTCTTTTTATTATTGTAAACAATAGAACAACAATAATTCAGCCGATTATGTGTTCTGGTCTACGACAAGTTTTTTGGGCAATACCACTGCTTCGTAGACCAGAACACATAATCGGCTGAATTATTGTTGTTCTGTTGTTTACAATAATGAAAAGAATACGGTTTTATTCTCGCGAACGAAAAATCGCTAAACAAAAATAGTTCAGTTTAGCTACAAAATGTAAAAGTCTGTAAAAATTTTGAATTTACCGCCACCTTGCTATCGTCTACCCTTAACTACGCTAGCTTGCAAGATGCTCCTTCTTTCTACGGGAAGTCATGTTAGCGTGATGTCATTTTGCGAAACGCGACTGAAGTTTATAGTAATTAATAATTTTTATTAATAGAGTGCGATTGTTTCGCCAACAAACTGCCGAACAGTTTGGCGAATATTTTTTCATAGTTAATAAGTAAATAAGTACTTGTCAGTTTTAGGGTGGCATTAATAGTCGTCAGCTCAAGCTCGAGCTCGTAGGTGATCACAGAAAAAAAAATGCTAATGTCAAGCCTTGGCTAATGTCATGCTTGATACAGCTAAATACAGAAAAAGAAAAAAAAAACGATCAATTCGGAACCCAAAGTTTTTTGTTCGAAAGTCCGTTATTGGCTTAATCTTATCTTTAGACAATATTGAGAAACTAATTTAAATATTTTTTTATTTTGGTCGTTTTTTTTTATATCAGTAGTTTTGTTTTTATGCGCTAAAATGTTTTGTTCCTATCACCGCCAACAGTATGCAGACCGTCGCTTGACGTCTTAGGACCGTATCTTTGAAACGTTGTAAAATCCAAACTACTGTACCAAAATGAAAAATATTGAAATGAGTTTCTCAATATTGTCTAAAGATAAGATTAAGCCAATAACGGACTTTCAAACAAAAAACTTTGGGTTCCGAATTATTGTTACTGATGGGCAAGCGTAAATACCGTCCGGAAAATTTAAGACCAAAAAATAAGCTAGCTACGTCAAAACTAGAATTCGTAAATTCGGGCCCCCAACCAATGGCCGTAAAAATATTTAATCTAATACCGGAATCGATAAAGTCACTGCAAAACATTAATACTTTTAAAACCGCACTAAATTTATATCGAATTAAAAAATGATTTTATTCGCTGCAGGAGTTTTATAGCGATACAGAGAACAAAATTTAATAATAAGTAATGTATTTTTTCCTTGAAATGAGTGTTGTGTCTATTTACTGTAATTTAAGAATTTCAATTTTATAATCTTTACCTCCTGATTGTATCAGACAATTTTGTTATATTGTAGTGCCCTAACTGGGTGTCGTGTAATTCACTTATATAATTAATTACAAATACTTACCGCCTGTAAATAACCTTTTACACGATACACAATAAATTTATATGAATGAATATGAATATGAATACGTATGATCAGTGATGACCAATCAAACAATCTCTGGTCAGACTACAGCTCTCCGACGGCAATTTGTCAATCAATCCATGCGGAGATTGGAAGGCCTCTGGATTGAATTCAAAATGAATTCAGCCAAAATGCCTTTAATGCTGTGAACAAGCCCCGTAATTGAACTTTAATTTTCATGCCTCACGCCGCAAAAGGGCAAAGGGTTAGGCAGGGGTGTTGGTTCAACAAGATTTCATAAAGTAATTGTTTTTGCGTTTGGGATGGAGAGGGGAAGAAATCGGTAGGCAGACCACCCCAGATGGTCCGACGATATAGCCCAAGGAGCCAGAAAGCAATGATTGCGATTTTTACTTTTACTTACATTGAGAATTTACTAAGTAAATACTTAACTATCGTTCTGTCACGTTCTTTTGTGAGAAATCTGCAGAGGCAGAACGATATTTATGTTTGTTACCTACCTTAGAACTTTTTTTTACGTCAATCTGGGAAAAATATTTTGATCATTCTTTTTTTGGGTACAAGGGTAAACTTTCCATGTAGTCCCATAAAACAATGGTGAAGATCTGATGAAGAACTTCGGAGATAGAGAACGGAACTCCTCAACGGACAGCAGGGGGGTTACTCTTGACGCTATTGCGATCAAATTGAAAAAGTTATAAAATTAAATTCTCTTTGAATTCACATAGTATTGCTTTGATTTGAAATACTTTGTAATGTTTATTCAGGTAAGGCTGTTTTATTCAATAAAAACACAAAATGCGTCTTAATTTATTGGCCGTATTGGAAAAATGCGTCAAAGGTAGAGGGGCAGCTCACAGCTCAGCTAATTACACGGAATCAGTGCAATAGATCAGCGGTTCCCGAATGTGTTCCGCGGAACCCTTGGGCTGCGTAAAAGGCTCTCAGGAGTTCCACGAAAATTCAACATTTCGATGTTTTTTTTTCTCCTTTGATATATTTAGGCCCGGTCTCTGAATTAAGAATTTTACTAAGTAAATACTTAACTATCGTTCTGTCACGTTCTTTTGTGAGAAATCAGCAGAGGCAGAACGATATTGAAGTATTTTATAATTGATGGTGCGGGAGTGGTGCACCTAGCAGGGTGGCAGCAGGGATTCGTCAGTGAAACGCCGTTGTTGGTGGTACAAGAGAGTGTGTGTATATTTTGGTTGTAATAACATTTATAGCATTGACTTAGATGCTAGGTCAGCGTTATGCGCTTATGTTGCAGTAATCCTAAAGTGTTACAGTAAAACCTTATAACTAATCATTTGCTTAAGCTACCATACTAAAATATCGTAATCACTGTTCAGACTAACTCATATTCTGAAGAAAATACGATTCTGACCTACTCCGAATCCAAATTAAACAGAATCTAACTAAACAAGATTTTGTCACAGATCCCCAATTGACTAATTTAGAATCTGACAGCTATCGCCGAAATCCATTTAAGGCTCGGTATAAGGCTAACTAGCGCCACCAATGTTGAAAAAATCATATGTCCCTTCAGAAGAAGTTTCTGACAAAATCCTAAGATGAGCTCATGCGCCATGATTTTCTAGATTTTTAAGTGTAGGTACCTACCTACCCAACTCAATTTCTAGTCTTAAGCTAAAAAAATTTCGATAACCGCCAAAAACGTTAACATGTTTTTTTCAACTTTTTTTTACAGATTTGACATCCTGTTGACCAGTAGGTTACACCCTGTAAAAAGAGTTAGGTACTTTTGTAACACCTTGTATTATATTATATCAGATAGCACAAAGAGTTGCTCCTAACAACATTTGTTTAGGCCAAGATTTAAGTTTCTCATTACAAAAGACTTTGGCGGTGTGTAATTATCGAGTTCTGCCTTGTAAGCTTTGGGGCCACGAAAAGAAAAAGATAAAAGATAAAATATTCTTTATTGTACACCAAGAAACATATACAGACAAGAAAAAGTAACTTAACTAAAACAAGGTACAATTGGCGGCCTTATTACTTACAGCAATTTCTTCCAGGCAACTACTAAAAGAAACTTACGTAAAGAAACTTATAACTTTACTTTTATCTCCACACTCTTACGAGTATTAGCTGAAGGGTGACCATTCGAATTATTTTATTGTACAAGGCTGGGAGTTGGTAGGCTGATAGTGAAAACTTCGTTGAGTCTGGGAAAAATATTTTTTTGGTCGGTCGGGGTTGTAAGCTTGATTTTTTTACTTTGAAAGTGTAAATGTAATGTATGGGTTAAGTATTTATTTTGGTCGTACAATTCTATGAGCTTCTAGGCTTTTCATATAAACCCCATATCTCGGCAAGCCCTCGATCAAATTGGCTCATGTTTGAACTTAATTTTAATTTCATTTTCCTGCCTACCAAATTGTGCGACGATCCGACAATATTTATTCAAGTTATCGTCAAACGGACATTCATACAAGCATACATACAAGCGCTAGATTGTTTCAGTAGACCCGGTTCCAGTCTCGCTTCGCTCGTTCGTTCAATTATTTTTGAAAACGCTTATTTCGTGGCCCAACTTCCACGGCGTATATTATGAGAAAAACTTGCAAAATTGATTTAGGACAAAGCCTTTTCTCGTACGCACATCTGCCTAATTAATTTAGGGATTATGTACACAAGAAGAGGATTAAATAGAGAAAGGAAACAGGAACATTTATCTGATTTATTTTAGACGTAAGCCCCGACAGCAAATAACGGCTCTATTGATGTCACAACATTATTTCTATAGTGAGAAAACACGCAGCCTATCATGTATCGATAAGATAAAGATAAGATATAAAAAAAAAATTTTTTGTATGTTTCTTTTCTTAGCCTAAATTCATCAAGTATCGTTCTATTGTTATTGTCTAAAGGTGTACATAGCTGGCATTACCCTGGTAGGGGGTCACGAAAGGTGTTTCCACTGTAAGAAAGAAATAAAGAAAAGAAGAAAGAAAAAAAAAATCTTTATTGCCAAAAAAACAAGCAAATTGAATAAGTATTCATTAAGTAAACTAATAATAATAATAATCGTACATAACACAAAATTCGGCAGTGGGTGCCATGCTCAGCATTTGTCGTCGGAAACATATTAAAGGAGGTATGTTGTACATACTAAATATTATTATGCTTTCCAATCGACGCTGATTTTCAGCATAATAATATGCCCTACAGCAAGACGCAGGGTCGCGTCATGAAAAATGTTGAAAAACACTGGTCTACGCCATACACAGAAAGAAGTTCACAATATTACAGAAAAGAGGTTTTCGTGTAATATAAGTTTGTATAAGCAATCAGATGTTTTTATTTTCTTTCTCACAAAATATGTTTTGTATTTCGAGTCACATACGGGTTACAAATAAATTGTGATTGAATATTTTTAATTTACTGACCTAAACAGCTCAACCTAAGAATACCTACAGCCCACTTATTTCTAAAACTTCGCCTATGTTTTTTCTAGTATAATAGAGAATATTCTATTCTATTCTATTCTTCGTTCTTAACGTTCTTACTCAATAAAATGACGTAGGCACCTATCACAATGTATGCACAAGTAAAGTTTACCAATACACAATATCAGAACAGAGTCGGATTATAGAAGTGCACTTTGGTGTCCCTCTCGCTCTCATTGAGATCAAACATACATCTTATATTATCTTCTCAGCTTTGACTGTGCTTTCCGTCTGCTTACTGTACTGACTGAAGCTCTGTTATTTTCAGTAGAGATTCGCCGCAGCCAGGGGACGGTCGCATCGTCTGTTCCGCGCGAGTGTTCGAAATTCGAATTCGAAATATCAAAAGTGTCTGTTAAGGTTTTAATTAAAAATAAAACTACTTTTTTCTCAATTCTGTAGTGCCAGTGGCGGGTTAGTTTTTTAAGAGGGTGCCGTAAGAAAGTCTCCAAACGAAAGATTAATCTAAACGTGTGAAAACTGTGACTTTGTGGTTGCTGCCAAATTATTAAGATCAAAATAACCTTAGAATATTTTTGTCGAGGCCGCTAAACTATGCCGTTAACCCAGTTACGTCGCGATTGAATCGGGTTCGAAATTCGAATTCTCATTAGAATTTCGAACGTTGAATTTTTCTTTCTCTTTATTTTCTTTTTCTGCCTAGCTGCCTGTTCGTTAATTACCTAAAACTCTTTTACTGAGAGCATCGTTGGAAAAAGAGTGCTTTGGGAAAAGGAAATTAAAAATTTAAGGTAAGTACGTATACGTAAGACGAAAAGCCGTTAGCCATTAATACAAAATAGCAATATTGCGGCATTATAATAAATTTATGAACCCCCAGCCCAATATGAAGGGAAATTTATGGACCGAGCCGTTTGTTACGATGTTATCTTTGCACCAAGGTGAAATTTTACCAGTGAAATCTGAAATTAATATACATATTGTACCTGTGAACCTATGTTGGTGCATGTTGCCAGATGTAGGCCAACATTGATGCTTGTCTGTAGGTAGGTATTTTATAATCCTTCAACTCAGTTTATTACAGGATAATAGACCTTAGATTAGATTAAAATATTCTTTATTGTACTAAAAAACACATTGAGACAGACAGTATTAATATTTAGGGTACAATAATAATTGGCGACTTTATTGCTAACAGCAATTTCTTCCAGGTTACCACTGACAGAGAAATTGTAAAGGAGATCAGAGGTTCGTTCTGCTGATATTTTTAACCACGATGATAAGTGGATAATATTACTGTAAAAAAATTACAAATAGTAGATTGTTATCAGAGGGACTAAAACACAATTTTTAAGGCGAGAGAGTTTCTTTGAATCCAGAGCGGCGCGAAGGATTCTAGAGTAGAATCCTGAACGCAGCAAGGGATTCAAAGTACTCGAGCTTTGAAAAGTGTTGTTCCCGAGGTGAACACTCTACTTTTTATCACCCTCTATGAGAAAATGAGTGACTGGAACTTACGAATAATTAGCGTCGGCTCGGCATCCGACACACTGTTCTCTGGAGTTAATATTATAACACTTTAATTCTCATTGCTTGAGGAAGAAACACTTTTATTTTATGAAAGTAAGTAAAAACCAAATAGTACACAAATAAACGATACGAACGAAGACGGAATGCATTTCTGACGTTTTTATTTTTCTCCAAACTTTTTTTTTTGGCTTGCGCCGCGCGGTATTTTTTTTCATGCTGCCAGTTTCTTGTCCATACATTGTTCGTGATTGATCTCTTTCAATGTTGTCTGTAAACTCTTTAGTCATTTGAACTTTTACTTACAGATTCATATTCCAAATTCAAATCACTTTTTGTCCTTCCGGGATTAAAAAACAATTTTAGTCCCTGTTTGCGGGGAACGAACTAGGTCTTTTCGAATAGATATGATAAAAAAATATTATCAGCCGTTCCACACTGAACTTCCATTATCATTGTATTTTTCAAGATATTAAATTAATAGCATAACCCGCGTCGATAAAAAAAAAATTGGATGAATTTTAAAACTAGCGTTGTCTTGCTTTGATTGTATATGATTAGGGGGTGTGTTTTGCAGTTCATTTTAGATTAAGGCCCGGTTTCTGAATTGAGAATTTTGCTAAGCAAATACTTAACTATCGTTCTGTCACGCTCTTTTGTAAGAATTCTGCAGAGACAGGAAGATACTAACCGATTTGCTTAGCGAATTTCTCAATTCAGAAACCGGCAGTAATGAACCTAAACATTTTTTGACACAAAAATTAAAAGACGTATCACGTAACCACAGTTTTTCAAAGTAAGCAAATGTCTTAGACGGGCTACTTAGAAAGTATGGAAAAAATATTTTTCCGATAAAATCAACATTAATGCCGTATCTCTACGAGAAAAACAAAGTCATAGGTACGGTCGGCCACAGTCTAGGATACCCCATGGTAGCTCTTACCGCGCGCGGCATAAGGGTGCCAATCGAAAAAAAGGGTATCCCAGCGTGTGGCCGACTGTACATGCCCGCATCGGGAATCGCATCTGGGTCTCTCGCTTTCGAGACTATTGCCCAGCTAGTGGGAATGTATGCAAATTATGAATGTGAAGTTATACTTGATTTACGATTTATTCCACATTCCACTATTTACTAGTAGCTAGAAACGTATCGAACCGATATTTTATTTTTTGTAAAACATAGCGGTATTTTCGTTCTGTGATAAAAACAAACATAAAATGAGTAAAAATTGTATTCTACCTGTGCAACAAAAACTAACATAGAATAATTTCACTGGGTAAAAAATATGTATTTTTCCACGAATCCCTTAGGCATAACACATATTTTCAGTGGAAAAAATCCAAATTGTTTTTCAAAAATTCTTGGATCATAGCCCCGTACTGTTGAATCCGTAATTGATCAGCATTGCAGGAAAATACGCATTTTTAGGGTTCCGTGCATTTTACTCTGCCTACGCTGTATGTCTGTCTGAAAATA
Source organism: Zelleria hepariella (assembly GCA_949319315.1). Classification (NCBI taxonomy): domain Eukaryota; kingdom Metazoa; phylum Arthropoda; class Insecta; order Lepidoptera; family Yponomeutidae; genus Zelleria; species Zelleria hepariella. The sequence goes on along the minus strand of OX439379.1, from coordinate 2,452,018 downwards.
TAACCTTCATTGTGGTGATTCATTGCGGATCATAAGGTTTTATTCTTTGTATAAAACAATAACATAACAATAGTAAAAAACAAAAGTAGGCAAAGTACGAGTCGGACTCACGCTTTTAGTAGTAAACAAGTAAGTGACTTTTTACTGTACATACAAAAAAAAGCATTTTACATAATATTAATTTAGTTCTTAGAAATTAAAGTTTTTTTTTTCAAATAGGTATATGGCGCAGAATGGTAGGAGGTAGATACGGAATCCTCGGTGCACGTGTACGACTTGCACTTGGCCGGTTTTATAAAGCTTTTAGGCAAATTCATATTTCATCCAGCATGGAGATTGAAATCGAAGTAATTTGGTTCGTTTTGTTTTAATATTATTATTTTATAGGCTGAAATACCGAACGGGCAACTTGTTTCGACGAATATTAAATTAACTTATTGGTGAATTAAAATTTGAGCGGGTAAGAGTCAAACAAAATATTCGGATAATCCGAAAATGTAACACTGTACTGAAATACTAACTACCTATTTCTGAATTGAGAAATTTCCTAAGCAAGTACGTAAGTATCGTTCTGTCTCTGCAAACTTCTCACAAAAGAGCGTGACAGAACGATTCTACTTAAGTATTTACTTAGTAAAATTCTCAATTCAGAAACCAGGCCTAATATTAATATTCGTCATCTCAAGATCAAGCTCAAGTAGGTAATCTCAGAAAACAAAATCAATCGAGCTTGAGTAGACGGTCAGCATATTAAGGTGGCAAGATAGCGACGTGGCGGGAAATTCAAAATTTTCACTGTTTTTTGTAGCTAAACTCAGCTATTTTTGTTCAGCGATTTTTCGTTCGCGGCAATAACATAGTATTCTTTTCATTATTGTATACAAAAGAACAACAATAATCCAGCCGATTATGTGTTCTGGTCTACGAAGCAGTTAAGTAGCACTGCCCAAAAACTTGTCGTAGACCAGAACACATAATCGGCTGAATTATTGTTGTTCTTTTGTTTACAATAATGAAAATAATACTATGTTATTGCCGCGAACGAAAAATCGCTGAACAAAAATAGCTCAGTTTAGCTACAAAATGTAAAAAACTGTAAAAAAAATCAATTTCCCGCCACGTTGCTATCGTCTACCCTTAATAGGCACTAGCTTGGGCATGACATAGCCGACTCAAGACCTTGGCTAATGTCAAAGTCAATTAAAAAAAAAAAAATCTACTCTTTTTACAGGTTTGACATCCTGTTGACCATGTAAAAAGAGTTAGGATGATTTGTACTACGTTGTATTGTGCTATAAACTAGACATATTATATACGTAAATGTATGTACAGTCGGCCACAGTCTCAGATACCCCTTTTTGTTCGATTGGCGCCCTTATGCCGCGCGCGGTAAGAGCGGCCATGGGGTATCTGAGATTGTGGCCGGCCGTACCTACCGACAGCTACATACTTACTCGGCGCACTAAAAAGAGTTAGGCTGGTATTAATAGTCCTCTGAGATCACCTACTTGAGATCGGTCTCAAGTAGGTGAACTCAGAAAACAAAAATCACCGACTTGAGTCATTGGCTTATTAATAAACCTATCTTCGGCGCGAACTTGAGTCCTCGATTTGAGTAAAGAATGAACTATTTGAACGAATGATACCATTTAAAGTTCAAAATGTGGTCAAAAAGCTTAAACCCAACTCAAAAGTACTAGGCGCCCATCTATAAAGGCTTAGGGTGACCGACTCATCACGCTACAGCCCAAACGGCTGAACCTATAAGTATGAAATTTGGACAAAAGTTGCGTTATATGGTAGAAGGTTCATTTAAGAAGCGATTTTTTTTTATTTAACCCTTAAGTGGGTCAAAATAGGGCTGAAAGTGTGTATGGAAAAAAAATTTTTTTTGGTCTTTTATTCTTAAATCTTGATTTATTGTACTTTTTTTTTAAAATGACTCGACACCTATTTCAGATTTTTTCTCATTTCTATGTTCATAAGGGTTAAAATGGGTGCCAAAGTTTTTTGATTTTTTTCACCAGTTACGATAAATGCTGGAACAAAACCGCTAATGCCACAACAGTGAAAATTTGACAATAGTTGTAATTTGTGGACAAGCTACGGGTTAAGACAGATTTACTTCAAGTTTAACCCTTAAGGCGGTAAAAATGGGGTCCAAAGTTTGTATGAAAAAAAATAAAAAATTTGTCCGGATATACTTGCAACTAAAAATTCGTATATTAAATCAAAAATAATTAAACACCTGTTTTAGCTTTTTTCTAATTTTAGCCGTTTAAGGGTTAAACGAGGTTGAAATGTATGAATATTTTTCGTGATGTAGTGTCAACGTCGGGCCCAAACCATTTAAGCTACAACTATGAAATTGATACTGCATTAGCGTTTTGTAGCAAAACTACCCACCATGAACAAAAAAATATAATTTTAACCCTTCAACTGCCCAAACCGAGGTTCAAAGTTTGTATGAAATAAAATTTTTTTTTTGTCCGATTTACTTGAAACTTAGTATTTGTATATTAAATAAGAAACAATGAAACACGTGTTTCATCGTTTTTTAAAATTCTGCCCAAGAAAGGGTTAAAAGGGGTAGAAAAGTTTGAAGATTTTTCCTGATTTAGTATCAATGCCAGGCCTAAACCATTAAAGCTACAACTATGAAATTGAAACTGCAGTAGCGTTTTGTGGCAAAACTACCTACCATGAAGAAAAAAATATAATTTTAACCCTTCAAATGCCCAAGTCGGGGTTCAAAATTTGTATGAAATAAAATTTTTTTTTGGTCCGATTTACTTGAAACTTAGTATTTGTACATGAAATAAGAAAAAATTAAACACATGTTTTAGCGTTTTTCAAATTTCTGCCCACTAAAGGGTTAAAAGGGGTAGAAAAGTTTGAAGATTTTTCCTGATGTAGTATCAATGCCAGGCCTAAACCATTAAAGATACAACTTTGAAATTGGATGTGCAGTTGCATTTCATAGCAAAACTACCCACCATGAAGAAAAAAAATATAATTTTAACCCTTCAAATGCCCAAACCGGGGTTCAAAGTTTGTATGAAATAAAAAAAAATTTTGGTCCGATTTACTTGAAACCAAGTATTCGTATTTTAAATCAGAAATAATTAAACACGTGTTTCAGCATTTTTCTGATTTCAGCGAATGAAGGGTTAAAATGGTTGGAAACGTTGAAGATTTTTCCCTCTTATAGTAGCAATGCTGGGTCCAAACCATTTAAGATACAACTTTAAAATTTGAACTACAGTTGCGTTTTATAGCAAAACTACCAACCATGATGAAAAAAGTAATAATGTTAACCCTTCAAATGCCCAAACCGGGGTTCAAAGTTTGTATGAAATAATTTTTTTTTGGTCTGATTTACTTGAAACTAAGTATTCGTATACTAAATCAGAAACAATCAAACACGTGTTTCAGTGTTTTGAAATTTCTGCCGACTAAAGGGTTAAAAGGGGTAGAAAAGTTTGAAGATTTTTCCTCCTGTAGTATCAAGTCAGGCCTAAACCATTAAGACGACGTACGTCTCACAACTAGCGCCGCCAATGGAAAAAAAATCATATCTTTTTTTTGGATGCGTTTTTAGCAAAAAACGCTCCTGCGATTCCTCAACGCGAGGTTTAACTATTTTTAGGACCTAAGGTTTGGATTCCAGATCCTAGAACTTAAGAATGCAATCGATTCTCGCCAAAAGTGGCCACTTTTGGCGAGAATCGATTGCATTCGTAGGAAATCTAATCCTGGAATCCAAACCTTAGGTCCTAAAAATAGTTAAGCCTCGCGTTGAGGAATCGCAGGAGCGTTTTTTGCTAAAAACGCATCCAAAAAAAAGATATGATTTTTTTTCCATTGGCGGCGCTAGTTGTGAGACGTACGTCGTCTTAAAGCTACAACTTTTAAATTGAATGTGCAATTGTGTTTTATAGCAAAACTACCCACCATGAAGAAAAAAATATAATTTTAACCCTTTAAATGCCCAAACCGGGGTTCAAAGTTGGATTAAATAAAAAAAAATGTTGGTCCGATTTACTTGAAAGTAAGCATTTGTATACTAAATTAGAAATAATCAAACACGTGTTTCAGCATTTTTCTCATTTCAGCCAATGAAGGGTTAAAATGGGTGGAAACGTTGAAGATTTTTCCCTGATGTAGTAGCAATGCTGGGCCCAACCCATTTATGTTACAACTTTGAAAAACTACAGTTGCGTTTTATAGCAAAACTACCAACCATGAAGAAAAAAGTAATAATGTTAACTCTAAAACGGCCAAAACGGGGTTCAAAATTTGTATGAAATTATCATTTTATTGGGTCAGATTAACTTCAAACTAAGTAGTCGTATATTAAATCAGAAATAATAATTAAACACATGTTTCAGCATCAAAAATGGTGGAAACATTTAAAGAGTTTTCCTGATGTAGTATCAGTAACAATGCCGGAACCATTAAAGCTACAACTATTCAATGAACATTTAACTACAGTTGCTTTTTATAGCAAAACTACTAAGCATGAAGAAAACAATAATAATGATAAACCTAAAACGGCCAAAAAGGTTCAAAGTTTGTATTTTTTTTGTTGGATTCATTTGATCTTTACCAATTTGGTCACACAGACACAATACATACACTTCCACGCTGAAACTGCTCGACGGATTTGTATGACATTTGGAATAGAGATAGCTTACACAAATACACACCCATGTCTCTATTCATGCTAATTTGATAATGGTGAAAGATGTACCCAGGCAACTTCTTATAAGTCTTCGCGGACGAAGTCGCGGGCGAAAAGCTAGTACATTATAAAGAGACTATTCGAAAAGGCTCAACCTGAGTTTGGCCTCCTTTTGGTCCATAAAATTGTCCATGGTCCGGTGTTATTCAGTTGTCAACTTATCATTTCTATAATAGTCCAGGATTCCACAAACATAAAAGTGATGTTACAAGATATAACACGAACTCTACTCCAAATAAGTACTCGATTATAATAACTAGTGGTTCAACCCGAACTGTGAACTCAGGATGACTAACTTTTTGCTAACCCCATATCCACTCTTCGTCCGATTTGGATTTGGATGTTAGAATTTTAAAATTATTTTAATTCCATTAAGCCGCCTTTATATTTTTATGACGACACAATCATTCATACATACAAACATACTTCGATCGCTCGTTCAATATGACGACACAATTTTGTAGCGGCACCCTGGTCTAGACAAAAAGGAACAGATCTGACTCGCTTCACCCATTTTTATTCAGCATTGTTATTCGTTACTTTGGCAACAGAGAGCTTGATCTTGAGTGAGTAACTCAGCATATTAATAAAGCAGCGCTTACTTGAGACCGATCTCAAGTCCTCGACTTGAGTCAAGAATGAACTATTTCAACGACTTGAGTAAAGAATGTACTAGGCTACCATACATTAGAAAGAGGCTAGCCACAACCTCAGTTTGACCTTCAAAGAGGTTCGTAAGGTGAACAACTTTTTTCACGGTTTTCAGAACTGTCGAATAAAAGAAAAAACTTTTTCTTCTGTCAAACATCAGTCAAACTACGAAAATAAAATTATTATAAAAATGTCTCGTAAATTCTTGTGATTTTAAGTATATTGAACGTTTTAGTCGGTTATGGATAATAAGTGGCGCCAGAGAGGTTATTTTCAATATTTTGGCCGAAAAATATCATGCCGGAAACTTCCAACAGAGAGCTTCAGTTCATTCGAGCTTCCGTTATTCGAGCTTCCGTTTTTCGAGCTTCAGTACCTAGCGGACCTAGTTGGATGACCTCTACAAACGAGTTGCTGACAAGACAGGTATTTATTCACTATAATTGTATAAAATATACATAGTTCACGATACAAGTTACAGATATCGTCTAGTTCACGATACAAGTTACAGATATCGTCAGTTAGGTCTTTAACATACCCCATCATCAACGTTTTTTGCGCATTTAATATAACTTTAGAGGTTATGTTTACGTAGAGAAAGTAGTAATTTGCCAAGCGAATTTAGCAAACCTAACGTTTGATCGTTGCACACATCATTCTACTACATTAATGTTTTATTTTGATTACAGGAAAATCAGAAAGTACCTACTGTCCGACGCATAATCGACGAAGTTAGGGCGTTATGATAGGAGGGATAAAAACCAAGGCAATTTTAAAACACCAGCTTTGGTCCCAAAACCTGGAATAATGTGTGGAGAATGAACACATAAAATGAGGGGAAGAATACTCGACTCAGCGCAAATTCATGTCAGGTGTAGAAATTTTAGATGATGATTAGGAAACAATATTGTATTAATAAATATGTTACAACTCTCCCAGGCTTGTTTATTTTCCAATTAGAAAAAAAAAAGATAATTATGTAACATTAATGAAAGTCTTCCCTATTCAGATTTATCTTCAAGTATCAACTTAATTTACTGAATACCTACTACTCGTATGAATGATACCACACCCTCAAGTTTTCCCTACTATATCCGCTTTATATTTTATACATGCCTAGTAACCTCTATGGTCTAACTGGGCTTTGAAGGCCGGCAAATTGTCTTAAAAAAACTAGGTACGGGTAAAGAGGTTTGAATTGTATGTTGTGCTGCCATCTACATGATATGTATCATACTACATGAAACTTTCTGTCACCAATCGCCATATAAGAGATTCCAGATGTTTATGCACGCCTAATACCTTCAGACCATTGACATGACGTCATTCACGTTACAGCACTCAAATTCTATTGTACACACGACAGCACGTCAAAGTGTACACTTTTGTTGTAAAGCCACCCGTAACGTAACCGAGTAGAGTGCTAGCGTGTAAAGGTCGACGTGTTGTCGTGTGTACGTGTGTTTCACGAAATAATTCCCTTGGATTGTACAAAAATAGTCCCTATTACATCGTAATAAGAGTTTCGTCAAGGGAACTCTTTCGTGAAACGCAATAGTGCCCGGATTTTCAGTAAGGAAAGAGTTGAAATATACTTTCTGCCTTTTTATTAGTGTGTGGTGTAGTTTCTTACAATATTATGGGAGCCTGCAAATAGTAGTTTTTCTTTGAAAATAAAACTTAATTTTGACAACACTTCTGTATTTGGCCAAGTACAAGCTCGTAGCTTCTGATTCTACCATGCCTTTATAGGTAGTATTTGAGTTTTAGATGGTGACGCGGTGGTGGCATAATGGGTAGAACAATGGACTCGGAATCGAGGGATCCTGGTTCGAGTCCCGATGAGGGCATGTACCCTACCTATGACATTAATTTATTTCAAAGTCGCATACATACCACTCCCTGACTGTGAAGGAAAACATCGTGAGGAAACCGGATCGTCCGAGGCTATATACCAAACTAAACTGAAACTTAGTTCCAGCTTATTTTATTTTAAACCTCAGCTCTTCGGAGTTCTTTCTTGGTAATATGACTGTGGGGCTCTGAATTGCTGGAGTTTTGCAGCTCGAAGAACTCGGGCTGGTAGAAACACTTTTCTGGCTAGTCATAGCGATGTGGTAGAGGTGCCGTTCGAATGACGACGACAAATTATTTCACACCACAAGGTCCCTTTCCACGTAACTTCCCATGTCGACGATGGTCCTAAGTATATTGTTAAGCTGCAACTTCTTGCGGTAGGTTCGCTTTGGATGCGCGCTGACTTAACATCATTTTTGTATATTAATTATCAAAGAAAATAACTCCCCTTCTTGCTTTGCGTAGTCGGGTAATGAAAAACACGAACTTGAGTCGGCTATCGCCTGCACTTGGAAATGACAGTCGCAAGTCTGGTCTCAAGTAGGTGAACTCACGTAAGATTGTGTCTATTAATATGCCAGCGACTCCGGTCTCAAGTAAGTGATCTTACAGCTTCTTAACATTTTATGCATGCCTAGTACTCTAAACCACGTTGTATTGAAATTGAGACGTCACGGACTGTCAAAAGATGAATGACTCACTCAATTCCGAGCTCAAGTCGGCTCTATTAATATGGCGTCGACTCAAGTAAGTCGACTCACTCAAGCAAGTCGGCTAATGTCAATGTCAATCTCAAGATCGTGTCTATTAATAAGCAGACAGCTACTCAAGTTTGACATTACCCAAGGTTTGACATTTACCTCCTTGAGATCGATCTCAAGTAGGTGAACTCAGACGAGTATTAATACCACCCTTAGGAACTTTTGTAACACGTCGCATAAGTTAGTTCATATTGGTTTACAAAAAATTCGGACGAAAACCTTACAAGGTTTATCTGCCGCCGTATTCACTCATTTTATAAACTTACAATTTTATTGTTCAGTTTATATAAAGTAAGTCTTTGCTTAGCCTATTTCAATCTATTTATATTTTTTATCATGTACTGTGGGCTTTGTTTTATGAATAAATCAAATCAAACAAGGTGTTACAAAAGTACCTAACTCTTTTTACAGGGTGTAACCTACTGGTCAACAGGATGTCAAATCAGTAAAAAAAGGATGAAAAAAACAATTTTTTTTCTATAACCTCAAAATTAAAAAAAAATCATACCTTTTTTTGTATTTGTTATTAGCTCAAATTAAAAAATAGTACCTGGGCGACCGAGCTTCGCTCGAATGCTAAGAGATGGCGCCCCTAATATTTTTTTGTATAACTGCGTTTGAATGAAACTACGAGAATCAATAACTAAATAACGAGTATCAATAAATATTACGAGTATAAATGCGCAGCTGGCCTCTGGTGACCTTATAACTCTGTGTAAGCAGAAGTATATTTTTTGTTTTTTAGGGGGGGGGGCTCCGCCCCCCCAAACCCCCGTCTGCTATGCGCAGCTGGTCTTTGGTGACCTTATAACTCTGTGTAAGCAAAAGTATATTTTTTGTTTTTTAGGAAGGTGCTCCACCCCCCCAACCCCCCGTCTGCTGTGCGCAGCTGGCCTCTGGTGACCTTATAACTCTGTGTAAGTAGAAGTATATTTTTTGTTTTTTAGGGGAGGGCTCCGCCCCCCCAACCCCCCCTTCTGCTATGCGCAGCTGGTCTTTGGTGACCTTATAACTCTGTGTAAGCAGAAGTATATTTTTTGTTTTTTAGGGGTGGCTCCGCCCCCCCAATCCCCCGTCTGCTGTGCGCAACTGGTCTTTGGTGACTTTATAACTCTGTGTAAGCAGAAGTATATTTTTTGTTTTTTAGGGGGGGGCTCCGCCCCCCCAACCCCCCTGTCTGCTGTGCGCAGCTGGCCTCTGGTGACCTTATAACTCTGTGTAAGCAGAAGTATATTTTTTGTTTTTTAGGGGGGGGGCTCCGCCCCCCTGACCCTCCGTCTGCTATGCGCAGCTGGTCTTTGGTGACCTTATAACTCTGTGTAAGCAGAAGTATATCTTTTGTTTTTTGGCGCCCCTAATATTTTTTTGCATAACAGCGTTTGATTGAAACTACGAGAATCAATAACTCAATAACGAGTATCAATAAATATTACGAGTATAAATGCTGTGCGCAGCTGGCCTCTGGTGACCTTATAACTCTGTGTAAGCAGAAGTATATTTTTTGTTTTTAAGGGGGGGGGTCCGCCCCCCCAACCCCCCGTCTGCTATGCGCAGCTGGTCTTTGGTGACCTTATAACTCTGTGTAAGCAGAAGTATATTTTTTGTTTTTAAGGGGGGGGCTCCGCCCCCCCAACCCCCCGTCTGCTGTGCGCAACTGGTCTTTGGTGACCTTATAACTCTGTGTAAGCAGAAGTATATATTTTTATTTTTAGGGGGGGGCTCCGCCCCCCTGACCCCCCGTCTGCTATGCGCAGCTGGTCTTTGGTGACCTTATAACTCTGTGTAAGCAGAAGTATATTTTTTGTTTTTTGGCGCCCCTAATATTTTTTTGCATAACAGCGTTTGATTGAAACTACGAGAATCAATAACTCAATAACGAGTATCAATAAATATTACGACTATAAATGCTGTGCGCAGCTGGCCTCTGGTGACCTTATAACTCTGTGTAAGCAGAAGTATATTTTTTGTTTTTAAGGGGGGGGGGTCCGCCCCCCCAACCCCCCGTCTGCTATGCGCAGCTGGTCTTTGGTGACCTTATAACTCTGTGTAAGCAGAAGTATATTTTTTGTTTTTAAGGGGGGGGCTCCGCCCCCCCAACCCCCCGTCTGCTGTGCGCAACTGGTCTTTGGTGACCTTATAACTCTGTGTAAGCAGAAGTATATATTTTTATTTTTAGGGGGGGGCTCCGCCCCCCTGACCCCCCGTCTGCTATGCGCAGCTGGTCTTTGGTGACCTTATAACTCTGTGTAAGCAGAAGTATATTTTTCGTTTTTTAGGGGGGGGCTCCGCCCCCCCAACTCCCCGTCTGCTGTGCGCAACTGGGCTTTGGCGACCTTATAACTCTGTGTAAGCAGAAGTATATTTTATGTTTTTTTTAGGGGGGGGGCTCCGCCCCCCCAACCCCCCGTCTGCTGTGCGCAGCTGGCCTTTGGTGGCCTTATAACTCTGTGTAAGCAAAAGTATATTTTTTGTTTTTTAGGGGGGGGCTCCGCCCCCCAATCCCCCGTCTGCTGTGCGCTGCTGGTCTTTGGTGACCTTATAACTCTGTGTAAGCAGAAGTATATTTTTTGTTTTTAACAATGGCTAGTCCAACCTTTTTTCCCTCTGTGGTCTAACTGGGCTGTCAAGGCCAATGCAGTGGCTTACATTGTAAACTTTTTTGTGTAAACCTTAATGGCTCGACCTGTTCATATCCTTGCATATAAAAAAAAAATATCTATGCTATCAGTAGACTCTTTACACTGTTATTTTACCGCCATCTATGAGATATCGAAAGAACGTGGCCTAGAAAGTATCTCATTGAAATAAAATAATAATCTATAGGGTGTCTTGACTTGACATTCTAAAGTCACAACAATGTCAAAGCTGTATTGGAATGGTTTGAACAATTTCGTATAAAGCCATCTTATTTTATGGACAAAACGTATGAGGGACTATGAAGGTTAACTTAGGTATAGTAAGTATTATAAAGGTATATGATAGCACTCAGTTTGAATTTAAGGTAACACGAAAGGAAAGGTAAACAAACAGTGCACACAGTGAACTTTATTTATTCAGGCCATCGTATCTATAGTTTTCCCGGATTTCTGGTGCCTTGTATCCTTTTCTGATTCATCTTCTTTTCGTGTTGACGGTTGCCGCTTTATTGCTATTGACCATCCTTCCATGCATTATCAATCAAATGCGCCAAACGAAAGTTCCATCTCGTCACCCGGTAATTTTATAAAGCTTGATAGATGCTGTCTTCAAGTATGGATGGAGTCATTGGTTCTTTCAGACTGTTGGTAATTAAGTATAACTAAAACTAAGTTATCTTGCTAAGATTTCAATAAATTAAAGATTTTCTTGGCTCATGCGTTTGTTGATTACAATAATGTGACAGGTTCCGATGACAGCGATTTTGAAACAACTTTATAACTGTTGTTCAACGTTTTATTTTAAAACTTACTTGTGGACTTTTTGGTAGGTCAAAACTCACCGAAACTCAGTTTTGTTGGATTAAGTAAAGTCAAAAGCTCAACGCTACGTGATGACAGGGTCTCCGCTAAATGGTTTTGTCATTCACTTTAGTACAAATAGCCAATTTATGTTGATCTTTATTGGTTTGCTTTGCCCCTAAGTAAACCAGCGTGATGATATATAGCCTATGTGTTTTTTTTATGTCTAAGCTATCTCCATTCCAAATTTCATCCAAATCGTTAGAGCCGTTTTCGAGATCCCCCGTTCAAATATATACAGGGCGTCCCACGGCTATGCCACATGGAGGGAAAGTACCTTAAATATTGTAGATGGAACATTTTACTGAAAGAAGACATTATTTTAATTTCAAAAACAATTTAAATTATTCCCTAGCACGGGTTAGTGCTTTAGAAAAAACAAAAAGTAATTTAAACTGCATTCATAGATATTGAAATAATTACACGGTTGAACCGGGAATCGAACCCGTTACATGAGAAAAATTATTACCCTGTAGTTTTATCATACCGATCGAAAGGCTTCATCATAAGGATTATTTTTTGCTAAATAACATAGTGTCAGAAATAAAAGGAAGACCATGAATTTTAACATTTTTAATACCACATTAATCAATTTATCAATGAAAATCACAGTAACAAAAGAATAAAAGTATGAAAATGAAACACATTTTTGAATTATTTCTTTATAATTAGCCAGCCGCATTGCGATTGACAAAATTTTACGCGTCTTTCGGCTCAGGAGGCTTATTGTGTAACTTTTGAATCTTTCGCGATCCCTTTCAAACCTACCGGGATTATGATTGCGAACGCGACTTTAAAATGGAATTGTCTAAGTTTGAGAATCGCAATCAAAATCCTCTTGCCGAATGAAACTATCGCATTACGTTCACTCTCCGTTCACTTTAAAACGTTTTGTTACTAATAGGTTTTAGTTTTATCGATTCATCGACTTAACTTAGAAACTTACTTTACTTAGTTAATAATTTCAAAAATAAACACAATTACGTCAACAAAACCAAAACCAATTTATTAAAACATTAATAATAAACCATAAAATATTTTATTGGCGTTTTAAAAATTGCAATGTGTCTATTGTGCGTGCGTACAATGCATTAACAAAACGCAGTTGAAACGTCAAAAACAAAGATGGAGAAAAAAAATATCTGGAAAAGTTCTGAATAGAAAAGTTGTTAATTTGTTGTTAGTGAAAACTGTTTCTTCTCTCTTCAAAAAGCTTGAGGACTATAACGTAAGTGTGTCCCATTTTCTATAGTTTAGATACCTTCTTTAGCCCTAATATCATGAACTTGGGTATTATTTTCTGTGAGTTAAATCTATAATAATATCACTAACTCTTGCATTGATATCGCTTACAGGGAATGCCGGCCCACAAGAAAGTTTCGGCGCGACAAGCAGAAATTTTGCTCTCCTTCATGGAGAGCAATATAGATATAGCGAAGGGGCGCGTCTCGCATGAAGGCGGGCCCCTGGGCAAACAAAACATGTTGAATAAGTGGGGCCAACTGGCTGACTCCTTAAACGCAGTGGGCGATGGGGTCACCAAATCATACAAAGAATGGAGAGTGGTAAGTTTAGTGCCGAAGCTCTTATTTGTACCTATGCCTTATGTAACAAATAATTCCGGGGCCATATTCGCCAACTTACCAAAGTGACGGCAAGTGTTGATAGTCGTTTAGGAAGTCCCAGGAATAGGGAGTCCTAGTGAAAAGAGAGAGGATCAGAGTCACTAAATCGACTGAAACTGGAGATTCCTGAGAATTCCTGGAAATCTATTTATACTTATATGGTTCACCATGTATAATACAATTTAGATGCACGCCTGTAATACTTCATTTGTTTACTTTACAGTATTGGAACAATATGAAATATAAAGTGCGGTCCAAAGCCGCACAACGGAAATCTCACATGAGAGGCACGGGAGGTGGCCCCGCCTGGGACAAGGGTGACTTAAGTGATGAAGAGTGGCGGATACTCAACATACTCGGGAAGGAATGTGTATATGGAGATGAGGCTGTACGCATTCCATTCCAAGTGAGTGATCTTGATATGCCTTATTATTAGTAGAACAAAATGCCTTTTTTAGATATTATAACAGTTTATTATAACAGTTTATTGCAACTTCACAGGAACTGGAAAATGAAGACGCCAATATTGAGGTTGCAGTACCTCTACTTCTTCCACCGGCCTCACCTTTGCCCCCATCACCAACCCCACCGTCCCAGTCACCACCTCCATGTGCTCCTCTCATCAGTGAGCCCGGACCGTCATCTGCTCAAATACCACCTCCAAGACGGCCATGTATGTATAGATATTTATTTTAACTAAATACTTATGTTAGTCAGTTTTCTTTTGAGAAGAGTAAAACATTTCAGCTTGAAGTTGGGCTACCATGGCAGGGTTGTTAGGCAGGCCAACCTTAGTCCAATAAACCTGGTAGCAAAACATCACTCCGTGGTGGGTAGGAGGAGGGAGCTGTTGGCTCCCTGCGCTAGGGAAAAAAAACTACCGGACGTATTTGAACTCAGATCAGGTTTAGTAGTAAGCTTTTCCGGTAAATCGATGTTGGCCAATTCATACAGTAACCCATTTTCTAGGGTTCTATAGAAAAATATAATTGAACGAGCGAGCGAAGCGAGCGAAGTTCTCCGAGTCTACTGGAACAATCCGGCGTTTGTATGTATGTATGTATGTATGTATGTTTGTATGTTTGTATGTTTGTATGTATGAATGTTCGTTCGACGATAACTTGAGTAATTTTTGTCGGATCGTCATGAAATTTGGTAGGCAGGTAAATGAAATTAAAAGAATTTTTAAGTTCGAACATGAGCCAAATCGGTCGAGGGGTTGCCGAGATATGGGGTTGTTAAGTTTATATGGGATCGCGAGTTCACAGTTCGGGGCGAACCACTAGTGTAATAGGTAGCCACTCCAGCGCCGAGTGGTCTCTACCCATCTAGTGTGAGTGAAGGTACCACTGGACGCTGTATAAATCGTCTCATTACGTAGATGCAAATGCATTTATACAACATAGTAAAGTTCAAGTTTACAAACATGGTAATTAAAAATACTCAAAAGAGAGCTCTTTTAACATTGATTAAAAACATATCAACATGATTTACCATATTCACTACTAATGATATAGCAAAATTAAATGTTTTTATAGTGTAGGAAAGGAAGGGGGTGAACCCCCGCATTAATTCCTCGGTTCACCAAGCTGCAATACACGGTAGCAGAGATGGGTAGTGGGTAGTGATGTACGCTTGGAAACATTGCCTGCCTTGTAAGAGTTTGAATACATTATTATGAAGCTACAAAGAACCCATTTGCTTGAATGTTTGCATAGTCGTAGGATAAGTCATGCCAGCGCCAGCAAGCGGTCTCACTAGTTAGCCTTACTCGTCTTCAGTACACAGATTTATTTATTACCTTTGCCTAGTGGGCCGGCTAAGCCAGAGTCGGTTAACAACTGCAGCTCTACCTCCATCACCATCATCACGAACCTCTTGCGCATCGGCTGGTACGGGCACTGGCTGACGAGCGCGATCCAGCTGCATTTCCTCACGATCTATCATACACAATCATTAATAGAATTAACCATAAAATTAAATGACTGTTTCACATCGGTTTTTTTTTATTTTATTTTTCACTACTCACCAATAGAAATGGATGCATCTCTTATAAAATTATGTAGCACCACACATGCGTTAACTATTAATCCCGCTTTAGTAGGGTGGTAGTGGAGTATGCGGTGCGCCAACAGACAGCGCCATCGGGTCTTAAGGACCCCAAAGCAACGCTCCACTACGTTGCGGGCCTTGCAGTGCATTGCCGTGTAGAATTCCTCGGGAGTCCCTGGCTCTGCATTTAAGATGGGCTGCATCATCCAGGGTCTCTGGGCATATGCAGAATCCCCTAAAATTAAAAGATATTTAATTGATATACTCAATTGGCCTAAGTTTATTTAAGTCTAAATGCAAACATACCCAACAACCAAAATGACTCCCCGTCAGTATGGAGTCGCTCCATCAGTCTCCTCACTGGGGAACAATTCCACACGTGGGAGTCGTGGGCTGCTCCTCCAAATGATGCATCCACGTGAAGGATGATCAAGTCTGAATCACAAATCTGAAAATAGAAGTAAGAAGTAAATAGGTACCTACACTCATCCACACGATAGGTCAGGATACCCCTTTTTGTTTAATTGGCACCATTATGCCGCACGCGGTAGGTGTTGCCATGGGGTATCCTAGAAGCCTTTATTAACATGCATAAGTTAAGCTAATTACAATGATAAGTACCTACAACATTTAAAAACTGATATGCACTACAACTTACAATCATTGTATTTTTGGAGTGGTACCCCTTCCTGTTGTAGTGGTCTTCTTCGAGTAGAGCTGGACGTACGATACCGATGTGGGTGCCATCTACACTTCCCAACACTCCAAAAAACCCAAATTTTCTCATGAATCTGAAATAGATAAGTAGGTACCTACGTTATTGAACTGCATCTTATCAAACGTCGCAGGCTCTTCAGCGCCCGAGTGGTCACTTCACCCATCTAGTGTGAGTGAAGGTGCCACTGGACGCAGCATAAATCTTCTCATTATTTAGGCATAATTATTATAAGGACTAGGATATAACTAACCCAAGTGCCACTTCTTCCCGCTCTTGGAGAGTCCGGGGAAATTTTATGTACTTTGCCAAAATGGTTGGCGAGTTTAGGGCCTGTGTCACCTCCTGAACGCACTGAGAGACTGCGGTCTGACACAGACCTAGATGGTACATGGCACCTATATTTTTTTGGTATGATCCGTGGGCGTAAAACGCTATGGCAGCCAATATCTGAAAATAGGACATAATTTAATTATTCACTAGCTTAGTTCTAATAAGTAGGTACAAAAGTACCTAACTATAATCTGGTAATGAGGTGGTTATGTAGCCTACCTTGAGCCCGGGTTTTATCGCTGTATTTCGTTGCTGTGCTGGCAGCAACGGAATGAGCTCCCGACACAGCAATGAATACTGCCCTTTGGTTAGCCTGTAAAGGGCCTTAAACTCCTTCTGCGGCAAGAGCAGAGGCCGACTTTCGCTTCGAAGAACTCGCCGTTCGAGGCGAGATCTGTGCGCCAACATCTCCTCTTCCACCATCGCGCGCAAAATTGCTCTGGCCATACTAAAACATAAAACCCATAATACTTAGTAATGCGGATGAGTTACAGCAATGGAAATACTATATTCAAGCAATTTGTAATTTATATTTACCTTAAAACACCGAAAGAGGCAACCACTCCGCGAAATCTTTTCACTTGACATTTGCCGTCACTTTGAAAGATATTTTTAGCTGTAATTTCGCTAGACAATACCAATTTAACGTCAAATTTGCGATTTAGTTCATTCAATATCCTTCAAAAAAGAGTCACAATCGCAAAAGCTTTCAATGACAGCTCGTGTCAAAATAAATGCAGTGTGAAGTTCGTCAGCATCGTTCAAACGTCAAATTGAAGGGGATCATGATAGATTCAAAAGTTACACAATAAGCCTCCAGGATACGGCTCGATTTGTTGCATACTGCCAGGTAAATGTTAAAATTCATGGTCTTCCTTTTATTTCTGACACTATGTTATTTAGCAAAAAATAATCCTTATCATGAAGCCTTTCAATCGGTATGATAAAACTACTGGGTAATTATTTTTGTCATGTAACGGGTTCGATTCCCGGTTCAACCATGTAATTATTTCAATATCTATGAATGCAGTTTAAATTGTGTTTAAAATTAAAATAATGTCTTCTTTCAGTAAAATGTTCCATCTGCAATATTTAAGGTACTTTCCCTCCATGTGGCATAGCCGTGGGACGCCCTGTATATATATATATATATATAGAAATATACAAGATTAGCTCGTTTAAAGTAATAGGATGTTTGTGCGTGTAGGTGCATTTACATAGCTTTGAGTTGTTAAAACATTGTGAAAGTCAATGAAAACAAAATTTAAAAAATACTTTTCTCCCGCCACATCGTTCACATTTTATTAATTTAAAAATTAACGGAACGTCATAGTGCAAAAATATATTTAGGTTGTGATCCCTATCACCGGGTGCTATTACCCTGTAAAAAGAGTTAGGTACGTTTGTAACACCTAGTATAGTTTACAAATTAAGATACAAGGCTTTCATGATTTTTTTACAATGTTGTGGCTTATTACATATTTTTCTATTGTTTCATCAGTTATTGTATTAAATACAACGTGTTACAAAAGATACTTACTCTTTTTACAGGGTGTAACCTGCTGGTCAACATAATGACAAATCTGCAAAAAAAGTTGATAAACACAACTTTTTTTTATAACCTTAAAATTGTAAAATTGTCAAAACTTGTTTGTTTTTGGATTTAGCTCCAATTAATAGTTATTTGTTATGCAAGAATCCAAAATTATTGTTTGCGGCGAGTGCTTGTATTGAATACCGAGCTAGCGAAGGTTTCTAAAATTGAGCCACGAGCGTAGCGAGTGGTTCAAATAAAGAAACCTGAGCGTAGCGAGGTATTCAGAAGCACGAGACGCAAATAATATTGCATTCGTGCGAAACACAAAACTTTTCATCTCACAGAAGCGAGGAAATCATTTTGTTAGCCAAGCGGGACAAACAAAGTAGACAACTACTTACAGTCAAAACAGGTGAGTCAAATAAGTTCCTTTTAAAAGTATAAATCACTGTAGTTACGGCTGCCACACTAAAATTTTCAGCTTCGTTGGTATTAAAACCATTCGTTTTATTAATAATTTCTTGAAGTTTATTTATCCAGACACAAAAATAATGAAAATTAAAAGAATGTTTTTTTTTCCGGGTGCATTCTGAACTTTTACAATATAAATTTAAAATTTCTAGAGGTAAAAAGTAAATTCAATTATATCGGTTGAAAAAATGTACTATATAACAAACCAACCCATAACCAACCCATATTTAATTGATAAAACAGAAGCGGAGCATTTTTTTAATGTACTGTGTGTACTGTAATAAAAAAAAATAATTAAAAGTGTACATAATATTAAAAAGACTGTTAGAAGAAACCGCGTTTCTGAATGTTCTATTCCGTGACTTTAGATGTCTATGCCTCATTTGCATTAGCAGTTTTGTATAGAAAATGGGCACTGTCGTGGAGAGTCGCGTCTAAACGAGGCTCTTCTTTCTGAAGCTTTTATGAAATTATATGGCATCTAGTGAAACGGCCAGTGTTTTTTCTTTTTCTACATCATGGGGCGTGCAGAACAAGGGCGTTTAAATTTCGAAGCGCACAAAAATGCAGATTGGTTAAATTCGGGTTTTACACGGTTGTAAGTTGCTAGTAACAGCATACTTTCCGAGCATGGGAGATGAAAAAAATATGGTTGTTTGCTTAGCTGTATTTTAATAGCTTCAGGCTGTTAAAACATAGTGAAAGTCTATGGAAACAGTATTTTAAAAATACTTTTCTCCCGTCACAGCGTTTACATTTTAATTATTTAAAAATCAACGGAACGTCATAGAGCTAAAAAAATATTTTGGTTGTGATCCCTATCATCAGGTACCATGACCCTGTAAAAAGAGTTAGCAGCTTTTGTAACACCTTGTATATCAGGTAAAATATTTTCCCAAGTTTGTGGATAGTTGTTATTGTGCGTCAACCCACTCGGTGATGACGGTCAAAATGTGTATTTTGTGTCTGTTTAATAGTTTTACACAACACATTTAGGCACCCTTGTACAGTTGATTGTGGGAGTGACAAGGTTCACCCCCTCCCGTTAGGAAACCACCAAATAAATTAGTTTGCTCAGAACTAAGCTAGGTAAATAGACGGGCATTCTCTCAGAGAGGGAGAGAATGTTTGAGTTTGGCATCACTAATGTTAGTCGTAATCAAAGAAATGCGTAAACATCGCTGAAACGTTGAAATTTGACCTGATTCGAATTTTAAAACATTGCCAGAAACTTAAAAACAAAAAACAAAACATTGCGATTGTGTGTTTTGACCGCTAGTGGCAATAATATCTGAGCGCTTCCGTGCTTCGGTAGGCACGTAAAACCGTTGGTCCCGGTTGTTTGTTGATTAATACAACCATGTCAAAGGCCGTTTGGGCGACCTAAAAACTCTGACACCAGGGGTGGCCACTACCTCATACGATTACCTACCTACCACGCTACAAACGCATCAAAGCGTTAGTGCATATTGAGTAGGTACGACAAAGAACAAAGGCTCATGTATTTTCAGGAATACGGTGCCGCTGCAGACGTGTCCAATGTCCTTTGCCTTTACAAATGAAACAGATAGATTGGGATCGACAAACAGAATGCTTTAGCACCCATTGACACTGCAGAGAGTCAGCAATACAGTTACTGGGATGAACCTTTTTTTTTTACTGTAGGTACAGCTTTTGCTGCTTTGTGGGAAGGAAACATTGTGGAAACCCGCGCATTGGTTGGCTAATTGCACGTATCGAACTCGCCTTTCCTGTGGAGTAAAGTCACAGTCAAATGTTTTTATTCATTAGGCAATAGACAAATTATTTACATTGAACGTATTTTGTGGTAAATACTTTTTTTTTATTCTAATGAGGGCACCACCACCACCAGGTTGTACTCTCGACATTTCTCCATCAGCTGTTTAATCGAGTGTATGTGGTCCATCGTAGAGTATCAACATGCACCGAATGAAAGTAGCGCAAAGGGCTATGGAGCGAGCCATGCTAGGCCTCAGACTCGTGGATCGGGTACCAAATGTCGTCATCCGACGTCGGACGAAGGTAGACGATATAGGTGATAGGATCTCGAGTCTTAAGTGGAAATGGGCGGGACACCTGGCGAGGCGGGAAGATGGCCGGTGGACAAGGGCAGCAACAGAGTGGCGTCCAAGAACTGGACGATGGTCGGACGACATCGTTGTGTCGGCGGAGGGTCCATGGATGCGGATGGCGAGGGACCGTGAGAGGTGGCGTGATGGGGAAAAGGCCTATACCCAGCAGTGGGCAGAGGTGGGCTGATGATGATGATGATGATGATGATGATGAGGGCAACCGCGCTCGTATTTGCCGCTAGGGGCGCTGGAGTAGCGCGAGGTCCAAAAGTGTCGATGTTTGTTTGGGCTACGCGGGTTTATTTCTAATCAGAATAATGTTGTGAATGTTTTGCAATGCCTGAGATTATTTATGGCAAAAAGTAGTTGTCCCGCTACTAACTACTGCTTTGAAACTGTTTTTCGGAAAATTGTGTTGTATATATTTTTTCGAACAAGCGGCTTACTCGAGGTGTTTTATTTGTACAATTTGAAGGTATGTATTTTATGATTTTAATGTAAGTAAACTATGTTGACGTACTAACTTTAAGATGAAATCGATGCACAACTAGCACCGCCAATGAAAAAAAAAACATATCTTCTTTTTGGATGCGTTTTTAGTTTAGGAGGAGCGGGTGATCGTGCTCCTCGACTTTATTGGGAAATTTCCCGCCAAGCAGATCTTATGCTTGGGGACCGGCCGCGTCCAACTGAACATAGTTGGACGTTCTATATATACTCAGCTAAAAAAAAAAAAAAAAAACTCTGCTTTCCTGTGCGCCCGACATGGGTCGCTACATTAGCAAAAAACCCTCCTGCGATTTCTCAACGCGAGGCTCGATTGTCGCCAAAAGTGGCCACAATCGATTCTCGCCAAAAGTAACCACTTTTGGCGAGAATCGATTGCATTCGTAGGATCTGGAATCCAAACCATAGGTCCTAAAAATAGTTAAGCCTTGCGTTGAGAAATCGCAGGAGCGTTTTTTGCTAAAAACGCATCCAAAAAGAAGATATGATTATTTTTTTATTGGCGGGCGCTAGTTGTGAGACCTATTGTGTCTTAAGAAATAACTAACTTTAAGAGCTATACTACTTCACCTTACTCGACACTGGCGCCAATTAGTGAGCACAGAAACGGTAGCCCTCAGATCAGCAGAACCTTGTGTGTCCAACTGTACTGACTGACCCTTCAAACTACAGCCCACTGTCATGTAATCTCGTTTTCGGAAAAGTTATAATTAGATCGGGGATAAGGCCCAAATGAGCCAGTTCGCAAACATTATCAGGAGAACAGGATGGGAGTGAAAAACCGCCTTCGTACAACCCCGGTACTACCTATGTAAATTAATAAACACCGTAAATATTTTGATGGTTAAATGGACAATTTGCTAATTAGACTTACGGTTCATTAGACTTTCCGCGCTTTTGGACATTTAGCTACTTAAACCTTCTGATCAGGACGGAAAAAAAATATTGAGCTATTTCAGTAATTTATTACAATTTACAACTTACATCTTGTAATTTTTTTAGGGTCCGTACCCAAAGGGTAAAGGACCCTATTACTAAGACTCAGCTGTCTATCCGTCTGTTCACCAGGCTGTATCTCATGAACCGTGATAGTTAGACAGTTGAAATTTTCACAGATGATGTATTTCTGTTGCCGCTATAACAACAAATACAAAAAACAGAATAAAATAAATATTTAAGGGGGCTCCCATACAACGAACGGGATTTTTTGCCGTTTTCATAGATAATGGTACGGAACCCTTCGTGCGCGATTCCGACTCTCACTCGGCCGGTTTTCGAAGTCTCCCCTTTCGATCAAAGTAGACTTATCAGGAAGATCGTGACCCACAAACAGGCTCCGACGTGATAACGTCACAGACACTTTGCCTGCTCAGTGTGACATGCCCCTAACGCAGGGGTCGGCAACCTTTTGAGACTAAAGAGCCAAAATATTCAATTATTTACAAAAATTCCCAGATTTTAAAGTTTTATTTTCAATATTATAAATGTAGAATGCCATTTTTTTTTTTTTAATAATAATTTTAATAATAAAATCTTTATTTGCTTCAATTACACCAAAATACAAAAAAATATGAGAGCAGTCTTAAATGTCTAGTGTACAGGATATGTTATATCTATTTGAACTCCCAAATTCCTAAACTTGGCAGAGCCTGTATCTTAGGACTTGGGGCTCGATTTTACAATCGAAAATTCACGAATTTTCAGATTTTACTCTTGTTTTGATATGAACTCCCATTTATTTGACAAACGCGAATAATCACCAATTTTAGTCTTGAATTTCCTAATAGCTAATGATTTTGAGGGGATCATATTTTAATTTTGCGGAACTGAAGAGCCGCAACTTTTAACATGCGGCTCGCAAGCCGCAGGTTGCCGACCCCTGCCCTAACGTGACGTTGAACAAGTCTTAAAATATTTACAACGTTGTCGACGCGCTGGTTATTAATTTTATTCGTCAAACAAACCTCAAGTTATTTCTAGGTAACATTATTTGACGCTTAACATTTCATGTCACTGTTCAGTACAATAACATGATAATTTATAAACAAACCAGCTTTTATCAGCGACTTTGTTCGCGCAGTTTAAGGGTGGCATTACTAGTCGTCGACTCAAGATCAAACTCAAGTAGGTGATCTCAGAAAAGTCAAATGCTAATGGCAAGCTTTGGCTAATGTCAATGTCAATCTCAAGATAGAGTCTATTAATATTCTGACAGCTACTCAAGTTTGACATTAGCCAAACACATAAAAAAATAAGAAAATATTCAAATTAGTTTCTTATATTTGTCTATATTTTCGATTTAAAGTATAAAAAATAGGATGTGACGATGCCCATGCGTATAGGCGCGCGCTCTTGTGTGCGTAACTTCAGGTAGCGTTTTTTTTTATAATTTTGGCGCGAACTGAGTAACACTAGTGAATCGGCTGGTGACTCGGCCGAAGTATGGCTCATACGCTTTCGCGTATGACAAGTATGGCTCATCAGCTTTCGTGAGATAAAACATCTGTATCGCTATAATTTTCGGCGCCGATAAAATATTGTGTCGCGTCGTGTCGGTTCGGTGGACACGCAGGCAAATGGCCGCCACTACCGATTAATATCAAAAGCCAGCGATCAATCCAATGGCTAGTAGTTCAACTAACCGGCCTAAGTAACCATTTGACTGCCACATACAACGAGTTACAAAAGGAAAAAAAACATTTTTATTTTATAACCTCAAAATTGTATTTTTTTTAAGTTGAATAACCTTGAAAATCAAAGTATTATTTTAAAATTACTTCATCTTGTCACAGCGCATTAATTTAAAAATCAACGGCACTTCATAGAGCAAAAAACAAAATTGAGTTGTGATCGCTACGACCGAGTGCTTTAAAAAGACACCCTGTAAAAAGAGTTAGGACCTTTTGTAACACCTTGTATAAAGTTAAAATGACTTGCCATTATCGATAAGGCAAAAAGCTGAATTCAAACGTTGAGGCGCGTCTGTGTAAATGTAAACAGCTGATCGAAGGGCTATTCCCGTAAACGTGCAAATAATTTGCGCCGCGAATGGAACGCCCCATTCCCATAGAGGTAACGATCGTTATCCACGCTCCATGCGACGTGCCGCGAACTGAAAGGTTACAGAAGGTAACCTAGAATGGGATGAATGAAATAACTAAATACACTCGAAAAACATAACCCTTCCTTCTGACGCAGTCAGGGGGGTTACCCTTGACGCTATTGCGATCAAATTGAAAAAAAAAAAAAAACATTTCTCTTTGAATTCGCATAGTAATGCTTTGATTTTAAATACTTTGTAATGTTTATTCAAAGGTGAGGCTGTTTTATTCAATAAAAACACAAAATGCGTCTAGATTTGTAAAATGTTAAATTTTGTAAATTGCGCCATATTGCGGCCGTAGTGAAAAAATGCGTCAAGGGTAGAGGGGCAGGTAAAAACAAATGCCTCTAGAATTCACAAATGACTGGAAACGTTTGACAGGTCGATCTGTTATTTTGGAATTAATCTGGCCACATTATTTAGGAAAATGACAGATCGACCTGTCAAACGTTTCCTGTCATTTGTGATTCCAGTATAGCGAACTCGCGATTCCTTACAACTACATATCTCGGCAACACCTTGACCAATTGGGTTCAAAACTTTATATGGTCTTAACTTTAGTGTTCAAGCAGGGGGTCTACCGGCTAAAACGAAGCCGATTACCATTGGCGAAAATCGAAGTTCGATATTTTATAAAAAAATTAACTGGGTGGCAGTAAAATGAACTGGGTGGCAGTACATTTTTCAAAAATCGAACTTCGATTTTCGCCAATGGTAATCGGCTTCGTCTTAGCCGGTAGACCCCCAGACTCAGAGAACTCTGGTTGCTTTGTTCGCTCATTTAATAATTTAATAATACAAACATTTAAGGAGAGATACGTTTTTGTGGAAAAGGATTGTATAAAAAGAAAATAAAAAGTTACCCGTCACCTTGTCTTACTTACTTACTGAAAGAGGACCCTCTGTACTATTTCACAGCCCCGTCCCGCGAGGGCTAACCTCACTGTCAACACTCCCCTCTAGATTTATTATCTCTTACGCCACTTCCGGGCCGCCTTCGATATGGCTTCCCATTGCTGAGTGCCTTTCAGCCGTTATTTACGGTCCCACGGCAGAGATATCGGTTCCAAACCTCGGTTCCAAAGCGATGGGAATACCGACTTGATAATCAGGGGCCTAGTCTGTAACACAATGGTGCCTTGAAAGGCTCCCAGTTGTAGCCTTGTTTGATGGAATATACTTATATCGGTGCAATGACTTCTTGGTATATTTTACTTTGGAAAAATATAATACGTGCGGAATGGGATAATACCTTTTGGAACTGAATCGAAAATGAAAGTTCTCGAGTAGCGTCAGTAAAAAAAAAATTTGTTTTACGTTCTATCATAGGGTTATAAAATTGGAAATGTAAACACAAAAATGTTTAATGTTTGTAATCTAAAGGGATTCAATGTTATTGTATTAATTAAATAAAACGTGATAAAACTCGAGCAGACACCCACGCGCACAGAAAACACAAGCAAGTTTCGACGCGAGTTTGCCATAGACAACTAGAGTTTGCCGAAATGCTGGCGCTACAGGACCGCGAGCTTCTCAGTTCCAAAAGGTATTATCCCATTCTGATCCCGCACGGATTATACATAAAAATAGAGGAAACGAAAAATAAACGTCCGTTCACCCCGGTGTATATAGCTCAACAAAAAAAACAAAATACGATCATGAAAATGACATCACTGAAAACTGCAGCCAGCTCGCCTCTTTTGTTCGCTCGCATCTACACACATCACGCGTTAAAACAGGCTAATTACGACCTACTAGTGGTTCTCCTCGAACTGTGAACTCGCGACCCCATATCTCAGCAACCCCTCGACCGATTTGACTCATGTTCGAACTTAACAATTCTCTTTGCCTCATTTACCCACCTACCAAATTTCATAACGATCCGACACACGCACTCGAACGAGCGAGCGAAGCGAGGGAAGTTCTCCGAGTCTACTAGAACAATCCGGCGCTTGTATGTATGATTGTATGAATGTTCATTCGAAGATAACTTGAGTAAATATAATCGGATCGTCACGATATTTAGTGGGCGAGTAAATGATATACAAAAAAAAATTAAGTTCAAACATGAGCTAAATCGGTCGAGGGGTTGCCGAGATATGGGGTTGTGAATTTTATAATGCAATGCGCGCGCTCCTGCACGAATTGTGTTAGCAAAAAGTTACACATCGCGCGAGTTCACAGCTCGGGACTAGTGTAAGATTGTGAATAAGGGCCTTAACGATTTGTGTATCGCTCCTTGAGATAAACTTTTGTGTTTTCCTTTACCGCTGTACGTGATTTATGATGACAATACATTCGTAGATAATATTCATTCACGCCTCCTTCACATAGGGGTATGCAGATAAGTATCTTAATTTTTATCTTTGATTCGTGGTCACCGATTCATACGTAATCAAAGTGAGATAACGCGTGATTTGCAATTTATTATTTATCTTAACCCTAAAATCTAACCATTTTTCTCTAAATAAGCAACGTAAATGTTCTCATTATTAAATGTAAAAAGAAACAATAAGAGCTATTTTTCTTTTTTATGTTTGACGAATGGGTGGTTTTTTTTTATAGAATAGACGCACAGGCTTAAGTCGTTTATTTATGTTTACAGCTTAATATACCTACAACGGAGTGCTATCGAATTCGATATCGAATAGCAATACCTATTTGCCATCCCCTTCGATCAACAAGTTTTTCCTTCAAAATTACTTAAGAATGTGCTTATTCTGTAAAAAAAAACCGTACAGTTGCTAGTCCTTAAAAGCGGTTTATTAGCGGGAAGAAAAAATAAGATTGTTTATTTCGATAACAGCTATTTCCCCCCTAGTAAACCGATTTTGAGGACTAGCAACGGTGCGGATTTTTTACAGAATAAGCACACTATGATGATGAATTATTATAAAAATAAATGTACTTTAGATGAAAATTTTGATAAATATTTACTTTTTGACACGGCGAATGAAAAGTACATGGAAGCATTTCTTCAAGCTAATCCCATCCTCTAAAATCGGCACACGCATCTACTCGCGCAGACAGCTTTGTTAAAAATATTTTAAACCAATAAGAAAACAAGAAACTCCGCCATTGGTGGATAGTTTTCGCGCTATTGATGTTTTTCGACATATATTATACTGATAGCGTACAACTGACGTCTTCTCTAAGTCACTTCTATCGAACCACTAAAATCGTGAGAGGAACCATCTGTAGACTCCGCCCATTCGAGAACCATTATGCATTAGGTCATTTCTCAGGGTTATTGAGATCTCCATGTTTTCCTCTGCTCGCTGTACACACAACATAGAAGTTGTCATGAATAAAAAGTAAATATCACGTCGCCGAACCCATTCCATAATGCAGATATTTTACCAACAAAAAAGGTTCGTCCATTCTACACCGGACCGTAGAATCATTTACTCCTAAGATATCACTTCATGGCTGTATGAAAAGTCGACCGGCCTTCACTTATCCTCCTGAAGCTATTTGTTAGGTTTACCGCTCTCCATTTATAATGTCCTGTCCCTTATATTGGGTGGGGATATGCCGGTTACATTCAGTGTCCACAGGGTTAAAACCTCTTATCTACTTATCAAAAGGAATAAAAGTTACGTATAATTTGTGACTTTGCAGTGGCAATACCATTCGAACTGTGAAGGAAAATATCGTGAGGAAACCTGCACTTCTGAGGCATAAAACCCACATAGTGGGAGCTCTAGGGACCTGAGTCTATAACGCAATGGTGCCAAAATGGGCTCGATTTATTGATGCTGTCGGTCCTTTTAATGTTTTTTTGTAGTACGGCAAAGAATATTCTGATTCTAATTCTAGTGGATAACTTCGCTGTATGTAGGAGGAAAACGAGGAAACCTGGTAAAATCAATTAAATCTGGTAAAAGTGCAGTTTATGAACTTTGTAAGGACACATTAAGGACCCAAACCAAATGCATCGTGCGCATCGCGAGTGCCCCAGCGGACTTCATTCTTCACTGGCCCCGGGGCATTATTTATGTGCGTGTCAGCGACCTCTGTGGGCGGGGCTCTATGAATAGGAGCGAGTTGAGATATTCACGCTCATCAGGGACCTTAGCCTGTAACTCAATGGCGTCCCAGGTAGAAGGACAAAAACGGGATTTTTTATTGTTCCCCTACAACCAGCGAACTAATCCTCTAGAATTAGACTCATAATATTCTTTTCATCTCCCATACTCGGAAAGTACGCTGTTACTTTAAACATGCGATCGTAGAAGATCCTTTTTTAAACCGCTTTGTATTTTTGTGCGCTTCGAAATTTGAACTCGACGCCCTAATAAAAAAAATATAAGGAACTCCTTCAACTTGTAGCATTGCCTAGCAACGGGTTGTTGATTTTATGATGACACTTCAAGAAGACACGATTTGTAATCAACAACCCGTCGCTAGGCAACGCCACATACTCCTTTGTGAAGAAGCAAAAAAGAAGGAAACTCATTTCACTAACCTCTATGGTAGGTACCAGGTAGGTAACAAGCGTGACAAACAATAGACATAGGCAGGTGTCTATGTCTATTGTTTGTCACGCTTGGCTAACAAAATCATTTCCTCGGTTCTGTGAGATGAAAAGTTTTGTGTTTCGCACGAATGCAATATTATTTGCGTCTCGAGCTTCTGAATGCCTCGCTACGCTCAGGTTTCTTTTTTTGAACCACTCGCTACGCTCGTGGCTCAATTTTAGAAACCTTCGCTAGCTCGGTATTCAATACAAGCACTGGCCGTAAACAATAATTTTGCATTCTTGCATAACAAATAACTATTGCTGTACAACAAAAACATTAAAAGGACCGACACTGGACCGACAGCATTAATAAATCGTAATTGAAACCGTCAACCGGGAGCCCATTTTGGCACCATTGCGTTACAGGCTAAGGGCCCTGGATGGACTGACGGTCGATCCGTGGGCTAATCCCACTTATATTATAAATGCGAAAGTTTGTGAGTGAGTGAGTGAGTGTGTTTGTTACTCTTTCACGATGAAACGGCTGAACGGATTTAGATGAAATTTGTAATAGAGATAGGTTTGACATCAGAATAACACATAGGCTCACACTTATACTATAAATGCGAAAGTTTGTGAGTGAGTGAGTGTGTTTGTTACTCTTTTACGCTGAAACGGCTGAACTAATTTGGATGAAATTTGGAATATTTGGAATAGAGATAGGTTTGAGTTCAGAATAAAACATAGGCTACATATTTTCACGCTTTTACACTTAGGAGCAAAGTAAAGCATATATAATTTTTCTGTAGTCCACGCGGGCAAAATCGCGGGCAAAAGCTAGTTTATAATGAAAAAAAAAAAAAACTGCGCAGTTGCTAGTCTTCAAAACCGGTTCATTGGCGGGAAAATAGTTCTTAGCGAAATAAAGATTTTTGGTTATACAGGGCAATTTTTGAACGAGCGAGCGAAGCGAGCGAAGTTCTCCGAGTCTACTGGAACAATCCGGCGTTTGTATGTATGTATGTATGTATGTATGAATGTTTGTATGTATGCATGTATGTTTGTTTTTATGTATGTTTGTATGAATGTATTCGTGGCCCTGAAATCTGGGACCTTAGCCTGTAACGCAATGGCGCCAAAATGGGCTCCCAGTTGACGGCTTCAATTACGATTTATTAATGCTGCCTGTCCAGTGTCGGTCCTTTTAATGTTTTTGTAGTACAGCAAAGAATATTAGGAGTTTAATTCTAGAGGATTAGTTCGCTGGTTGTAGGAGAGCAACGAAAAAAAAACGGTTTTTTCCTTCTACCTGGGACGCCATTGATACGCCATTTTGTTAAAGACCTCTGTACTACCATACAAGCTTTTTATGCTACTATTTGTTAGATGCAGAAAAAAAAAATAAAAAAATGTGAGGAACAAACATTTTGCGCTTTCACCAAAGTCGTAGAACAAAAGTTGTTGGAAATCACATTTAGAAGTTAGGGTGTCTGGAATAAAGCTATTTGAAAATTGCCCTGTTTTTTTCCGCAGATAAATCAGTTTCGAGGACTAGCGCCTGTACGGATTTTTTTACAGAATAAGCACACAAGTTCCAATACTGATTGTTAATTATTATCGAAACTAAACCTAGGCATTCATTGAAGCACAAGTTTCTGTACACTAAGCCATTACCAATCTAAAGTTGTGTCTGAACCATGCAGTAGTTTCCATTAGTTTGAAGACGGCTGTTGTTTGGCTTCAATTTGTAAGTGCCTAGCAATTACAGTAACGATAGTTATACTGTCTGGTCGATCGTGTGCGTAGAGTCGTAATTTCACAGAAGACCACCGAACTAAATCCCATAGAATCAGCATTACGTATAAAATCACAATAAAAACTTGTCCCCACAGAAACAAATGATATCAGCAATAGAACAATACGAAACATCATTTCGACCATACGTCTAATATTCGAATTTCAACCTTATTGCATTAGTGTACAGTTTTACTTTAATTGCATGGACTACGAGCAAATAAGCTCCCAAAGGCAGTTTGGGCATCTATTTTTACAGACACATTTCAGAGTTCTATGTTGTATCTAGTTTTATCCTTGATCGAAGCAGAAGACCAAAGTCGAAGACGTAGGCGCACGAATTGTACCTCTAAAGCTGAAATACGGAGATGAGCGGAATTTTTGACTCGGCGGCGGGATGACGGACGATAGACAAAAGCAGTCACTGAGTGGAGGCCTAGAACTGCGCGACGTCCTGTGGGTGTGGGCAGGCTGGTGATAAAAATAATGCAAAATTAAGAAAATAAAAAACCGACTTCACTGGTAGGGGTAGGTCGATTACCTGAGGTATGAGGTAGTGACTCGTCTTTCTGTGGGCAAGGCTGACTAAGCAGTGAGGATGGTATAGGTGCTGGGCAAGCCTATTCCATCTATAACCCAGGCACTAGTGTGAGTGAGGGTACCACTGGACGCTGTATAAATTCAATAATCTCATTACGTAAATGCAAATGCCTTTATTACCTAGATAGTGGCCACCCCTGGTGACAGAGTTTTAAGGTCGCCCAAAGGGCCGCAAATAAACCGTTTTTGAGGACTAGCGACTGTGCGGTTTTTTTCACACAATAAGCGCACAGGTCGCATTTTGTAAACTGACCATACAATACCTAGTGCACCTTCCGTTAGACATTCCATCAATAACAAGTGACAAGACTCAGCCGCCCCGTTTGTGTCGATAGCATGCACTCAACCCGATAGCTTAGCGCATTAGCAAGTTTGTCAGAACTAAACTGCCGCTAACTCAATCGCAACTGGTGCTTAAATGCCGCGGAATTTGTGTTCTGGGACTTGCCTGAGTACCCTTGTCTTGAGACGCTGGTTGCTCAAAGTTGGGATTGGCCCAGTTGTGTAACTTCAACATCTATCACGATATTCACGATCCATGTGATTTCCTAGCTTGAGATGAAGACGCAAAAGCATATCCTAGACTGGAAGAATAAAAGTTCCTCAACCTCGGTGACGTTCTAAAGCTTGTAGCGACCTACATGCGAACAGAGTCCGCCCCTGCGGTGGCCCGCAACGCGGATCTGCAGCCGGACCTGGGGGTCTACGCTGAGACGAAGCCGATTACCATTGGCGAAAATCGAAGTTCGACTTTTGAAAAATGTACTGCCACCCAGTTTATTTTACTGCCACCCAGTAAATTTTTCATAAATCGAACTTCGATTTTCGCCAATGGTAATCGGCTTCGTTTTAGCCGGTAGACCCCCTGAAATCTATGGTTCGGCCGTCACTACAGAAAAAGTAATAAAAACAGTCTTGTCAAACTAAGCTTGCGTTTCCTTCTGTATCAAAATGAAATAAATAATTTATGTGGGAAAAGCCCACAAGCTTACGATCTCTGTCTCTGCACGTCCTGTGCAGGAATAAGGATGCGGGTGACACAAAAGATTCCGCTGGGTCCAAGTGTCCCGGGCTGCCAAGCCTGGCCCCATACTAATAAGATAAGAAAGAAAGACGAATAAACAGGAAAACTGTTTTAAGGTTTTCAAAACTAGCGTGGCGGGAAATGCATATGACGTTAAGGCTTGCTCTGCTACCGCTGACCCTTAGCTCTTTAGTTTTTTCACACATCTGATTTTTTCCGTGAGTCTCGTAGAGACGTTTCGTAGAGTTTCGCCTATGTAACCTTTTCTACAGTCGCAAGGTATCATGTAAACACCGGGGACGTTCATGGGATCGCTGTCTTTGGGCGAACGAAGCAGCTGCTTCAGTTGAGTCAGACGTCGATAGATCCTCTTCACGTCATATTGCTTGTGCAACATGTAGCCGATCCGATCTGTGCCTTAACAAAGGTATTCATTCAACCGTTGCGATACGATTTTGAAGATATTCCTAAAATCCCCCCGTTGCATGTATTACAAACTTAGATGCCAAATTACAAGATTCCAGAATGAACAATTTCGATGATAATGTTGGGATGCTTACTGAGTTTCGGAATAGTTTTTTTTATAATAATATGAAAATCAGTAGCATTTTTTATAGTGTAGGCCAAATGTAGGTAATTGGGTCAGGCGTAGTGAACCCTTTTTTTCCTCTCACAAATTTCATAGCATATTTACCGATTTACGAGTTTAAGTATACCTCGGTGATACCTATTGAAACTTTCCTGTGACATTCACATCTCTAAATCAAGAATAATGTGGCGCGGGGAATCGATTCGTCAATTAGTGAGGTACCTAGCGAACCGTGGCAATGCCATTATTTGAGGCCACTACGGGACCCCTAAGACGCTCCCACTAATAGATAGTTAAGGAGACGCACTTAGTTGGCACTAGTTAGAATAGGCCAAATTGTAAAGTTAAAATTGTTCTAAAGATGTGATATAGCGTCTGAGAGAAAATAACGCCAAAATTGGGTTGAAAGGTTAAAAAAGGTAATGACGTGCATGATATCAAAGTCACTCTTTAATTTATTAGCAAATCTTTGTGATATACTTACATACGTATTTGTACTGATCGATGCATGTATACTAGTTTTACAAGGCCAAAAATTAGGGATAAAAATACCTAAATCAGCTGTGGTGACAATACTTCAATACATGTCTGGAAAATCCGGCTTATTTATAGATACGGTAAAATATTTTTTTGTGAAAACCATTGCATTTTCTTTGTTTTTCACTCACGTACAAATGGAGTCATCTTCGTTTTCTCTGTTTGTATGGGCTTGAGCGCGGCAGGGCGCGCAGTTCACAATTCTCTTGAAGCCTTTTGCCACTGTCCAGTGCATAAACTTAAAATAATAATCACTTCAAAGCAAAACGTCATTTCCATCCCGAGAAGGCGAAGTTACAGAAATTAATTTAGATCAAGTGCACGTAAAGTTCCATCAATCCCCGGCTGGGAACAATGTCAGGCTTCTTGGCACAAACTGTGCACAGATTAATCTAAAAGCTTCAATTTAAGAGCCTTATCACAGTAGCGAGTATAAAGCAAAGCGAGTCCGCGGCGAATTCGCAATAAAAAATGTTGTACAGTTGTTTTATCTCACGAAGGCGGATGAGCCATACTTGTAGTTGTAATGCGCGCTCTTGTGTGCGTAACTCAAAAATTCGAAATTCAAAGACATACACGCAAAGGCAATGTGCATGTACATTTACACACAAACATCTGTGTGTGTGGCTGTCTCCTACATCAATATTGTACGACGTTCTTGTACAAATTAAACTCGAAAAACCCCGATTATGAATCGTTCATCAATCCGTTTATCCTTCTATCACGACTCTGGGACTGGGGTTCTAAATTAAATTGTGGTCTATGGGATATTTTCCGACCAAGGATCATGAACATAAACTCTAATTTTTAATTCGAGTTCACGGAATGACAGTTGCTACAAAGGCTTTATCTGACAGCAGCATACTAACAACTGTCATTCCGTGGACTCGAATTAAAAATTAGAGTTTAGTAACTTTTATTGGCAGAACTGGGGTGCTACCCTTGACGCTATTGCGATCAAATTGAAAATAATTAATGAATTCGCATAGTAATTAATGCTTTGATTTTTAATACTTTGAAATGTTTATTCAAAGGTAAGGCTGCTTTATTCAAAACACAAAATACGTCTTAATTAGTAAAATATTAAATTTTGTAAATTGCGCCATATTGCGGCCGTATTGGAATAATGCTTCAAGGGTAGAGGGACCGACCTTCTGGCGTTCTGTCAAACTCGAACTCCAATCATCCGCCGACCCACTTCTTGGTTCCTTTATGTAATGCGAATAGTTTTGACTGTCGTCGCCTTAACATACTTCGTTTAAGGGGATGTAGTTATGTTACGTAGCTTTGCTCAGCTGCCCAGATAGTCCTCCTTGTTCCACTTAAGAAGAAAACCCCGTTAACTAGCGCCGCTAATAAAAAAAAAACTTATTTTTGCATATTTTTTTTTGCTAAAAACCCTTGGGCCGTCAAATGTAAATGCCCAGGCTTAAAAATGTTTAGGACCTAAGGCCTAGATTCCATATCCCAGTTCATTTTTTAGAGCGATGGCATTGGCATGGTATGCCACAGGCTGCAGGTTCAAGCCTAAGCAATTTTTTTACATTTTAATAAATCTTTGATCTTTGTCAATATTGACTTAATAGCGTTGAGGGTAGAGAGGCTGTGTCCCTATGGGATGAAGTAAGGTATGCAATATAATGTTAAGGCTTCTCCTTAAGAGAGGCTTTAATTTAGCGCGGCAGGAAGGTGCACCGAAGTAGGTACATACATTTAGGTACGTACGTCTATCCCACTGGGAAGTAGATAGAGTATACGGAAACATGGCATTTTGCTGCAGTGTGACACTTACAGAAGTCAATAGAAGCAGGATTTTCTGTTCCGCCTAAATCTTGCTAGAGCAGTTTGCTTATTCTGTTAAAAAATCCGCACAGTTGCTAGTCCTCAAACCCAATTTATTTGTGGGAAAATAGCTCTTATCGAAATAAACAGTTTTTTTTTCTTTTTTCTGATACTTTGTTTTTTTTTACAGAATAAGCACACAGCCCTTGTAATTCTCTTAGGGTGGTATTAATAGTCGTCTGAGATTACCAACTTGAACTCGATGTCACGTAGGTGAACTCAGAAAAGTCAAATGCCTTGGCTAATGTCAAACTTGAGTAGCCGTCAGCATATTAATAGACACTATCTTGAGACATTAGCCAAGGCTTGACATTAGCATTTATTGACTTTTCTGAGATCACCTACTTGAGTTCGATCTTGAGTCGACGACTATTAATGCCACTCTTAAATTTTTATAGGTATATTCCCGTTTTTAAATGGGAAGCTAGTGACCATGACGGTAAAAACCGTAACTCTGTTTTGCTTTGCCACTGTCGGGTTAAAAGATTTTAGACCAGTTCCGACGTG
This sequence comes from Zelleria hepariella, assembly GCA_949319315.1. NCBI lineage: Eukaryota > Metazoa > Arthropoda > Insecta > Lepidoptera > Yponomeutidae > Zelleria > Zelleria hepariella. Next base: position 2,416,717 of record OX439379.1, on the reverse strand, counting down.
TTTTTCGTTTATTTGAAGAACAAAACCCCATTTTCTTGTACCCGGATCGGCGTCTAGTAGAGTGCCCAGCCTTATTACAAAATTATCGTTACTTACTCTAATATAGGGTCAGGGCAATGCACCGAGAATTGGTGCTGCTGCCTACCCTTTTGGTTTAATTAAGGACAGAATTTATGGCTTCTCGAAGTTTGAGACATAAACCTTGTGTTAGAGTTACAAATCCTTGAAGGGTAACAAAAATTATAAGAGACAGGAAAACTGAGTAATTGAGATTTTTCTTATAAGATCATTTAGATCTCTGGTAAACCTATTTAACAACTTTAACTTCAAGTAGTTTCTTGTGATATTAGTGGTGTTGTTTTTTTCTTAAATCGGATTAGTTTTAAGAGAGGAAAATAGGGAATATGAAACTTCGATTTTGTAGATTTTCTTCAGGTTGTCCCTTTCGCTCAGTAGACACCAATAGGCGAGGTATTCAGAAGCACCTGACGCAAATAATATTGCATTCGTGCGAAACACAAAACTTTTCATCTCACAGAAGCGAGGAAATGATTTTGTTAGCCATGCGTGACAAAACAATATACATAACATAGAGGTTAGTGAAATGAGTTTACTTTTTCTTTGATTTTTCACAAAGGAGTATGTGGAATTGCCTGACAACGGGTTATTGATTACAAATCGTGTCTTCTTGAAGTGTCATAAATTCAACAACCCGTTGCTAGGCAACGCTACAAGTTAAAGGAGTTCCTTATTTTTTTCATAAGGGCGTCGAGTTCACGAAGCGCACAAAAATACAAAGTGGTTTAAAAAAGGATCTTCTACGATCGCATGTTTAAAGTAATAGCGTACTTTCCGAGCATGGGAGATGAAAATGTTTTTTTTTTCCATTGGCACTTTAGCTTTGTACCCTTAAAATTTCGTTCCTTTCGCGCAACAGCTGTCGTGCAGTGCAATGTTTGCCTACGACGCGACGCGGCAAGCGGAATACGAATGAGGGCGGACATTTGTCAGAACGCCTAGCTGAAGAAAAAATATTGCGCCGTTATAAAATTGTGTTGTTTTTACCAGACTACGCGAAGCAAAAAGGAGGGTTATGATTTTAGCAGCGTATGTATGTATGTATGTATGTTTGTATGTGGGTATGTATGTGGGTATGTTTGTGTGTTCATCTGTTCCCTCGTAGAGCCTAAGCTACTCGGACGATTTCAACAAATGAGGTGTTGTTGGATTCGTCTCAATGAAGAATGTCCGTGGGTCTGTTAAATCACTTGAAACTTTATGACCGTGTAGCCTAAAAATTTAGAAATACACCTGTTTTTGTTTCATTCAAATCGAGCCAGTAGTTTTAAAGTTACGACGGTTTTAGTTTCCGTCCTTTTGGAGTTTTTCGCGGCAAACTCGCGTGACGTCACAACTCTACACGCACCCGACACATACACCGTAACACTCATTCAAACGGCTGTATCTTTGGAACCGTACTAGGTAGCCAGTTGAAATTTTAAGAGATTATGTTTTATTATGGTGGATTACCCAAGAAAAAATAAAAATAAAAAAATATTAAAAAATAAGAGGGGTCCCCGTACAAAAAACGTTGTTTTATACTTTTTGCTCTTTAGAAAAAACGGTAAGAAATACAAGCATCAAACTTGGTATGATTATAGGACTTACTCCATAGTATAACAAAAAAATATAAAAAACGGTCAAGCGCAACTCGGACTCACGCGCCGAGGGTCCGTATAACCAGTTTTTTTTAATGTATGGTGGTACAGAACTCTCAGTGCGCGATTTCGACTCGCACTTGGTCAGTTTTTATGTGTGTTTAGTCAGTGTTACAGTAGTGTTTTAATATAATATTACTTAGTTATAACGTTAAAAATTCGCTTGGGACAGGTTTTAAAGCCGCAAGCTCTGTTTAAAATATTCCCTAGCACGGGTTTGTACTTAAAATAATATATTCTTACTTAGCTATGGATGACGACTTTGAAAAATGAAAATGACAAAAAAACTGGCCAAGTGCAAGTAGAACTCGCGTACTGAGAGTTCCCTACCGCCATACAATAAAAAACTGGTTATACGGACCCTCGGCGCGTGAATCCGAGTCGCGCTTGACCGTTTTTAGGGTTTCGTACCCGAAGGGTTCCACACGGGACCCTATTACTAAGACTCCGCTGTCTGTCCGTCTGTCTGTCTGTCCGTCTGTCTGTCTGTCCGTCTGTCCGTCAGTCTGTCACCAGGCTGTATCTCATGAACCATGATAGTTAGACAGTTGAACTTTTCACAGATGATGTATTTCTAATGCCGTCATAACAACAAATACCAAAAATCAGAATAAAATAAACATTTAAGGAGGCTCCCATACAACAATTATGATTTTCCACCTTTCTTATAGATGGTAAGGAACCCTTCGTGCGCAAGTCCGACTCGCACTTGGCCAGTTTTTATATTATTTTGTTATACTATGGAGTAAGCCCTATAATCATACCAAGTTTGTTGCTTGTAGTCTTACCGTTTTTTCTACAGAGCAAAAAGTATAAAACAACGTTTTTTGTATGGGGACCCCTCTTATTTTTTAATATTTTTTAATTTTTATTATTGATTTGGTAATCCACTATAATAAAACATAATCTCTGAAAATTTCAACTGGCTACCTAGTACGGTTCCAAAGATACAGCCGTTTGAATGAGTGTTACGGTGTATGTGTCGGGTGCGTGTGGAGTTGTGACGTCACAGCAGCTGACGACCGCGCGCCCGTCGCACAGGTAGTTTAAAATTAAATATCTCGAGAACTATAAGTCGTATCAAAAAAATTTTTTCACCCAAATTTTCCATTTTTAATAGAGTGTAAGGTAAGATAAAAATCAAAAGTTGATGGTATTCTTCATTGCCCAGGTAACATTGGATAGTTTAATTTTGAAAAAAAACAAGATGGCCGCTGTGCTGCGCCCTAAAGTGGTGGACCTAAAAATAAAAATTATCGAATACCATCGTCATGGATATCAAATGAAAGGGCTTTGAAAGACCTTTTCAAAAATGTATAACACATGTAGCGTCAACATAAAAAATAGAACAAAAAATACCAAAACGTGTATTTTTTTGCCGTTCTTGGTTCTATTCTGGATGATTGTCCAAAATGATTTACTAAAAAGCTCAAAAAAAATAGAAGTTAAAAATTAAAACCCGACTACTAAAAGGCTTAAAACAAGACCTGATTATTAGTGCTTATCCTTAAAATAGACTCAAAGATAATTAATCGTAGTCGGAGGACACCACATTCGCATTTGATAAACAGATGGCCTCCGACTACGATTAATTATCTATGAGTCTATTTTAAGGATAAGCAGGTCTTGTTTTAAGCCTTTTAGTAGTCGGGTTTTAGTTTTTAATTTCTATTTTTTATTTTACACGACTTCAAAATAGGACTGTAACCTGTAGGACATATTTTGTATAGACTCCCTAAGTATAAACTCTGACATTGTATGTTATATAACTTTTTAATTACTTTTGTTATTCCTTATAATTTTATGAATTGACATGTTTTTAATTTCTAAATAATTTGACTTGAAACCATAATTTAATGTAAAACCTATTTCAATTCAAATTAATTACGCAATGGACTTCTGTAATGTAATTAAGTATATAATAAATAAATAAATAATAAATAAAATAAGGAGTTGACTGGAGTTCCGGTCGTAAGGTGGTTTTTGTAGAAAACAAGGTTACCCAAAATTATTTTTTAACAGGTTGTTACCACAAGTGGTTGTTGACAAGTCGCTAAGCGCCTTGCACATACCACAGACAAAAGGTCAAGGGGCGAGCAAACTTGACCGACCTGAACAAACTGAACACACGCCGCCGGTGAAAAAATTTAAATATTTATTAAAATATTTAATTTTTGGGCGCTAACTTTATTTACTGCGCCAGTATGGTTGTTTTTTTATTGCTGTGACGGTTCTCTTTTAACTTGATTTTAATAAAATCAGGCTTTTTGTAGGGCAAAAAAAAAAATTGCCTTTTTTTCACCTCCTCTTTGAGGTGTGATAAAAATAGTTATAGTTTTTACTTACGCCTTCGATGGGTTCAACGACCTATAAGACATTGGCCAAGGTCTCAAGTCGACTAATGTCAATGTGAAGCTCAAGCTAGTGTCTATTAATATGCTGACAGCTACTCTCATGATCGATTGTTTTTGTTTTCTGAGATCACCTACTTGAGCTTGAGCTTAGTTGACGATTTTTTTAAATTATTTAATTAACCAAAATATTTACAAAAAATAGTTACAAAAATACGCCAAACTGTAGAAACAGTTTGTTGGCGAAGCGCTCTTACAGTTTTTTTAAAACAGTTTAATTCTACCCTTACTTGCAGAGATGGGTAAATGCCCGGGTTAAAATCCACCGCTGGATTAAAATCCATTTCTGCCCGATTTAAACTCTTTCTGCACGATTAAAATCGTTTGGGCAGAAAAGGCAGAAATCCATCGCCCATCTCTGCTTGTAAGTAAGGGCAGTCTTGTGCGTTGTATGCTAGTCATGCAGTTGGTAAAACGCGCGAATGCACGTATAATATTACCACTAAAAGGAAGCAAGACATCCCTCATGCAAAGCGAGCGGGTAACGTGTAATGACTAAGTTAAATGTTTGCACTGCCAAGTTAGATGTTACCGACTTAGAGGTGTGCTTTAAGTAGCTACTACTTCCACACTTCGCGCAGTTATTCCCAAAGTTTTATGGCCTGACTACTCATTATTGGTCTTGTCCCAAAACTGTAAGCACGACTCAGAGGCGATTATTTACACGATACTGAAGCAAAACAAAATCTACAACAAATACCCAAGAATCATAAAATTGTGGTCTTCCTTACTATTTATACTATCGCTTGCGGCCGCACTCGCAATATCGGGCACCACATTGCGCGCGCACTTTGAGAAGGCCAGGTCGCGGTTAGAACAAATTGAACAAAGTTTATTTTTTGCATTTTACCTAAGGGCGAGGCCCCATTGGAGCGTTTCGCTGCGTTGCGTCGACGCAGCGTCGACACTGCGTCGTTTTCCATATTATTTTTTATTACATGCCCCATTACACCGTTGCGTCGTCGCGCGCGAGGTTTCATCGGATCGACGGATAAGAGACGAAGCAGGGGGAGGGTGATGCGCTGCGTTGCGCTGCGTTGTCGGTGCGACGACGGACACGTTTGTATCTGTCCATTTGGAAGGCTAAACTGAGACGCAGAGTGTATACCCTCTTGCGTCGCAACGTCGTGCGTCGTCGCAACGCAGATGTGGCATACGATGCGTAGATCCGAGGCGGCGACGCGACGCAATGCACCAATGGGGCCTCGCCCTAAGTTGAAGAACCATTGCGTTCAAGACTGCGGTGCGAAGTTCTCCCATGTTTGACATGCTGTGAGAGTTAGAACGGGGACATTAAACTTCGGACTTACAAATGGTCTAGTGGGTAGACAGGTGGCTTCCAAAGCGAGAGATTGTTGGTTCGAATCTCAGCATGGCATCTTGTTCGAGTTTATTTTGCGAGAGATAGAGCTTACAACTGGCTGACTTAGTGGGTAGACAGTTGGCCTTTGAAGCGAGAGATCGCTGGTTCGATTCTCAGCATGGCATCTTGTTCGTGTTTATTTTACGGGAGTTAGAGCCGAGACATTTAATTTTAATTTAGGACTTACTTCTGGCCTGACATAGATGCAGACTGCAGAAACCTAAATTATTTTAGGAAGGAAAAAGTTGTAAAGAAACCATGCTACCATTATGTTTTGGAATGGACACACCTAAATAACTATTTTAATGAAATAAAACACTTGAATACTCCCTAAACCAGTTCACGTAGCGCTCAGCCCAGCGCTACGTCGTAGGCATCTCGTAGATCTTCCGTAGCAAGGTCTACGAGCGTAGACTCAAGCGACGAAATATGCAAGAGTGTTATAAATCATAAGTTTAACGTCTACCTGTGGCATCGTAGATTCGTAACTACCTTTCTTCGTGATTTCTTAATTTTTCTCTTTTTGTGCAGTTCCCGTTTGAAGTTAACATTTTCTTGTTTTTATTTTTCAGGTAAGCCTAGACCGACGTAACATGTCCCACTCTTAAAGTAAGTGACTTATTTATTAACACATTTTTATAAGATACTGCAGCATCCGAGTTGTCACTTCTCCATCTAGTGTGAGTGAAGATGCCACTGGACGCTGCATTAAGATTTTTGATTTTGTTTAAATTTAACGACATTTACTTCCTAACTGATATAATAGTTTTGGCACAAACCTTTTCACAACCAATAAGGTCTCAATTCATGGGCGACGGGACCCGAATATAAAAACGGGAAATTGGCCCTACCTTCTCAGCTTTTCAACAAATCAAATCAATTTGGTTGCTATTTTCCCATACGCGTGGAGTTATTTTCGTACACTTGTCCATAAGTCAAGTTATCATTTACCTGTCTGTTTTTTATTTGTAAATTTTGGTTTTTATTGAGGAATACATTAATTTTATTTCTACATTTTGCATTTCGATTTCTGCATGCTTTGACATATCCGAAAACAATAATCTCTAAATAATAATTCATACAGTAGGTAATAGAACACTAGACTAGCGCCTCTAAGAAAAAAACATCATAATATTATCTCCTTTTTTAGTATATTTTTTAACGGTCTTTCAAGATCTGAACCTAAACCTTTTGTTTTTTTAGGATCTAAAACCAAAATCACTGACCCAAAAACCTATGAAAACATCCAGTGCAAGCAAAATAGAAAAACTGAAAAGTTATTTTTTTTTTCATTGGTACCTTAAGCTAGACGTCCATTAGCGGTGGATCGGGTCGGGTCGGGCGGGTTGGGCCGGGGCGGGTCACAAAATAAAATCCGCCTGCCTGTATTTATATGAAACAGCGTCCACTAGCGGCGGACTATTGCGCTGCGGACCACCGCGCCTCGATCCGCCGCACAGATCACCCCCAGTGATCTGTGATCCGCCGCTAGTGGACGCTATTTCTTATAAATACAGGCAGGCGCATTTTTGCGTTGCGATGCGCCCCGGCCCGATCCGCCTCGTGGACGCCAGGCTTTAGTGTGCCTTTTCTGTTTGGATAGATTTAGTTTGGATGTTCTTAGACAGTCATCATGCAAAATACACAAAAAGCTTTATGAAAGTAATTCCTCAATTTAAAATCCAATTGAGTCATATTATAATAACAAAGGCGGCAATGTCCAGTCAAAGTCAAAACTAATCTGTAAATGTAGGTTTATTGTCTGTGGACGTAGCTTTCTAAGGAAATCTACATTTCGTATCAATTGCTGCAGTAACCCATAGAAAATCGAGATCAAAGTTTCGAGTTCGTAACAAACCCGGCATTATCCCATACTGTCTAAATCGAATCAAATCTAAATTATCACTTTACACAAAATACAACGAAATGGATATTGCCGCCTTTGATATTAGATGACTCAATTAATAAAGGTAAATCCGGACTCTCATAACACGACATCTTCGCAACTGCTCATGCTTTTCTTTTGGCTCTCTGTACGTATCGGGAGGTATGATTTTTTAGTATGCAGGATATACTTTTATGATTTGTTCGTTTATTATGCTTACCTTTTAGGGGTAAAAATGAGGTTTATGAATTTCGATTTAGCTTACAAATACGTTGAGAGTATACCTCTAGACACGTTAGAAAAATATTTTGTTTAATGCTCGCCAACAAAGCCTCTTTTAAAATATTTCTCTTGTTTTTTTATGTACGTATATTATGAGAATGAAATTCATAGAACGAATGGCTATTAGAAAGCCAAGAAAGAAAGAAAGAGAGAGAGAGATAGAGAGAGACAGAGAGAGAGAGAGAGATAGAGAGAGAGAGAGAGAGAGAGAGAGAGAGAGAGAGAGAGAGAGAGAGAGAGAGAGAGAGAGAGAGAGAGAGAGAGAGAGAGAGAGAGAGAGAGAGAGAGAGAGAGAGAGAGAGAGAGAGAGAGAGAGAGAGAGAGAGAGAGAGAGAGATAGTCTAATCATTAAGTGTGCCCACTACGGATTTGCGATTTTTTCGTTGCGAGTATATTTATTTATATGCCCATCTTCACCCATTTGAAGTTGCCACTGGACTGTATAAATAATCTCATTACGTAGATGCAATGCAAAAGGCGCGTTACGTACGATGTCTCACTCTGAAGCGAAGGCCTACGCTATATGGCGGTGTAGTTTATAGCACTAAGGGTTGGGGTCGTAAAAAAATATCAGGTACGGCCGGGTGAAGTAAGTGAAATAAAAACAAAAGAACAACGCTGGAATGGGCACGTAAAATGGAATGTAACTTCCAACCTACGAGGGGTTTTATTATGCGCATTTTGGCGATATCCTTCGCTATACCGTCTTCATTCCGAGTTTGTTATTTGGTTGAGGTTTCCATCAATCGTGAGGAAAAAACTTGGGCGGATAGGGAGTGGCATCTCCACTAACAATATATGGTTTATGCCACCACTGGGACGCTGCAGCGCCAGGGACGTTGTTTAGATAAGATAAGATTAGATTAGACAAGATAATGTAAGGTAAGATAAGGTAGCTAACCTTATCTTATTTTACACTAGTTGTGCCCGCGACTTCGTATGCGTTTTTACACATTTGACATTTAAATTAAATTCGACTGTGGAGGAAAACTCAAAAGGAAGATTTTTTTTAACCCTTGACCAAAAAAGAGGGGTTTCATAAGTTTGATAGCTTTGTGTGTGTGTCTGTTTATGTGTTTATGAGGGTGTGCCTATCTGTGTGTCTGTCTGTGTGTGCCCTAATCTATACAATAAATTTATAATAAAACTAGTTGTGCCCGCGACTTCGTATGCGTTTTTACACATTTGACATTTAATTTAAATTCGACTGTGGAGGAAAACTCAAAAGAAAGGTTTTTTTTAACCCCCGACCAACAAAGAGAGGTGTCATAAGTTTGATAGCTTTACATTGTGTGTGTGTCTGTTTATGTGTTTATGAGGGTGTGCCTGTCTGTGTGTCTGTCTGTGTGTGTGCCCTAGTCTAAACAAAACATTTATGATAAAATATGTTTTGTTTAGATTAGGTATCGCCCGTGTAAGATACCAGGAAGCTTAGCATAAGAATAGATAAAGTTATAAGCCCATAGATAAGGTCCTACCCATTCTCATGCTAAGCCAGCAAGCAAAGCATAAGGTTGGGTTAGAGCGTATCTACCGCAAATAACTCTGTCTATCCCGCTCTACGGCAAACAAAATATATTTTTTTAATATCAAGTTGGGCTCAGTAGAGTAAATATTTAAAAAAAGGCACAAATAAAAATTTCAACCTCGCGTGGGTTCAAACCCAGAACATTTCAACCGCGACGCAACAGTACTACATTTCTTACATCGATAAACTTTGTCCAACCTCCACCGATAACCACTCACAATTCCCTCCAGCAAGCATCATAAGGCTGGGTTAGAGCGTATCTATGGCTCTGTCCATCCCGCTCTGCGTCAAACAAAAGAGTGAGATACCTATTGTTTTAAACCCATAGATACGCTCTAACCCGGCCTTATGCTACGCATGTAGAACTAACATTTTCCGCCAAAATAAAATAAAAACAAATGCCGATTTTTCATTTACAACAAAGCGGGAAACCACGTATACGTATAGTCCTCATCATAACAAACATTTTTGCCCAAGGAACTATGCCTGGGAAATCAACGGTTTCCGAGATAATAAAGTCGGACTTTTTTTTTTTTTCAGAAATGTGTTCAGTATCACGTTCTTAACATACCTTCTCAAGAAACCATATCAAAATTATGGATATTTCTTTCAAAAAATCAAGTTAAAATTGCAACCCGCAATGTAGGTTTTCGAGAGAATGTGGTTCAAAGTCGGACTTAAAATTTTTTTTTTTGCAGAAATATGTTCAGTATCACGTTCTTAACATACCTTTTCAAGAAGCCATATCCAAATTATGAATATTTCTTACAAAAAACGAAGTTAAAATTGTAACCCGCAATGTATTCTAAACATCGGATAGCCTAAGTTACTCCCAGAAACGTGAGTTACGACCATGTTAAGTTTGCTTGAAAACTATTCAGCGGTGTTCGCGTTTATCGTGTTCATACAGACAGACAGACAGACAGACAGACAGACAGACAGACAGACAGACAGACAGACAGACAGACAGACAGACATAAACCGTTTTTTTTGCATTTTTGGATTCAGTATAGTTTACTTAGTAACCCCTGCTAGTTTTTTTCTAAAAATATTGAATGTACAGAATTGACTTCGCTAGAGTTTTATTATAAGTATAGATGTGTTCAGTATCACGTTCTTAACATACCTTCTCAAGAAACCATATCAAAATTATGGATATTTCTTTCAAAAAATCAAGTTAAAATTGCAACCCGCAATGTAGGTTTTCGAGAGAATGTGGTTCAAAGTCGGACTTAAATTTTTTTTTTTTGCAGAAATATGTTCAGTATCACGTTCTTAACATACCTTTTCAAGAAGCCATATCCAAATTATGAATATTTCTTACAAAAAACGAAGTTAAAATTGTAACCCGCAATGTATTCTAAACATCGGATAGCCTAAGTTACTCCCAGAAACGTGAGTTACGACCATGTTAAGTTTGCTTGAAAACTATTCAGCGGTGTTCGCGTTTATCGTGTTCATACAGACAGACAGACAGACAGACAGACAGACAGACAGACAGACAGACAGACATAAACCGTTTTTTTTGCATTTTTGGATTCAGTATAGTTTACTTAGTAACCCCTGCTAGTTTTTTTCTAAAAATATTGAATGTACAGAATTGACTTCGCTAGAGTTTTATTATAAGTATAGATAGAATAGATATGTATTGTTTAGATTAGGTATCGCCCGTGTAAGATACCAGGAAGCTTAGCATAAGAATTGCTTAGGAAGTAAAGGGGTTTATTGTATCGCCCTCGACGTAGAGTGGGATAGATAAAGTTATAAGCCCATAGATAAGGTCTTACCCATTCTCATGCTAAGCCAGCAAGCAAAGCATAAGGTTGGGTTAGAGCGTATCTACGGCAAATAACTCTGTCTATCCCGCTTTACGGCAAAGAAAATATTTTTTTTTTATATCAAGTTGGGCTCAGTAGATTGTTTGGGAAGTCGGACTTGTTTTTTTTTTTCAGAAAAATGTTCAGTATCACGTTCTTAACATACCTTCTCAAGAAGCCATATCAAAATTATGGATATTTCTTACAAAAAATTAAGTTGAAATGTAACCCGCAATGTAGGTTTCCGAGAGATTGAGGTTTAAAGTCGGACTTATTTTTTTTTTTTGCAGAAATATGTTCAGTATCACGTTCTTAACATATCTTCTTAAGAAGCCATATCCAATTATGAATATTTCTTACAAAAAACGAAGTTAAAATTGCAACCCGCAATGTATTCTAAACATTGGATAGCCTAAGTTACGCCCAGAAACGTGAGTTACGACCATGTTAAGTTTGGTTGAAAACTATTCAGCGGTGTTCGCGTTTATCGTGTTCATACAGACAGACAGACAGACAGACAGACAGACAGACAGACAGACAGACAGACATAGACCGTTGATCTCTAATCTTATCTAATAAGATAAGATACATCTTTATTCATAAAGCAATCACAAACTGAAATAGGCGATTGGGCTCTGTACTAAGTCAAAACCTGTGTTACATACTTCCTCATTACAAAGAAAAATGCTTATGAATAGAGGAAACTAATTGTGTAACCATTAGTCATATTAGCATGCTAGATGGATGGAGTAGGTTTGCCGAGCACCTATACCATCCTGTCAGCTTAGTCGGCCTAGCCCACAGTAAAAACAAAGTCAATCCGTGCGGAGCCAACTAAGCCGCGTTCGTTCTTTCTGTGGACTAGGCCAACTCAATGAGTTTCTAGCTTATGGGAGAAATCTTAATAAAGGCAGATTATTCATAATTCTGGTCTGAAACAGGTCGAATCGAGGTAAGTTTAGTAGGTAAATGAATTAACTGTATTAACTTTACCTTTTATGAATCCTATTACTTTAAACGAGCTAATCTTGTAAATTTATAAATTTAAACGGGGGATCTCGGAAACGGCTCTAACGATTTGGATGAACTTTGGAACAGAGATAGCTTAGACATTAAAAAAACACAATAGGCTATATATCATCACGCTGGTTTACTTAGGGGCAAAGCAAATCAATCAAATGTAGCGCCATCTCCTAGAATTCTAGCGAAGCTCGGTCGCCCAGGTACTTACCTTTATTATTAGCCAACATTATGTGGGAATATTGCGATTCATTAAAGGTGTTTCATTCTTTGATTTATGCAGTTTTAAAAAGTTTATTTTCATTCATCTACCTACATTTTCCACTCAATTATAAAGTACCATCTATAACTCAGACAGTTGTTTCTTTCAGTTGAGGGTAGTACAGAGGCAAAGTTGCAAGTAGCATTGAAATGAAAATGTTACGAAACGCTTTTTAAATATTCAGTGTTTATACACTTTTCCGAAATGAAAAATCATTCTTCCTTCTTGTGATTAATTTATAATTGTTTTTGAAGTTTTATTTAACCTAATAGAGATTCTGCACAACAATCAAATGGCTCTCACACTTTCTAAAATGCAGAAAGATAAATTAAGTACTTCTCCATAAAAATACTATCATTTTGCGATAGGCACTAAACTTCTAAACATTCAGAAATGGCCGAAACAATAATTGTACTATTGTTTCGCCCATTTTTGAATGTTTCAAATAGGTTTCAAAACGAAATTCAAAATCTAAATTTTCTGTATATTCTTTCAGCATAAAGAGTTCTGTATGTCTATCTATTTATGTATCCACAATAAAACCCCTTTCAGTTGCCTCTCTGTCTAGTTGGGCGCTTTGTACACACGACAACACGTCAGACTGTACACTTTTGTTGTAAAGTAGCCCGTAACGTAACCGAGTAGAGTGCTAGCGTGTAAAGGTCGACGTGCTGTCATGTGTACTAAAACTTAAAGTGCGCCCATTTTATCGGCAAACTTACTAGTAAATGTTACAATTAATTTCACCCGAGAAGCACCAAAGCTGCCATAAATTTTGTATTCAGCACGCGACTTAGAATCCATAACGGGTACCAGAGATAACCGGTTCGAAGCGGTTAGAACCGGTTTAACCGGCTTATCTCCATCGCAAAATCCGGGTAAAACATGACCGGGTGCTACGTATGATGTCGCCGTTATAAATTGACCTCCCTTCAGCTTATATTTTACTACCGTCTAGGGGTCTTATGTACTCAGTTGATTTATTACAAGTTTCCATAAGGCGACCGGGTTAAAGAGACCCGTTTTAATGTTCTTTTGAAACTAAAGCGAGGGTCTTCTAAAGTGGTTCGTCTGTAGTGTAAGGTTATAGGTGGGGTATCAAAGTTTCATTATTTCTATCACGTATTGATTTCCCTGTCGATTGATGTCGTTGGTTCTTAGAATCACAATTTGTTGGCGACTGAATTAAGCAGGTAATATTACGGTGACGATCTGTTTGGTTGATATACTTATCGTATCTACCCGAAAAGGCTTTTGGGACTAAGTAATATGATACTATTTATCAAATAACTTTTTTACCTACTTAAAATAAGGAGAAGATTCGAACCATTTGTATTTTTTTTGTAAGTTTCTTTATAACTTCATGATTTTTCATATAATCATACTGTCGGGTTACTCCCACATATTTTCGCTAAAGATCTGATGAAGAACTTTGTAGATAGATTATGAATGATACTGAATAAATACCGTTGTAAATAATTGTTAAAATGTGTTAAAAAGTGCTTTTGAGCTTGTTTCACTTGTAGTCACAGTGAAACCGCTTCGGACGGACCTGGGGCCTTAGCCTGTAACACAATGGCGTATCAATGGCGTCCTAGATAGAAGGACAAAACCGGGATTTTTTCGTTGTCCTCCTACAACCAGCGAACTAATCCTCTAGGATTAGACTCATAATATTCTTTGCTGTACTACAATAACATTAGAAGGACCGACACTGGACCGACAGCATCAATAAATCGTAATTAAAACCGTCAACCGGAAGCCCATTTTGGCTCCATTGTGTTACAGGCTAAGGGCCCTGGACTCTACGGGCGAGGCCCCATTGGTGCGTTGCGCTGCGTTGCGTTGCGTCGTCGCATCGCATCGACGCATTGTATGCCACATCTCCGTTACGACGACGCACGACGTCGCGACACAAGAGGGCATACCGCCGTCGCATCTGCGTCTCAGTTCAGCTTTCGCAATGGACAGATACAAGCGAGTCCGCAACGACGACGCAACGCAACGCAAGGCACCAATGGGGCCTCGCCCTACGCCGGATGTGTGCACAAGCGGCTCTTGATATAACCGGATGTAGGCAGCGATGGCGGCTGAAGTGACTTTGGACTTGGAGACTGATGTGCTTTGACCGCACCTGTCTACGCCATAGACGGAAAGGAGGTTTCACATTATACAGAAAAGAGGTTTTAAAACTTACATTGTCAATACCTTTCTTCTTTTTTTTTATTCTCTCATTTTTATAATAATATTTTCTTTTTTGATCACTTTTCTCATCTTTCATCTTATTTTGTGAAGTTCTTACGAAAGTTTAAGTTTTAAAATTTTCATCTTATCTTCTTGTTTGACCCGTTTAAAAAAAAAACTTTTCTTTTTTGATCCGTTTTATTTATTTATTTCCAATATGTTAATTAATAAAGAATTCCCCTCCCTCTGAATCTTTAAATATCAATGTAACACCTGAAATGTACTTACAATGTTTAAAGCAAATACGTTTCGGTTGACCTGTACAGCAGTCGTAGCATGTAAGGCCATAGTCAGCACCTTGAAAAAATAGTTTTATTACTGACAATTTTTGACAAGTTCGCATCTAGCCACGTCACGTAAAATTCAGAGGAAGTTCACATGCGCGGAAGAGGGCACACGGTTTTGCAGAATCGTAATATTCTTTCTTTCTTGATTGCAATCGATCCATCCACCGAGAAGAGTCAGCTACACGCCAAGGTACCAATTTTAATGCCCCTTTACTTGCTACCAGCTTTCTAGCTTGTATGGAGCCCTTTAGCCTCCCCCCCCTAAATCCGCTAGTGGTAGCCCTCATTCCAGTCGTTCGATCAATCTTTAGCAAGTATCGTTGAGTCACCAGACGGTGCTCGGATTTAATTAAACTGCCGCCGCAGTCAGTACTTCGAGGATGAGCGTCTGCGATATGCAGTGACGTTGTACAGAGGACAAGCGCTTTAGAAATACATGAAAAATCTGGGGGTCTACCGGCTAAAACGAAGCCGATTACCATTGGCAAAAATCGAAGTTCAATTTATGAAAAATTTACTGGGTGGCAGTAAAATGAACTGGGTGGACGTACATTTTTCAAAAATCGAACTTCGATTTTTGCCAATGGCAGGCTTCGTCTTAGCCGGTAGACCCCCTGATCAAGATGTCTTTGTTTTACAATCTAACATTTTTGACTTTTTTATACCTACTTTTTTTTTATCGGCAACCTATACCATTTATTGAGGTACCGTAATCGCATATTTTCTAATTTTACTTTAAAAAAAATATATTTTACAACTGCGGGGGTAGCATGACTTTTATCGAGGCGGATTTATCCAACAAAATGGCGGTTTATCAGCATTTTTGACGTTTATAGTGGGTTATATATCGCTCTCGACGATTTATAACCCACTTTAGACGTCAAAAATGCTGATAAACCGCCATTTTGTTGGATAAATCCGCCTCGATAAAAGTCATGCTACGGGGACTGGATGGGTTTTCGGTTTGGTTTATCAATGCGATTTTAACACGCAAGTGGAGCTATAGCATCATAAGGAGCTCATTGGACTTTGCTATCAAATCACAGAAGAGCAGATTTCCTCACGATGTTCTTAGGGACGAGCCTTCTTTTCCCGACCTCAGTAAACAAAGGACACTTTAATGAAATCTTCCAGGTCGTTGTGACTGTAGAATATATTATTAGTATACTCGTAAGCTACCTTTACGTTGAATGTCTTTGTCTTCATACTGTTTACTTTGGATGACAGATAACCAGATGAGTAGGATAGTGAGGACAAGGGTCGATATCTGTAAAGCAGCATTTCTCAACCTTTTTCATTGGATTTTTCCCAACCTTGGACCCACCTAAACATTTTCCACGGAACCCCAAACAACGTACATTCAGTCGTTTATTCATAATTCAAAGTCTCAATACACAATAATAATTGGTGGCGGTTTTATGCGTGAAATAAAAGAAGAAAGAAAAACTCATCTATTTAACATCACACAGACAAACAAGACATAACAAACATGGTAAAATAAAAGTTAAAACAACCTGCATTCGTGGTACGTCCATGCAGCGGTGAAATGGTCAACATTTTCTGCAGAATTATAGGTACGGTCGGCCACAGCCACAGATACCCCATGGCAGCTCGTACCGCGCGCGGCATAAGGGCGCCAATCGAACAAAAAGTGGCCGACTGCAAATGCAAGCTACATTTGCGACGTAAATCAGGCCTGAAACTGATAAAAGGCTTACTGTATAGAACGTGGACCCTAGGTTGGAAAACCATGCTTTAGGGTCTTCTTGCCGCTCCACGGTTAACTTAAGGGGCGCCTGAACGCGCATTGAACCCTGACAGCTGGCCAAACTATTTCAGGTTTGCTAATTGAAAATCTACGACATTCTAGTATACTACAGGGTGCACTCTAAGTCGATAGCGGAACGTACTGTGGGCTATCTACTGATCAATACAAACAACTTGTACGAGGTGGCGAAAAAAACGGAGTGAAAAAAATATCAGCTGTTCCATACAAAAGGTCGACTCAGTACTGCGCCAAATGTATGAAACAGCTGATATTTTTTTCGCTCCATTTTTTTCGCCACCTCGTACAATTGGTTTGTATTGATCAGTAGACAGCCTACTCAAAGTTCCGCTATCGACTTAGAGTGCACCCTGTAGATGATATAAGTTTATTTAGCTCACTTGTTGTACATAGGTTTTCATTAATTAGTATCCCTTTCCAGGCATTAGAAAAACAAACCCTTTTCAGGAATTAGCCAGGAACTTAGTCCTTCAACTGTTGATAAGCTCCAACTCCTCCGTCAGCCCACTACATAATCTAAAACTTTTAATAAGCTCCAACTACTTCGTCAGCCTACCACATATTATAAAACTTTTGATAAGCTCCAACTCCTCCGTTAGCCTACTATACAAGGTGTTGTTTTGTTAAGTGACACCCGACTCAGGGGTAATTATTTACACGTTATTGAAGCAATAAATATTTATATATACAGGGCGTCCCACGGCTATGCCACATGGAGGGAAAGTACCTTGAATATTGTAGATGGAACATTTTACTGAAAGAAGACATCATTTGAATTTAAAAACCAATTTAAACTGCATTCATAGATATTGAAATAATTACATGGTTGAACCGGGAATCGAATCCGTTACATGAGAAAAATAATTACCCAGTAGTTTTATCATACCGATCGAAAGGCTTCATCATAAGGATTATTTTTTGCTAAATAACATAGCGTCAGAAATAAAAGGAAGACCATGAATTTTAACATTTTTAATACCAATTTCCATCTACAATATTTAAGGTACTTTCCCTCCATGTGGCATAGCCGTGGGACGCCCTGTATATGTCAGTGAAAAACACCAATAAATCATTAAATTGTAGCCTCCCTATACGAACGCTCTTGCGGCGAGTCGGGCACCATATCGTGCGCGCGCCTTGAGAAGGCGAGGGTGACCGCACGTCGCGTTCATTATAGTACAACTTGAACAAGGTAACTTGTACATCAAAATCATTTTTGTAAAAAAAAAACCTTATTTTTAGTTTCAAGCGTTACTCAAACTATCGTCTCTGAGTCGGGTATCATTATAATAAGCTCCAACTCCTCCGTCAGTCTACTACATATTATGAAACCGGCCAAGTGCGACTCGGGTACATACTATACAATAAAATCTGTGTTATGTAACAATAAAAATTGTACACGGTTCACAGCACCAAACTCGCGAATTTGGCGCTCGTAAAATTAAACGTACGTAGTACCAACCAACCCAAACAAACGACCCGAAATGCTCCAGCTTCAGTTTCCGTCTGCAATGTTGGTACGGGATCCCCCAGACCGGATATCCGGTTGTCTCATACCGGCGCACTTCGGCAACTTGGCAAACAAACACAATCTTGCCTCCGGGACTCGTAAGAAATATCATGCAAACGTAAATAAATAAGTCAACAATATCGTGGTACCTAGTCGTGGTGGGTTTTGGTAGCTTTTGAAAGGAATAATCGTATGTTTGATTACCGGAAGTGGTTTTTTTGTTAGGGTTCCATACTTCAAAAACCATCGCTATAATAATGAATCCGTTAAACTAAACAATACATTTTAAATTTTAAGAATCGTATTTGATATTTCGTTAACCCTTTAATGAATTCTGTCTGAATTAAATGTGTGTATTTCCTGTCTGAATTAATGTGTAATTAAATGCTGTCGGAAGTTTTTAGCAAGTGCAATTTTAAAATTATATTGTCATATTAAAATTATTCTTTCTTTCTTTCTTTCTTTCTTTCTTTAATTTGATTGAATATTGAGTACGAAAAAAAATCTAGGGAAACGTTTAGTAGGACAAAAAGCATTTTTTTTCTGCTCTCCATAACAACTCAGCTTTCCTTACTCATCAGCTTTCCTTACTCGAAAGGCAAGACAAAACAAAAGAAAATCCATTTTTTTCTTCGCCATCAAATGGCCTTTACCATTTCATCTAATTCTGGCCATTTCGCCGCCCTTCTTTGGAGGCCATCTTTCTTTTTGGCGCGTAAATAAATCACAAAAGGACGTCACGTTATTAGGTACTCTGTGGTCACGTGTGTGGCAGCCATATTGCTGTTTTCCCGCCATACGGTAAGTTCTTTATAATGTTGGCATCAATGTTTTCTTTTTACCAGTATTTTTTTCCAAAGTCACCGTTTTCTTTGTAATTTGTCGGCGTGTTACTAAGGCCCGGTTTCTGAGTTGAGAATTTTACTAAGCACATACTTACGTATCGCTCTGTCACGCTCTTTTGTGAGAAATCTGCAGAGACAGTGGGTCTACCGGCTAAGACGAAGCCGATTACCATTGGCGAAAATCGAAGTTCGATTTTTGAAAAATGTACTACCTGCCACTCGGTTCATTTTACTCCCACCCAGTAAATTTTTCATAAATCGAACTTCGATCTTCGCCAATGGTAATCGGCTTCGTTTTAGCCGGTAGACCCCCAGGACGATACTTACCGATTTGCTTAGCAAAATTCTCAACTCAGAAACCGGGCCTAAGTCAACGTATAGTCGCGGGTTCCCTCGAAATATCGTACTGCCAGCCAGTAAATACACAAAACATAAAATGGATAACGTGATTCAAACCTGGGACCTTTCGCTTGCAACCATTCTACCCACTGAGCCATTCGCATAAGACCCTGTCGTGACCCACAGAACTCCACATAAAGGTGGCCCATTTCAGTGGATAGTTTTTTCAGCTAAAAGGCATCGTAACTTAACTTTTTTTTTAAATATATCAATATAAATAAATGGGCCATCCTTATATTTACGGAACCAGAAAATAGGCCTGACCCTCTACATGGATCCCTAAAACAATTCTCATTGTACTTGTTTCATCCCATGCCACTAAGTACATATCCACGTACGGTCAGCAACACGTTAGACATCCCATTGTAGCTCTTATCGCCCGCGGTATAAGGGCGCCAATCGAGTGTATCGTAGCTTGTCGCCGACTGTCACTAACATTTGTGTGGGATATCTTTTATGACACTGTCTGTCGCTTCCTGCGTTCCTTTAGCTGGGCTGCGTATTTGCTTAATCGGGTTCGTTAGGTTTTTATAATAATTTAACGATTTCACTTACTTTTACACGAACTCTTAAATGCGCGGTGCTTACAAAAGTTCAATTTATGGTAATGGTCAAGGCACACTAGCGCCGCCAATGAAAACATATCTTTTTGGATACGTTTTTTGCTAAAAACGAGATTTTCAATTTTTTTTGGAACATGTGAATAAATTGCGCACAAGTTAAAAGTGGCAGTTTTTTTCTTGTGCGGGATTTATACTTAGGTTCTAGAATCTAGCAGCCAGGCCTTAGTTCCTAAAAATAGTTAGGCCTAGGAGTTCTCATTTGATGGCCCGTTTTTAGCAATCCAAAAAGAAGATAATTTTGTTTTTTTTATTGGGTACCCTCATAATAAGCGAAAAAAATAGAAAAGCAAAAAATCGAGGCCATCCCTTTACATAACTCCGACGAAAACGTTTTGAAATCACAACCAGTCTTCGCAAACGCGCGCCTCGTTTGCGTTTACCCCCTTCAAGGGGCTCGGGATACTTAAAAACCCTTTTTTACGACAGCGGCCGGGTAAGACCCGGAATTTTATTTGTCTCCTTTTAAATTCACGCAAAAGTAAAGTGTTTCTAAATATTTAAAAGTTTACTTTTAGGTGTGGTTTTGAGGCGGGTGTGTTCTTGGCCTTTTGTGGGGGTTAATTGTCTAAATTCAACATAGGATATTGTATATTATAGGATATTCTTCGCCCACTTGTTGGGCGAAGATTTTTTCTCAGAGCGAGTAGGCACATAGATGTTCGCCTGTGATGTGTTTTAGTTTTGAATGTGTTTTATTTTGTTGTAGTAGGTATTTTGTGTCGATACGAATAAATAAATAAATAAAATAAGTATCACAATCTTTCAAAATTATCGTCAATGGGACTGTAGAATCACATATTTTTAGAGAATTAATGATTGTCATAAAAAAAGCCGGTGATTAAATGCCTGAATTAAATGACTACGTTTGAATGGAGAAAACACTACTGTTAATTTTGATCAAGTAACGGTGAAATTGAACCTAAAGCTCATGTCAAAATACCTAAATGCGGTTGGCAGCTTGCTTATCAACATTTTTCAGATGTCGAATTGTGATTGCTATTGAAATTAGACACCAAGACCCACGGTTTTCACTTTCTCGTATTGTTTTTGTGACCTAGATAGTTTGAGTGAGTTTGGAGGTATGGATGGGTGGATCGATTTTGTTCGGTGTTGGTGTACGACTGAGGATGAACGAATGTAGAATAAATATACCTTATTTGTTCAGCCCTGTTTTCCGATTTTTTCGAACCGGTACAGAGACTTGACTTTCTCCAGCGTTTGAGATAAATTACTTAAACAGACTTACAAAATATAATGGTTACACTGGTTGGCATTTATTGTGAACGGAGCCCTTAGGATGTGTAGAAGTGGGTTTTTTAAAATGTAATGATTTATAGATAAAACAACGTGCGCTGCATGCTAAACGAACTAATTAAGTTTATTTTATTTCCAATCATATCAAGTATAGTATGATTTTGGCGCCCCCCCAAACTGCTGGTGCCCCGTGACTAACGAACGCGATTCATGGAAAATTTGGAATTAGAAAAGTTTCCGGACATACAAGGTGTTACAAAAGATGCTAACTCTTTTTACAGGGTCATGGTACCTGATGATAGGGATAACAACCAAAATATTTTTTTAGCTCTATGACGTTCCGTTGATTTTTAAATAATTAAAATTAATTTTTAATTTTTAATTAATTAATTTTTAAGCGCTGTGACGGGAGAAAAGTATTTTAAAATACTGTTTCCATAGAATTTCACTATGTTTTAACAGCCTGAAGCTATTAAATACAGCTAAGCAAACAACCATATTTTTTAATTGGAGCTAAATCCAAAAACAAAAAAGTTATGAAAATTTTAAAAGTTATTAAAAATTTTTTTCCGCAGATTTGTCATTATGTTGACTAGCAGGTTACACCCTGTAAAAAGAGTTAGTATCTTTTGTAACACATTGTATTTCCAGTGGAAACATTGCCAGGAGCGGGAATATTTCCGAGCGTACGACAATAGTATTGCTACATAAGTACGTATAATATGCTCCTGAAATCAAAATTCTCATTTTAGCTTCGCGTAGTCGAGTAAAAAGTGGCAAAGCGGCTTGTCGCAGCTAAAGCCTAAAATCGGCCTTCCGCAATAAAGTCTGCTCTATTATTGTCGCCGCGCGTTTTTCGAAATTCATTTTCCAAACATGAAAAGGCTTTTCTAAGGCTGGTTTGCACTTCGGCGGGCAAAGTCGCGAGATGAGATGCGAATCAGGCTTTGACTGCACTTGGGTTTAGCCCAGTATTCAAGTTTTCATGATTTTCATTCCTCATATTACCACTAATCTGTTTTACACGCCTATAATAAGCAAGTACCTACGTAACTTTGCTATAAACTAAAGTCATAAATGGCCGCGCCAGAATGGCAAAATCAAAATTATAATGAGCATTTCGTATGCATGAGGTTAAGGGTTCAAGTCCTTACATAAAAAAAAATTGTAACCTTATAAAAAAAATACTTGATAATGTTTCTTGTCACGGGTTAGTGCTTTAGAAAATACAAAGTAAACGTATGAGCATTTCGTCTGGTAAAGATAGTGCAAACTATCACACCAGATGGCGCCCCATCATCTGTAAGACGAGTATTCATGAGGTTGGGAAATTCGTATCTACAGTTACTTTACCAATTGGTAGAGCGCCTGCACGGTATGCATGAGGTTGAGGGTTCAAGTCCTGTCCCGAGGGAATTTTGTAACCTTATAAAAAAAAAGTTTATAATGTTTCTTGTCACGGGTTACTGCTTTAGAAAATACAAAATAAACGTAGGTACAATAGTTTTCTAGAGGTATTTAGCGTACAGAGAATATAAGATATTTGTTGTGATCCGTTGCGTATCCCAGATTGCGTCTAGAGCCTAAAGCCTAGAGGGGCTAATGAAAAAGGCTAACTAATAAGTTGTTGTCGAGAGCTAGCCTTTTCCTCGACCTGGCAAATGGAGCTCGGATGTAGTAATTAGGTTATCTACCCGCGAGTTGACAAAGTAAGGGATAAAAGTCGATTGGAGTACCGTAGCAAGGTATTTCCTATAGAAAAGTCTGTTGCCAAATAGAGTTTGCTAAAGATCTATGTATCTATTGCTACTGGTGGGTCACCCCGAATTGTGAACTCACGACCCCATATCTCGGCAACCCCTCGGCCAATTTGGCTCAATTTGACCAATTTGACTAGAAATTATTTTTGTCTTGTTTACCCGCCTACTAAATTTTATGACGTTCGGTGACGTTCCCGCCAACTATTCTCAAGTCATTGTTGAACAAACATTCATACATACCTTACATAGATACAAACGCTGGATTGTTCCAGAAGATTCTGAGAACTTCTCTCGCTTCGCTCGCTCGTACAACTTCTCGTATTGCTGCTTGTACGTACACCTTAGGTACCTATATGATACTTGTATCATCACTTCAGGGCTCTACAGATTTGTTTTTTTTTTGTTGTTTTTTCGGAACATTGTATGTTTTTTTTTTATATGTACTAGAATAGGAAAAAAAACTCAATATTAGGATGTTACTTTACTCAATGTTGATAGGTTAAGGCTGTAAAAAAAATATCAGTAAAAATGAGTGTATTAACGTGAAAAAAAGATTATTGCTTTTTCCAGCTAGCTATTTTAAATTTAAGCAAAAATAATAATGTTTTTGAAGGTTGGCGGTGTTTTGGAGAATCGCGGTTCGGCATTTTAAAGAAACATAACTTTTAAATAAAAAATATCGCATAAACGGCTGAACGTACATCGATAAAACACATCTAAGAACACTCGCTAAAATCCTGCTTTCAAATAAAAATACGCATCCAAATTCACCCGTTTAAGAGCTATGGTGCCACAGACATATACACAGGCAGACAGACATAGCGGTCAAACATAAAACACCCTTCTTTTTTGGTCGGGGATTAAAAATGACACGTCATGACACTTGCGGAATAGAATACCTGTTGACTAAGTAAGCACTAAGTATTAATTAACAAGTTTGGGACTTGTTAGAGCTTTGCTTGTCCTTGAGAGAAAACCATGCCACGATGGCGTCCCGATTCGACATCGTTCGCACTAAGGAATAGAAATGCTAATTATTTATTGGGAAAATGTCGTTATTGAACGAGCGAGTGAAGCGAGCGAAGTTCTCCGAGTCTACTTGAACAATCTGGCATTTTTATGTGTGTATGTTTGTATGTATGAATGTTCGTTGAGGTAAGCGGGTAAATGAGGCAAAGAGAATTTTTTAGTTCGAATATGAGCCAAATCGGTTGAGGGGTTGCTGAGATATAGGGTCGCGAGTTCAGAGTTCGGAGCGAACCACTAGTCACAATGCCGATATGATTATTTTTAATTTTAATTTTCTTTATTAGGGATATCAACCAGCGTTATAATACAACTTTTCTAAATAGTCTTAATTCTATTAGAGCGAATTATAGATATCCACGGCTTAATAATTACTCGAGTTACAGGATAGTCTGTTATAGCTATCGCCAAATCCAATGAAAAAAAATTATCACTTGAAGGCTTGAAGGTGGCGGGGAGCAGAATTCTCCATTGAGTTCTGTCACTCGCGATGCGGACAGGGGATCAACGTCAATTTGAAAGGTATCGCGATAGATCCAAAAGTTAGACAATAAAGCCCCAGCTCGGTTATTGTTGCGTTTACAATCAGGAGCAGTTCTGACAGAGGAAAATGGGGAATATAAAATCTCGATTTTTTTGTATTTCTACAGGTTGTCCCTTAAGCTCACTGTTTGAGGGTAGAGCGAACGCGAGACAACAACTACTCATAGAACACGCTAAGGCCCGGGCTAAGTTGAGAATTTTAACTAAGCACATACTTACGTATCGCTCTGTTACGCTCTTTTGTGAGAAATCTGCAGAGACAGGACGATACTTACCCATTTGCTTAGCAAAATTCTCAACTCAGAAACCGGGCCTAAATGTTACGTTTCTTGTACACCTTAGTATTTGTAAACAACATGTTTTAAACAATTTGTATCTATCAAGTCACACATCAAGCCCACCCTGACGTCAGTTAGCCCTTACACCCTCTAAACACGAGCTCGGTGCCCTCGCATCTTGTGTACAATTTGGGACACACCTAAAACTGTCACGGGAATTCGCAACGATACTAAATACTTTTAAAAGGTCCGCTTTGACACAAGCAAAAAGCTCCTAAACCACGCTTTTTTTTCTATGCCTTAATAATTCGGAAGGCAAAGTTTTTTGGTTCGAAAGTCCGTTATTGGCTTAATCTTATCTTTAGACAATATTGAGAAACTAATTTAAATAACTTTTTTTTTGGTCCAGTAGTTTTGTTTTTATGCGCTAAAATGTTTTGTTCCTATGACCGACAACAGTCATAAAATCGTATCTTTGAAACGTTGTAAAATCCAAACTAATGAACCAAAATAAAAAATATTGCAATTAGTTCCTCAATATTATCTAAAGATAAGATTAAGCCAATAACGGACTTTCGAACAAAAAACTTTGCCTTCCGAATTGTAGACCTGCCAGTACTCATACAGCCAAATTCTGAATAAATCCTTTTTGCGCCGAATTTTTGAGTTCTATTTTTGAAACAAAAGAATGGATTTTCAACGTTAATGAAATTTCATACAACTTTGCTGACGCATAATCAAAAGAGCCGCAAGTCCGACTTTGCTCAAAGAAGGTTGTCAATTAATGGCCACATTACGAGCGTTTTTGAGTAAAACATAATGTCGTTTGCCACAAGGGGGTGGCAAATGGGAAGGTTGCTGAGATATGGGTTTCTAAAGTTTATATGCAACAATGCGCGCGCGCCTGTTCCCACAGGTGTTAGCGAAAAGTTACACATCGCGAGTTCACAGTGCGGTGCAAACTACTAGTTTTAGATGAGTAGATAGCCTTAGGCTTTAGAGATAGACCTTCTGTCTCTCCCACCCCACGCCGGTGGCATGTGGAGACATAAAAAAAGGGTTTCCGTCGGTTTCCGGTCGAACGCAGAGTCCGGATCCGGAATGCGGGTCCGGACCAATAAAACTGATAAAACTCGCGCGAGTAATAACGGGAGAGCGGCCCAACCTTGCGACATGCTACGATACACCTTTTTGTTCGATTAACGCACTTATGTCGCGTGCGATAAGAGCTACCCTACCTATGGAGCTGGGTTTGGTTGTGGTACTGGCTCAAGTGTTTTGAAAAAATAAAATCTAAATCTATGTAATCAGATGAGCGAAGTTCCCCGAGTCTACTGGAGCAATCCGGCGTTTGTATATGTAGGTATGTACGTACAGTCGGCCACAGTCACAAATACCCCATGACACCTCTTATCGCGCGCGGCATAAGGTAATCGAACAAAAATGGGGAATCTTAGCGTGTGGCCGACTGTACAGTATGTTCCTATGTATGTACAAACAAACAAACGCGCGCCCGCCGCGCGCCCTGTAAAATGTATGGCGCTCGTCCGCGCACCCGCCGTGCGCCCTGTAAAATGTATGGCGCTCGTCCGCGCACCCGCCGTGCGCCCTGTAAAATGTATGGCGCTCGTCCGCGCACCCGCCGTGCGCCCTGTAAAATGTATGGCGCTCGTCCGCGCACCCGCCGTGCGCCCTGTAAAATGTATGGCGCTCGTCCGCGCACCCGCCGTGCGCCCTGTAAAATGTATGGCGCTCGTCCGCGCACCCGCCGTGCGCCCTGCGCCCTGTAAAATGTATGGCGCTCGTCCGCGCACCCGCCGTGCGCCCTGTAAAATGTATGGCGCTCGTCCGCGCACCCGCCGCGCGCCCTGTAAAATGTATGGCGCCCGCTGGCCGCGCACTCGGAGCGCTTTTTATATCAAGTCCATAACAAAGACGACAATCGAGCACGCAAATTCACCATAATACTTTTGTGGGTTTAATTGTTTCTCTACAACAAATTTTCTAAAGGATTTTAGTTGACAGACAAGCTTTGTCCCTAGAAGAGTCCTCAAAAACGTATAAAAAGACAACCGACGACGTCCGCAAAAACGGTCACAATTATGCACGCATTTGCAGCTATAATAAAAAGAAAAAACAAAGACCGCCATTAAAATGAGCAGTAAAATGTAACCTACTGTCGTCGTCCACCATCTTTTTATTGCGCGTTTCGCACCCTGTTAGAGATGTGCTCAAAACATTATGATAAAATATGCTCTACAATGAATATTCACTCTAAAAACAGCTGCTAACCCGCGACTTAAAAATAGGGGTGTTATAAGTTTGACCGCTATGTGTGAGTGTCTGTCTGTGGCACTGTAACGGCCGGTGAACCTATTTAGATGCGGTTTTTTAAATTTGAAAGCAGGTTTTCTAGCAAGAATTCTTAACGCTTAAATTATTTGAAGTGGAAGTGGGCAGGACACCTGGCGAGACGTACCGATGGCAGATGAACAAAGTCCATTGCGTAATGGCTACTCCGAGAGGGGAAGAGATCGGTTGGCAGACCACCACCCAGATGGTCTGACGACATAGCCCAAGTAGCCGGAAAACAGTGGTGGCGCCTGGCGCAGGATCGTGAGAGGTGGCGTGAGCGTGAAGAGGCCTTTACTCAGCAGTGGGTGTTAACAGGCTGATGATGATGATGGTATGGTACGAGTATGTTTTAATAAAAATTGGTTCAGTGAGCCCTTTCTGAGTTCTAATGCTAATTTGAAGCTAAAATGTGGGGGTAAATTAAATTTTAAGTAGTTATCTAGCTGCATTAGTGGATCCAGGATTTTGGTTTGGGGGGGGCTTGAACCCAATGAGCGTAGGTTTTCAAGATTTAAAAGTGTGCAAAATTTATTTTTATAGAGGGTCTCAGACAGCCTTAGCCCCTCCCCCCCTAAATCCGCTAGTGTAATCTAGCATCTGTGACGAATTACTGTGGATCAACCCTAATTTCATGAATTCGGTAATTTGGTACTATAACTAGGGGGTCTACCGTCTAAGACGAAGCCGATTACCATTGGCGAAAATCGAAGTTCGATTTTTGAAAAATGTACTGCCACCCAGTTCATTTTACTGCCACCCAGTTAATTTTTCATAAATCGAACTTCGATTTTCGTCAATGGTAATCGGCTTCGTTTTAGTCGGTAGACCCCAATGTGTAGGTAGGCTCGTGGTATGTAATAAGAACCCTAATTTCATGAATTCGGTAATTTGGTACTATAACTAGGGGGTCTACCGTCTAAGACGAAGCCGATTACCATTGGCGAAAATCGAAGTTCGATTTTTGAAAAATGTACTGCCACCCAGTTCATTTTACTGCCACCCAGTTAATTTTTCATAAATCGAACTTCGATTTTCGTCAATGGTAATCGGCTTCGTTTTAGTCGGTAGACCCCAATGTGTAGGTAGGCTTGTGGTATGTAATAAGAACAAAAATAACACGTCCCACCGCAAGCGAGGCATTGTTCCCAGCATAAGGAACTTTGATTTAGTGCCGCCAATATAAACTGGGCGGGATTCAGATGAAATACGGTCTCGAAAATAAATCTTCAGTAAATACAGACGGAGAAAGTGTTGATGTCAATAGAAATGGGAGAGAGAGCCAGACAGAGAGATATTTCATGGTATTTTAGTACGGCCACATTTCTAAACACCAAAACACGTTACAGCGTAACCCGCTAAAATACACAATGAATAAATTTGTTATAAACAATGGTTAAGCCAATCTCTTCCCCTCTTGGGTCGCCATTCCGCAATAGACTTTGTCCAACTGCCATCGGTACGTCTCGCCACCAGCCAGATGGTCCGACGATATAGCCAAAGTAGTCGGAAAACAGTGGTTGCGCCTGGCGCAGGATCGTGAGAGGTGGCGTGAGCATGAAGAGGCCTTTACTCAACAGTGGGTGCTAACAGGCTGATGATGATGCATGGTTAAGCCGAACCCAGAGTTGCCAGCGTTGGTGAGAAAGGTCTCTTTGGTGGGGCTGGCGCATCAGTCTTTAAACGTTTTTTGAACGAGCAAGCGAAGCAAGAGACCTTCTCCAAGTCTACTGGAACAATCCGGCGTTTGTATGTATGTTTAAATGTATGAATGTTTGTTTGACGATAACTTGAGTATCGTCAGTTTGATTGTTGTTTGGTAGGTAGATAAATGAGACATAAATATTTTTAAGTTTGAACATGAGCTAAATCGCTCGAGGGGTTGCCGAGAAATGGGGTCGCGAGTTCACAATTCAGGGCGAACCACTAGCTTAAACCATTTATCATCACTTTTATACTTAGGTAAAAAATCGTTTTCAGTGGCTTAAGTCTTGCGCCTAAAGCCGCAAAATCCAAGGTTTTCTAAAATCCAAGTTCAGAAAATGTATCATCATCGGTAATCCTAGGCCCTACTTGTACAGTACAGGGGCACCATCTCAAAGGCCCAGACAGCCCTTACCTCGAGCTACATAAGAGCTAGTATCGAAGGCAAAAGGTTTGACGTCACCCGCCGACGAAGCTCAGAGCAAATTATAGCATTCTGCACAAATATAACACCATTCGGTCTGCTACAAGTCACAGAGATGATATTGTGTTAAGACGAACAGTAAATGGACTGGTTACAGTTAGCAAAAGACGAAGAAGAAGAATTCTCTCGCTTGATAGTCTAGCATACGATACCGATATTTTACAGGGTGATATACCTTACCGTCTCACCGATGTCTATCCTGCTATACAGGGTGTTTTTTTTTACTATATCGGAAACTTCAAGCATTTTCTTCCACTTTGACGGTTTGTAAGAAAGCAGAAAGCAATTTCTAGGTAAGAATAGTTTCAATTAATTGCATCGTTTCAATATCTTGTGAATATAGTCTGTAAAATATAGCTTGAGCTCTGTGACAGCTGTCATCGAAATCATAACCATCAAGTTCCGAATTTTTTAACGGTAAATTTACCCTACGATAATCTCATACTTCATTGGTGCACAATTAGTGTCGTACGATGAGTTACCACTTTGACATCTGTCACAGAGCTCAAGCTATATTTTATAGACTATAACAACTCTTATTTCACTTTGAAAATCACTTTCACTTGAGCGATTATTAGGCTACTATGGCCCGGTTTCTGAATTGAGAATTTTACCAAGCAAATACTTAACTATCGTTCCGTCACGCTCTTTTGAGAGAAATCTGCAGAGACAAAAGGATACTTACCCATTTGCTTAGCGAATTTCTCAATTCAGAAATCGGCAGAAAGTGTAGGTTGTAATCTCACTGCGCCGCTCACCACAGCCGGGCTGAGCTCCTATATTCAACGCGAGATAAGTTCCTTACTGTACATCTGTCCCTCGACAACCGAGGCATACTATGTCCAAACAAAAGATTTTAAGCGAAGCTACTTCTGCGCAGATAGATAATATGTATTTTTTAACTATAACGCAAACTTCAAGTTTGCCAAGCATTTAACATAGTTATTACTTTAACTTCCACTTTGTCGGTTTGTAAATATTAGGTCAGAAAGCAATATCTACGTATGCATAGTTTAATTAATTGCATCGTCTCAATATCTTGTAAATAACAAAGAAAAAAAAATCCTTTCACTTTGATAATCTGTCACTTTCATCTGAGCGATTTTTACCTTGGCTACAAAGTGTAGGTTGTAATCCCACTGCGCCGCTAACCGCAGCCGGGCTGAGCTCCTATATTCAACGCGAGATAAGTTCCGTACTTTACATCTGTCCCTCGACAACCGAAATGTCCGCCTGTAGCGAGCGACGCTTGTTTTGTACCCGCTTTGCTAAACAAAAGATTTTAAGCAAAGCTGCTTCTGCGCAGATAGATAATATATTGTATTTTTTAACTATATCGCAAACTTCAAGTTTGCCAAGCATTTAACATAGATATCACTTTAACTTCAACTTTGTTGTTTGTTTGTTTGTTGTTTGTCAGAAAACAAAGCAATCCTCTTTCACTTTGATAATCACTTTCATTTTAGCGATTATTACCTAGGCTACAAAGTGTAGGTTGTAATCCCACTGCGCCGCTGACCACAGCCGGGCTGAGCTCCTATATTCAACGCGAGATAAGTTCCGTACTTTACATCTGTCCCTCGACAACCGAGGCAGACTATGTCCGCCTGTAGCAACGGTTGTTTTGTACCCGCTTTGCTAAACAAAAGCGGCGTCTAACAGTAGGGTTTGGAACACACTGGGAGCATGAAAGGATTGTTTCACAGGGAATGACGCGAAGAGGACGTCCTGGGGCCCTAGTCTGTAACGCAATGGTGCCAAAATGGGCTCTCAGTTGACGGCTTCAATTACGATTTATTAATGCTGTCGGTCATTTTAATGTTTTTGTAGCGCAGAAAATAATATTCTGATTCTAATTCTAGGTAGAGGATTAGTTCGCTGGTTGTAGGAGAAAAACGTGGAAACCCCGGTTTTGTCCATCTACTGGCATACCATTGACACGCCATTGAGTTACAGACTTAGGCCCCTGGAAGTGCTGACGTGATTCTCCAGGGTGACGCTACCCATTCAGTCATTCAATGGAAATCATATCTTGAGGTCAAACAAGCTTGTAGTTTCACAAACTAGCAACTGCTATAAGTAATATCGTTTTGAGTCACATTGTGCTGGTCTGAGAAACTAAATTTTCTTTAAAATCCCACGAAGTAATATTTTATAGAAACAAAAAATATTTGGACGTGTGTTATTTCTTCTCGCTAAAACGGCTGAACAGATTTAGATGAAATTTGGAGAAGGAGATTTTACATACCAGGGTAACACATACATACATACGCACTGACATCGATAATGGAAAATGATAGGATCTTTTATTCTAAATTTGCGCGGACGATGTCACTGACAAAAGCTAGTATTTATCATCGTTATAGACAATACTCGAGTAAACTTGCGCCGCAACGTCTTCTTGGAAATTTTGCGCGTTTTCACTGTTTTGTCACTTTACATCAAGATGAACACATCTAAGAAAAAACCTTCTTATCAGGTACATACAAAGCTTAACTAGGGATTCGTATAAAATTCAAATGTAAAAGCGTTTTCCATTCGATAAAATGACCAAAAAAGGGGTTTTGAGCGGTGACTTCAGACATTTTAATCATTGAGAAAACTTTCACAAATCGTGTTTTCCTTCACAACAGTACTTTATAAGACCTTCTAGTTTTCGCTGTCAAAATGTTATACTTATTTGTTGCATTTCTAAAGAGCTGAGAAGTTCAGTTAGAAATCGTCGAAAAAATTCGTTCCACCTCATAAAAATGCGTCTGTGTGCCTATTGCTCGCTCTGTGTGTCGCCACCCATATTGTGATGCTTAAAACAAACTTCTATTAGCTTTGTGTCTCGCTCGGTAAGTTTTTGCTGTTTTAAAATTCCATGATAATTTGATTTGTGGTTATAGCAACAACAATCCTAATGAATCCTAACGAATCCCCGTTAGGATTTTTGTTGCTAAAACCACGCAAGAGAAAAAAAGAACGTGTCGCCTCGTCATGAAACAGAGAGCGTATGCATAAGTACCTAACATAACAAAACTAGAATCAACTCTAAATGTTACATAATAATATGCTAATTGCAAACCCTTCTTTTTGCACAGCCATGAAAAAATTCATAGCGTGGCTTAGTTAGGTTCGCACTTATTGCCTTTGTACAATTTCCGTTAACATCAAGACAGCAATTTAAGAACAATGACGAAAAAGATATCGGTCCATCGCACGAGTAAACGCCAAGTTTTTTTTATAGATGTTGAAGAAGAAGAAGTTTTTTCGGTTCATTCGTAAAGCGAGTTGGCGAATCTTCTTCGATCGGTCATCAGTTCACGAGCTATCAATTCTTTACCTGATATTGACAGCCAAAAAACCTCTCCACTTGACGGTTTAGAGAATCCAAAGATCAAAGTTGAAACAAGTTGTTTGGGAGCGTCGGAAAGTCGACATTGTTGCTTAAGAGGAGGGTACACGTACACCGTCCACTAGCGCCGAATGAGCTGACAAATCGAGAATCCCTAGGCTTAACTATTTTTAGTACCAAAGGTCTAAATTCCAGATCCTAGAACCTACGAATAAATCCCGGACAAATCAAAAGTGGCCGCTTTTTTGTGCGGGATTTATTCGTAGGTTCTAGAATCTGGAATCTAGCCTAGGTCCTAAAATTTGTTAAGCCTGGGGATTCTCATTTGACAGCTCGTTTTAAGCAAAAAAATGGATCCAAAAAGAAGATGTATTTTTTTTCATGGGCGGCGCGCTAGTGTGCCTTGACCATAAGTTCGTTTGCCTACTTCTTCAACTCTACGCCTGAAGACTTCAAAGTTTAAAGTAGAAATTCACTTTCTACTGAAAGGGGGAATGTTAACGTCTAAACGGGCAATATTTTTCAGCAATACGCAATACTACCTTTATTTTTCTAGGGTGGAAAAGGTCCAAAGCATTTTTTATTACTTTTATGAGTTCGATTGTTTTTGTGAATAGATAATCTATCGTTGATTGGTGGACACAAGCGAACAAAAGAATAATAACCCTTATGGGTCAATGAAAGCAATGTGGTGAGAAAGCCAAAACTTTCACAGTTTTTTTCAATTTTGTAGCTAAACTGAGATATTATGTTTGTTCAGCTATTTTAGTTTCATGGCAATAAAACAGTATTATTTATTATTATTCTAAACAACAGTAATTAAGCTACTTTCGTTGAACCTTAAGGTGGTCTACCACTATTTTGGCGATAGGTAGTAGGTACCTATGACTTTAAAACCCCAAGGTCCACTTGCACCTACCAGGGTTAGCCAGTTAACTCTGAACTAACGTCAATAATTGTATGGAAATGTCAAATTAACTCAGAGTTAGTTGGCTACCCTGACTGACGCAAGTCCGCCGGAGGAATAAAACCAAAACAAACCTCAAACCGGTTCGAAAATTAACCTGATTTCCCTGCCCTGTTGTGGATTCAGCCGTAGGCCAAGCTTCAATTAAGCCCCCGAGTCTAGTCTATTATAGGCCCTGAACTTCATTTAACTTTGTAATGCTGAATAATGCACGTGCGCCAGATTAGTTTTTAACTAGTTCTCGGGTTAATTTTTACTCTATTTGTGAGAAAGGCAACGCAGTAGGCTATAAAGATAAGATAAGATGTAGCCTGTACAACTGTACCTGTCCCACTAGCTGGGCAAAGGCCTTCTCTCAGAGAGAGAGTGCGAGCCACGCGTGCTCAATGCGGATTGGCGATTTTCGCGTATGAGTAGGCTATATGGCAGATAAATTCGACCTATTTGTGATCTGTATTCAGACCACTCACAGATTTTTGTCGTCATGCTGACAAACCTTTATTTACGTTGATTGTCCGCAGAAACATGGCTTGAAAAATCAAATTGTAGTGAGAAATGAAACATTTTATTTGCTGTATATTTTACTTTTTCCGATATTTTTGTCCCGTAATACAAGTGGATTTTATTGAAAAATAGAGGGTCGTCTTTGAATTAGTATTACTCCATATTTCCGGCTATCTATGTTTCCGTGTTTGACTTGCTAAAAATATCTAAAGGTTACATTTTCGAGGTAAAAAGTCGTGTAAAAAATAATATAACCAATTTATCTATCAAAGGAGAGAAAACAGAAGGAAATATCGTCTCATGATAACTTTTTTTAATATTCCTGTCATCTACCCTATGATAACATAGCCTATTCCCATCTGATGAAAAGGGAATTTTCCTCGAGGAAATTTTACAGGGTAATTTTCCTCGAGGGAAGATATTATGATATTTATTTTGAGATATTATTTAAGAAATAGATTCGTAATTTTCATATTTTTACCTACAACAGTGACCCAAAATATCCGAGACTGAGAATTTATTTTAACCATTTTTATACAGGGTGGCCCAAACATAGACGTCAAGCGAGAAAATCTAGATAGCTGACACCGAGGGCTACCCGAATCACCCCCATGTATGTTCAGCCATTTTTTGTCGTTTAGAAGTTATGAGGCTTTTAAGGCTTTTTTGAAAAAAATTACCTAGCATTCGATTTTATTTTATAACTTTTTTTTCTTTCGTCTTTTCAGCACATTTTGTTATTCTTTAGAGTCTCAGATAAATTATCTATCACCAAAAAAATAATGATCAGCTATGGACTTTTAGAAGATACCGCAATTTTGATCCAAAGTCCAAAAATGTTGTTTTCGTGAAATCATCACTGAAATAGTTAGTATGGGGAAAAAAATAAGTAGAGGTCTGAAGGACTTTTTATTGATTTCAAAAACTTTCCCAAAGTCTTATTCTTTAGAATAATACAAAAAACCTGTCACTTTATAGGACTTTTATTCAAGTAATTTGCGATCAAAGTCGAAAAACTGGAGTTGGAAGAAATTTTATTCCAATCGATTTTCATTTATTTTGGTTGATTCGGACAAAAAACATTGCAGGTAGGCTTAATATTGCCTGTCAGCACGGTCTGCATAGGAAATTCATGAAAAAAATAAAAAAAATACCATAAAATATTTTTCTTTTTTTTTGTTCTTTTTTTTTCATTATTTGAATTTTAAATTATTTTATTATCGAATTTACTTACAAAACATGAAGAAAAAATAAATATAAAGAAAAAAAATAAAAAAAGTCTGAAAATTTAATGACTTTATTTTTTTATTTATCGTGAATTTCTAATGCAGATCCTACTGACAGATGATTTTAAGCCGATCCGCAATGTTTTTTGTCCGAATCGACCAAAATAAATGAAAATCGATTGAAATAAAATTTCTTCCAACTCCAGTTTTTCGACTTTGATCGCAAATTACTTAAATAAAAGTCCCATAAAGTGACAAGTTTTTTGTCTTATTCTGAAGAATAAGACTTTGGGAAAGTTTTTGAAATCAATAAAAAGTCCTTCAGACCTCTACTTATTTTTTTCCCCATACTAACTATTTCAGTGATGTTTTCACGAAAACAAAATTTTTGGACTTTGGATCATAATTGCGGTTCTTTTAAAAGTCCATAGCTGATCATTATTTTTTTGGTGATAGATAATTTATCTGAGACTCTTTAGAATAAAAAAATGTGCTGAAAAGACGAAAGAAAAAAAAGTTACAAAATAAAATCGAATGCTAGGTAATTTTTTTCAAAAAAACCTTAAAAGCCTCATAACTTCTAAACGACAAAAAATGGCTGAACATACATGGGGGTGATTCGGGTAGCCCTCGGTGTCAGCTATCTAGATTTTCTCGCTTGACGTCTATGTTTGGGCCACCCTGTATATTCAAAGGAGATACTTACTTCATTTTTTATAGGGACTTAGGTACGAAATTCCCGCAAAACGAAACGCAAGATTTTCACCAACCAAATCTTCCCCTTCAAATATTATCAAAGAAGAAAAAACCGTCGAGAAAAATTTGATTTTCTCACGCTGCAAAATAAGTTTATATACCACCTTGTTTTAAGCAAAGCATTCTCTTTTCAGGTACGCTGGCCACCCAATCGGTTCTCCGGAGCGTGAAACAATGAGCCGGTAACTTTTCTACCTAAGGCGATGGTCATAGAGTCGCCAAAAAAAAATCCTTCTTCTTAGATGCGTTTTTGTTAAAAACGCTTCATCTCAAGTTCTCAACGCGAGGCTTAACTATTTTTAGGACCTAAGGTTTAGATTCCAGATTCTAGAACCTACGAATAAATTGGCCAAAAAAGAGGCCACTTTTGGCGGCGGCGGGATTTATTCGTAGGTTTTAAAATCAGCTAGGGGAGCACAATGTCACGATAAAAGTTTTATCCCATTATCGGCTATCGCCATCTTGCTTTATTTCACCGCGTGAAGCGAAATGCCGCTACCCGATAGTGGGATAAAACTTTTATCTCGAAGTTGTGTTTCCCCGTCTGGAATCTAAACCTTTGGTCCTGAAAATAGTTAAGCCTCGCGTTGAGAACTTGATGAAGCGTTTTTAGCAAAAAAACGTATCCAAAAAGAAAATATGATTTTTCGGCGGGCGCTAGTGGTAGGGGTATACTCCTCTAAATACAACACAATGGTGGTGTAGTGAACTGCACTGTGCCGAGAGATAAGGACTTACTTAGGGACCGATCCCACAGTGATCGGTCTAGAGTTCATCGGTCAGAGTTCATCGGTCAGAGTTCATCGGTCAGAGTTCGTAGATCTGCGTCCTCTATGATGTGACCGTCGCGGTCTGGGGGCTAAAATGAGTCGTTTTCAGCACAAATTCACAAAGCATTTCATAGACGGTACCTACTCCATCGGAAACAATGTCCCAGGCAATGCAGCGCCGAGTGGTCTCTTCACCCATCTACAGGGTGCACTTGCGGTTGAAAAAAACGCTCGTGTAGAGAGGACCTTAATCCCTCCCAAGGTACTAATGATCCGGAACATTTCCGTGGCGCAGTGAGCCGCGTAAATTGTATCTCTTACCTCTAATTTTTGTTTAAATACGCGGAAAAGGCTCTTTGAATGCTGAAAAAATAACATGTTCACGATGTCCTTAGTGTCAGAGTTTCAAACCAATGATAATCATCATCATCATCAGCCCACCCTGCGCACTGTTGGGTATAGGCCGTTTCCCCCTCGCGCCACCTCTTGCAAAACAAAAATATAGTTAGTTCTTGTTGTCCAATTAACAGTTAAGTTGTAATTGATAAGCAAGGATACAAACTGGTTGTTTGGTGTTAACTTTTCCTTGGGTTATGAATTTCTACTAGGATATGAAAAAGCTGTGTAGAGCGACTGAAAAAATATCCGGTGTGCTAATATTGTTAACACTACCGAGACGAAACAATGGCCACCCAGATGATAGCGGACGCAAATTGCACAATTTTTGGCTTGTTTTTGTATAAGAAAACAAAGAATCGCCCCTCTTGATTAGAGCCAAAACAACGCAATCCTTTGCACTTATTTATCATTCTTCTGAAAGCTTTTGCGAACACAATCGAAGCTGAGCAGTTACCACGAGTGCTTACTGTGACTGTCACGGAAAGTGGTAAGTTGGATAAACAACCATACTACTATAGTATTAGGATACATGACAGACGTCCGGCATAGCTTTTTCGCAATCGTGGTAGCTACTCAGACCAGCGCCTCTATTATCAAAAAATTCCACTCAACCTACGAGCGTCAAAACACTCGAAAATATATAGCCCTTATTAAAATGAACAATCCTTTTTTTGACATTTAAAAACCGTTATTTTTACGGTGGATATTTTAAATAATACAGGGGCAGTATGCTTAATCTGTAAAAAAACCGCACAGTTGCTAGTCCTCAAAACCGGTTTATCTGCTGCAATTTTTTTTTTTTATAATACGTCAATAATAGACAAAACAGACAGACAAAATTAAATAATACGTACACACGACAGCACTTGTGTTCGACCCCTACACGCTAGCACTCTACTCAGTTACGTTACGGAAAAAAAAATAAAGTAATTTATAAATATTTTCCCGCAAATAAAATAAACTGGTTTTGACGACTAGAATTTTTTTTTTACCGAATAAGCACACAGTTTACAGCAACGAGTTCCAATACCTTTCTCAAAATGATCAGACTCTTCTATCGTTGCAGTCGTTACCTGAATTTCAAAGAAAATTCTCTGCATTTCAGTGCACTTCTGGTCAGAGGATTTTTAACAAGCCTGAGTATTATGTTTCGGCTTACTTTCGTCGGCTGCCATCATAGCTGGATTTAAGCTTGGATTTTAATAGAACCTGTAAATTGTGTTAGGCTCAATTCATACTGGCGCAGAGTCGAAGCGAAGCGAAGCGACGCGACGCGAAATAATTAGTGACCCTTGCAGGCGAAGACGCGCGAGGCGAAGACGCGCGCATTCGCGCGCATCCGCGCGTCGATGAGCGTTTTCAAATTTAGCAATACAAACTCGTACTAAAAGAGTACCGTATTAAAAGAGAAATAGAGATGATGAAAAACGTGCGCTTCGCTTCGCTTCGACTCTGCGCCAGTGTGAATTGAGCCTTAACAAAGCGTCAAAATTTGCCAAAATATAAAACAACTACCTTTTCGCCCGCGATTTCGTCCGCGGTGACTAAGATGAAAGGTTGCAGCTCTTGTTCCCCCGTCAATTTCAACTCAATCGGTCAAGCCGTTTAGTAGTTGACATACCGACAGCAGCGCCACCTACCGGGTTCAATTGTATTTTTAAATCATCCCGGAAACCATCGAAATACCCATATAAAATTTCAACCCAATCGGTTCATCCGTTTAGAAGTTATGGGAAAAAGATAAGTACGGAAGGATAATAATTATCCTTAGATAAGAATTATTCTTACTACCCGTTGTCTTATTACCCGTTTTCCCGTAGGAACGAAGCATTTTCCCGCGGCAAAAAGTAGCCTAAATTCATAAAGGATAATGTCGGCTTCTAATGGTAAAATAATTTTTCAAATCGGTCCAGTAGTTTCGGAGCCTATTCAATACAAACAAACAAACAAACAAACAATCAAATCTTTCCTCTTTATAATATTAGTGTAGATGTAGATTAGTGTAAACTCTAATTTTTAAATCGAGTCCACGGAATGGCATTTGCTAGTATGCTACTGTCAGATAAAGCCTTTGTAGCAACTGTCATTCCGTG
This sequence comes from Zelleria hepariella, assembly GCA_949319315.1. NCBI lineage: Eukaryota > Metazoa > Arthropoda > Insecta > Lepidoptera > Yponomeutidae > Zelleria > Zelleria hepariella. The sequence goes on along the minus strand of OX439379.1, from coordinate 2,377,281 downwards.
GACTCGATTTAAAAAAAAATAGAGTTTAGATAGTGTAGATTAGTGTAGATAAAATTGGGCGCTAGCCACACAGAAGAGACGTGGGACAAGGACGCGGCGCGGACGTGACATTTTGCTTTGATTTGACGTTTTGCTTTGTCCGCGCACGTCTCTTCTGTGTGTATTGCGTCGCGTCTCTTCTATACATTTTGTATGACAGTGAATTATATAAAAGCAGGTTTTCTAACAAGTGTTCGTAGATTATGTTTTAACAAAATCGGTACAGCCATTTATTAAGTAGATAAGCTTATTTGAAACTAAAATGTCAGGGATATTTAAACTTTTAATTTAGCACTTATTCGTAAAAGCCTATTGCAGGCACCGAGACGTTATACAAAAGAGAAAAGCTCAAAATCCAACAGCTTTCACATGCATGGTGGTTTTTAACCAACTTTCCTCGAAACGTGCCACTCAATTCACCATGTATTAAATAGTGCACTAGCAACCCGGCAGATTTTTCCTTCGAGATGATTGTGTCGAATGCGAGATTCCCGAGAGTTAGCCCCCTGTTGTAGGTATACAAAAGTAACTAAGTTTTAAAGTTCAACTGTATTTTCTGCTCTTCAGGGAAAAGAGTAGTACTAGAACGTGCGCTAAAGAGACAACGATAGGTACTCATCTCTGACATCTAATTAAACGCAGTAATAAGTAAAGATATTTTAAAACACCCAGGCGGGCATTGTCTGCATCAAAGGCACAGAAAAATTAATTTTATTATAGTACTCGTAAGATGAAACCTTTGATAGCAGCCAGTCTTAAATAAATTGTTTAAGTGGCACTGTAAACTGGCAACTTTTTGCATTGCAACTTTTTGCGACAATTTACGATTACTGGAATTTATTAATAATACTTAGTATGTCGTGTGTCCCTTCTTCTTTTTGCCGTTTCTGAGTGTCAGCCCTTCGTGTTCTTTTCTTTTCCTTCCTCATTTTAAACATTTTCAAGCGTTCATTTCGTATTGACTTTTTGAACGAGCGAGCGAAGCGAGCGAAGTTCTCCGAGTCTACTGGAACAATCCGGCGTTTGTATGTATGTATGTATGTATGTATGTATGTATGAATGTTCGTTCGACGATAACTTGAGTAAATTAAGTCGGATCGTTATGAAATTTGGTAGGCGGGTAAATGAAATTAAAAGAATTTCTAAGTTCGAACATGAGCTAAATCGGTCGAGGGGTTGCCGAGATATGGGGTTGTTAAGTTTATATGGGGTCGCGAGTTCACAGTTCGGGGCGAACCACTAGTATTGGTCTTGCCCGTGAATTAGGCCGAACATGGTCGTGTGATGTAGCGATAGAAAGTTGCCAGTTTGCGGTGTTGGTAAAATGGTACGCATTTCAAGATGGCTGCGCAAACATGGCGTTGCCAATAATGGCATGTAATTTATCTGTCGGTGTTTAGAGTACCTAACGCCCCCGGCAATTTGTCCGTCAAAAATAAAAGCTTATTTTTGGTGGTTTTGTAAATTAATTATTTTCTGGGGCGGACGGGTCATTGCTATCCCTTTTGTTTTCATAATAATTTGATACCATAATTATATATTTGCGGCCTCAAAATTTGGTTCTTTACATTAATTTTGATTTATTTCGCACCGTCAATTAAAAAAGAATTACTTACGTAGGTATACGTGTGAACAAAACCAACTTATCCACTCAACTTAGGCTAAAATCAGTTATAAAAATATTCCCCACATAAAATTCAAAGGTTATTGTGTATACACGACCGCACGTCAGACTGTACGTTTTTATTGCAAAGTCGCCTGTAACGCAACCGAGTAGAGTGCTAGCGTGTAAAGGTCGACGTGCTGTCGTGTGTACCTATTAGTCAGCGACACGCTGGGATACCTACTTTTGTTCGATTCGCGCACTTATGCTGTGACCAACAAGAGCTATCATCCAGCCTGTCGGTGACCGTACCTAATTTCGTTCGCTCATTTTTTTTAAGCAATATTTGCTTCAAAACAAATTATGCTTCCAACCTCTGAACTGATTTTAATTATTAAACCCATTTCCGGGACACCGCACTTATCTCGTCTTTGATCTATTGTGTAGTCCTGCTTCACGACATTTGACTTACGTTTTTATAAAAAAATCGGTGTAGTTCCATAATGTTAATCGTACTACCCGTTAGTACAGTAGAGTAAAAAGTAGTAAGTTGTATCCAAAAAAGGTTAAGTTAAGGTGGGACGATAGCAACGTGGCGGGAAATTCAAAATTTTCATTTTTTTTTACATTTTGTAGCTAAACTGAGCTATTTTGCTTAGCGATTTTTTCATTATTGTAAACAAAAGAACAACAATATTTCAGCCGATTATGTGTTCAGCCCCTGTATTATCTAAAATATCCACCGTAAAAATAACGGTTTTTAAATGTCAAAAAATAGATTGTTCATTTCAATAAGGGCTATTTTCGAGTGTTTTGACGCTCGGAGGTTGAGTGGAGTTTTTAGCTAATAGAGGCGCTGGTCTACGAAGCAGTGGCACTGCCCAAAAAACTTGTTGATGACCAGAACACATAATCGACTGAATTATTGTTGTTCTGTTGTTTACAATAATGAAAAGAATACTATGTTATGGCCGGCAAACGAAAAATCGCTGAACAAAAATTGCTCAGTTTAGCTACAAAATGTAAAAAACAGATTTTTTTTTAATTTCCCGCCACGTTGCTATCTTTCAGCCTTAGGGATAATTTCCATCTAAATATTATCCGAACACAAATAATTGAACGAGCGAGCGAAGCGAGCGAAGTTCTCCGAGTCTACTGGGACAATCCGGCGTTTGTATGTATGTATGTATGTATGTCTGTATGTATGTATGTATGTATGTTGGTATGTATGAATGTTCGTTCGACGATAACTTGAGTAAATGTAGTCGGATCGTCATCGCCATTTGTTAGGCAGGTAAATGAGGCCAAGAGAATTTTTAAGTTCGTACATGAGCCAAATCGGTCGAGGGGTTGCTGAGATATGGGGTCGCGAGTTCATAGTTCGGGGCGAACCACTAGTATTTCCAATCTAATTAGGAAACATAAACCTATTTGAACTACCTGGCGCCGATCAGTACAACAGGAGCACGTTTTAAAGATCTACACCATACGTTCAGTTTTCTCTACGTTTTATTCCTTGTACTTAACTTGCCTTTATTTTTGAAGCTTTGTAAACCATAATTTTAGACTGTCCCTCCCCGCTTCTTACCCGCTGTTATTTTGTTATCTTTGTCTCTGGATCTAATTTAATGCAACACAGACAAGGATTGCGGCCAGCCACCGTCTTTAATTAAAGAAAATTATTTTAATCTGCTTAAATTATTGTGGGTCCTCTGAGCTGAGTGGGTAGAACGTTGGAGATACCTACAAACATGAGGTCACAGGTTGGAATCGCAGTGCGGGTATGTACACACGACGGCACGACGACCCTTACACGCTAGCGCTCTACTCAATGAGCTGTTTTCAACTGACAGTTAAAAGCTGATTTTAAAATGCTCGCTAGATGGCGCAGAAAATACGGCTACATAACGGCAGTCAAATAACGCTTTTTCCCACAGATTCACAGATTAGAAAGTACTAATACTAAAGAAACACAAACACCACAGATAAGAATCAGGCTTGCCATGTTCAATCGGTAAAAATGCCGTGTCATATATTTGCAATTTTTATTCTTGAAAGCAAAAACATAAATGGTTTTTGATAAATATAGAATAGGTAGGTAGGATACTGATATCAACAACGTGATGCGATAAAATTTGCAAGCAATGAATGGTGTTTCTGGTTATAATTATTACAGTTTACGGTAATTTGTCGTACCATTGGCAACACTGATGAAATTTCAACTGACTGCCGTTATAGTGCCGTATTACGAGCGCCATCAGTGGAGAAAAAAAGAACTACGTTTTTTTTTCTGAAAACGAGCCATTACGTTACGGGCGACTTAACAACATAAGTGTACACTCTGACGTGCTGTCGTGTGTACTATGCTATGATTAATGGTACCTATAAGTTAAGGACATTAGGTAGCAATACCAATATAAGATTGGTCATGCTAGATATGCTTTATTCGTAAGAACTATCGTAATTCCACTGAATAAACACGCATAAAAACTTAAACCGTCAGGCGAAGAAATACAGACGGACTCACTTTTAAGAGCACACTCCCCGCGAAAATTATGTTCGGTTTTATGTCTCAGGTGTAAACAAACTGATTTCACTTGGATGAGTTCGAATAGTTGAGCAATTCCATTCAAGAACAAATAAAAATTGTAATGGAACAAAATGTTTCCTTTTCTCACTGTTTTTATAATAATTTGATAACTTAGTTTGTGTATGCTTATTGAACTCATTGCGTTATGCATGTTGTGTATACAGGGTAGATTTTTGAGACGGGGCAGTAACGGGCACTCACACTCATAAATAAAATCTTTCAGATGACTGCCTCCGTCCGGTGTGTCCTAAAAAGGCACTAGATAATTAAAATATTTTTTATTATTATGTAGGTATAGGTTTAAGGTTTTAGTTATAATTAGTCTTAGAAAGGTGAGTGCTGAAAAACAGCGTCGTCAAGAAGAGTATGCCTAGTACACGAAACTCTGACGGTTCATGCTGAGCACGCCACCTTTTACCTCTTACACAAAGTAGCCATTAAAATATTGATAATTTTGTTAACTTTTTAAATGTGTATTGAGGTAATTAATGTCTTTTATCTTTATCTTATCTTTAAAAAACAGTGGAATGAGCGTAGTGGCGGACCCTTAACCTTAACTGCCGGTGTACCTACGTACGGTCGGCCACAATCTCAGATACCCCATGGCAGCTCTTACCGCGCGAGGCATAAGGGCGCCAATCGAACAAAAGGGGGTATCTGAGACTGTGGCCGACTGTACAAACGCGCAAACGACGCACTTGAAATAGAAATATGGTCGCTTATTGAGACTATCACCCCTTGTTCGCCTTATTGTTATGATCCCTAAAACGGGCCATTCGCTCATTCGCGTCATCTTTATTGTGACGGCGGCGGCGAGACACTTTTGTGCGCGACTGCATTAGCACTGGAGTTTTTGTATTGCGTTTTTAGGGTTCCGTATGCGCAGGGTGCCAGACGGGCTCGAGCTTGACATTAGCCAAGTTCTCAAGTCGGTGGTTTTGTTTTCTGAGATCACCTACTTGAGCTCGAGCTTGAGTTGACGACTATTAATGCCACTCTAAGGCCCGGTTTCTGAGTTGAGAATTTCGCTAAGCAAATGGGTAAGTATCGTCCTGTCTCTGCAGATTTCTCACAAAAGAGCGTGACATAGGGATACGTAAGTATGTGCTTAGTAAAATTCTCAACTCAGAAACCGGGCCTAAGACTGTCCGTCGGTCGGTCGGTCCGTTCGTCTGTCTGTAGCCAGTTGACTTTTCACAGAATATGTTATTTATTATGGTAGATACCCGAACAAAACATCGTGAGGAAACCCGCGATTTAGTTGGCTCCGCATATATTGCTTTCACTTTCACTCAACTTTTTATATTACAACGCACTATACTTACTGTACCTAGTAACAACTTGCAATCAAAATGAAAATGAACCGGCCAAACCCTACACAATGGAAATCCAGTGTTTTCTCTTAGGATGTCTAATATTTTGTGCAATTTTACACGTTCAATTACTTAGCCTTTGGTTATTCTTTCGACGATACAGCCGTAAAAAGGGATACCTACATACTAAAAAGAGAAATTCCAGCTTGCACACTACTCTGCTAACTACTACTAGCTTGCTAAGAGTTCTGGTGATCTCGGCATCCATGCTATTCAGGTAAATGCATAAACCACCAGCTTCAAAGGGGAAATTGGCATTTCGCTCTACGATTATGAACCGAACGCTACAGAAAACCAAAACATAGATCAGCAAGCGCAGAAATACCGTGGTGACTCTCGATTCCACCTTAGCACGGAAAAAGTGCAAGGAGGGCGCGACATTGTCATACAAAAACCAAAACATTGCTTCAGTTTGTTTTGGTAGTGGTGTAACTACAAAAAGTTAAGACGTTGTTATAAGTGAGTGAAATGACCAGTAAAAATAACCCTTAAAAAGATGAAGAAGTAGAGAGCAAACCTTCTGAACATTTTTTTTTTTTGTGAAAATTTAACTCGATCTATTTTCAAATAACGCAAGCGGCGGCCATGATGAATGTTTTTTCCCGCCGCCGCCGCCGCGTGCACTTTACGCAACTGGCCAGTCATCAGTCGATTAAAAAGTTTATTTTCATACACTCCCCGTCGTCATTTGTTTCTTCTGTGGCGAAGCCAACGGAACTCTCTGTTATGCCAATTATAAATGACATGAAATTGCTAAGACAGTGTACTGAAACCAGTTCAAGATACATTAATTACAACAAAAATAACTATACATACAATGTTTTTTTCTCACAAATATTAATAGGTAAAATTGTCCGTACACTGAACAACTAAGTATGACTTCGTTACTTATGTTTATTTTAAACATGATAATTAGCAAAATAGTTAATAATATTATATGGCCGAATTAAAAAATATTTTGCTTGAATGCTAACTAAACTAGTAAAAAAGGGGATTTATAATAGTGATCCAACTTTAGATGAGTCGCTTACCATTTCAAAACTGAATGAAGCACAATGACATACCATAATAAATTCAATTTTTCGTGGCGAATGCGTAGTCAAACGTGAAGCTGAAAAATTAAATGTTGAACAAGGTTGCCCACAACTTCCTCCGAGTAGAAATGATTTCTACACAAAATGTGGTCAATTGGTCACTAATTCTAAGGAAAACATATACATTATACAATATGATGGTATCCCACCAAAAACATTCTGTAAAAAACTAGCCAGGTCTCGATGCAGCTGCTTGTTTATCTCTAAAAAGTAATGAAATCTAGACAAAGTCGTGCCAAGTCTAAGGTTCCTTACTGCGATTTCTTTATTATTATAGTTAATGTTGTGAGACTTGGCCGTTGAAGGGTACACAAGCGGTTCTGGCGACAGATTGGTGCAATGGTGTCATGGAGCACCTGGGTTTGTACCCTTTTGTACCCTTCAACGGCCAAGTCTCACAACATTAACTATAATAATAAAGAAATCGCAGTAAGGAACCTTAGACTTGGCACGACTTTGTCTAGATTTCATTACTTTTTAAAGATAAACAAGCAGCTGCATCGAGACCTGGCTAGTTTTTTACAGAATGTTTTTGGTGGGATTTCACTTCTTTTTGTAGAAACGTGGGCATATTGATTTATTTTATTAGATTTTCTTATTTGACACAGTTTTTTTATTTGTGTAATGTTCGAGTAGAATAAAGTTAATCGTTCGACTATTTCTTCTTGTTAACTTGTAAGTATAAGTATAAAAGCCAGTTCTTTTCATTTTATTTATATGCGTATTAAAAGCAGAAGGGGAGGCATTCGACCAGCAGTGGGACGCTATAGGCTAGATTAAATTACCCCTAGAAGATGTGTCCCACTACGCTGGATTTTTGCAATGACAGTCGATTTTTTTTATGTACCAATAGTAGAAGGGGCATTACCATATCTCTAATAAAGCTGATACCAGCTGAGGGTTCTTCATCAGATACTTCAGTCCTTTGATTTTTGACATTAAATGAAGCGGCCCACCAAGTTGAATATTTTTTGTAAAGGCGGTATATGTCGATCTCTGATAGTTTAGTTGGGCTCTTATGTTTTCTAATCAGGGTCACCAGGTACTCAAGATCTTCGATTATCCTAGTTTTTATAGTTTTCCCTTTATGTGGCCATTAAACCCTAACTCTGTACCAAATTTCAGTTCTCTGAGTTTATGGGAAGTACCAGTTCTATTTTGATGATCATGAGTGAGTGAGTGTGTGTCATAAATGCGAAACTTTGCTTTCGCTTAACTTCGGAACTAAATGACCTACAGACTTCCAATTTTGGATTTTAAGTATGTGATTATAGCTTCTGCGTTCTGGGCTTATCCAGAGGTTCTCAAATAGGGGCCTGAAAATGCGGCGAAATGGTTCCAGTAAAGGATGGTACGGCAGTGTTTGCTTCGCGCTCGACCTGGCGGGGCACTTAAAATAATTACAATAAAAATCTATATTATGTATTCTGTTTCATCAAATCAAACGATTCGGGACAAAATAGAAAACTTACGCGTCCAATCCATAGAGAGCGTATTGAAATGGCGTTGGCACATTATCATCGATGGGAACTAAATATGTAGCTATGTGCCCTGAAATTAAGCAGACAGGTAGGTATTTATACTTAATGCATAAATAGCGCTGTAGAATGGACTTCCATGTGCACTATTTGAAGATGCATCAGGTTAACATTATTTTTATCTACCTAAATAGATTTTTAAGATATACAGGTCGTCCCCAGCATAGCCATACCTACATGAAAATGTTCTTTTGGTAGTAGGAAAGTACATACAATTTCAAAAGGCAATATCCAGATGTACAAATACTCTATCTCACGAAATCCGTTTGGTTATGAATGTTGTCGGCGTGCATGTATACAATGCTTTAGTGTGCGTAAGCGCGGCAGCGGCTCAGGCCCGGTTTCTGAGTTGAGAATTTTACTAAGCACATACTTACGTATCGCTCTGTCACGCTCTTTTGTGAGAAATCTGTTGAGACCGGACGATACTTACCCATTTGCTTAGCAAAATTCTCAACTCAGAAACCGGGCATCAGTAACGCTCAGCCGCGCTTACGCACACTAAAGCATCTTATATTACAATATGCACGCCTGACAACATTCATAACCAAACGGACTTCGTGAGATAGAGGCCCGGTTACTGAGTTGAGAATTTTACTAAGCACATACTTACGTATCGCTCTGTCACGCTCTTTTGTGAGAAATCTGCAGAGACAGGACGATACTTACCCATTTGCTTAGCAAAATTCTCAACTCAGAAACCGGGCCAGAATATTGTACCTACTCCAATTTTAAATCGGGTTCGAGAGTCATCTAAGCAGGGTCGGTAATCAGAGTTGCTTATTTATTCGCTCGGCACGTTTTTCAGACAAACTCGTGAAAATTGGTCTTTTTGGGGGTCCGTAACGAAAATTTTGAAACGTTCAAGATGAGAATAACAAAAGTTAAACACAATTTTTAACGGATTTAACACTCGTTTTATTAACTTTTTACTTTTTAAAATTTTTTTTGTGTTTAAATTATGTATAGTGCTCGTGCAAACCTAAGAAAATATAATAAGAATAACAACTTAGGCCTATGTTTCTAGGGCAGAATAAATGATTGAATGAGCGAGTGAAGAGAGAAGTTCTCAGAGTCTACTGGAACAATCCGGCGTTTGTATGTATGTATGAATGTTCGTTCGACGATAACTTGAGTAGGATCGTCATGAAATTAAAATATATTTTAAGTGCGAACATGAACCAATTTGGTCCAGGAGTTTACAGTTCGGGGCGTACTACTAGTTTAAGCTGTATTGGATGCTGTATTGCCTGTTTTTTTTTTTTATAGAGTTGGCAAATTTTCAGTTTTTTTTAAATACATATTGTTAAGCTAAACTGAGATATTTATGTTTAGAACTTTTTGTTTCACGGCAATGAAATAGTATTATTTTGATTATTTTAAACACAAACATTAATTAAATTGCTTGTTTTTTTTTTGTTCAAAAACCAGTGGTACTGTCTTTGTTTGAGCTTTGACCAAATCTCATAATTAGCTGAATTATTGTTGTTTTGTTATTTACAATTTAAAAAAATACTGTTATATTGTCGTGTAACGAAAATCAAGTTTAGCTACAAAATGGAAAAAAAATACTGTGAAAATTGTACATTTCCCGCGACGCTACTTTCATTTAGTCTTACCTTACTGACTATGCAGTTTCAAAAAATATAATGCTTTCCTCCACGTTCCCAATTTAATTTATTTAAACTGAAACGTCCTCTGCGGAACTACTTACAATTATACACCTACCTGGAATTCACTTGCAATTTTCCAACAATTTCTTACGGAACCACTCAGTTGTAAACTCTCAGTTGTCGGCCACTTCCCTAACTACCGTCTCGCTGGGATGAATAAATGAAAACCTTGTAAAAAGGGGAACGATGAAGGAATACCCAGAAAGCCCAATTCAGGGGGTTGCCCTTGACGCTTTTGCGTTTATATTGACTAAGTTTTTTAATTAATTTCTCTTAGGTACCTAGGTAATCGTATGAGGGAGTGGCCACCCCTGGTGCACGTTTCATATAACTGACATAAATATTTTATTATGACAATTCGATATAGATTGCGTAGTCGATTTGACATGAGGTTACAAAAAAGGTTTGTTTACAAACCGACCTATCAATGAACATCGAATTGTCATAATAAAATATTTATGTCAGTTGAAGTCATATGAAGCGCGGGCCTGGTGAATTTCTCTTTGAATTCGCATAGTCATGCTTTGATTTTATATACTTTGTTATGTCGGTTTTGTAAAATTAAAATATAAAATGCGACTTAATTCGTGAAATAGTGAATTTCGTGAATTGCGCCATATTAAAAAAGTGCGTTAAGGGTACAGGGTATAATAAATTATTTAAAAAAAAAACAAGACACCAGTCGCTTTACTTTGCTGTGACTACGAGCCCTGCAAAGATCCGAGACGTTGGCATACAAGTTAATAAACAACGAGTTATTTCATAATCGGGTGTTCTTTCATGTTTAATTTGGCATATTTCTTCCAAATAACTAATGACCCAAAAATCAACCGATTCCTTTTTTGCGCCGTGGATTTAAATTTTCTTAGCCCGCTCGAGTTTAAAATGCACTCTAGATACTCAGATATCTATCAGGCCCCTGTTGCACGAACGTGACAACGACAGGTGACAGGCGACAGGTGAAATTCCGACAATTTGTCAAGTTTCTGTTGCACAATGATTTCGAGCGACAAATAAGTCTTGGTGGAAAATTGATAAATTTGTCAAATTGTCGCGACAACTTGACATATTTCTGTTGCACAAAAGATTTTACGCGACAGGCATAAAGTGACAAATTGTCGTGAAAAACTTGTCGGATTTGCTTTGTGCAACCATGAATTGTCAAGACGACTCGACATATTTGTTAAATTGTCAAACAATTCCGACAGGTGACTATGCATATGTCGAGAGCTGAAAAATTTGTCAAATACAATGGTCGGTGAATCCTACCATGTTTTTTTACAATAGTCGAGCTTTGTGCAACGCTTGTCAAGTCCTGACAATTTGTCAATAATTCACCTGTCGCAGTCTGACTTATTTGTAATGTTTGCGCAACACCATTTACTTGACAATCCGACAAATAAGTCAATTTTCGACAAATAAGTCGACTTGTCGCGTACGTGCAACAGGGCCCAGATCAGATCAGATATCTCAGTCACAATTTGTTACTCAGTCGACTGCATGCCATGTATGTCTGGCGTCAGCTATTACATAGAAAAATCAACAATAAATATTTTTGTTTCGCAAACCTGCCCCTCTACCATTGACGCATGGCCGCAATATGGCGCAATTTACAGAATTTAATATTTTACAAAAGCCATCCAACCTTAATGGTATAGTCAAATGTCCGCCATTTTAAAAAAATCGCATATTTCCGGCTAACGTTAAAACATGTCTCAATCGACAGAGAAAGCAATTGTAAAAATTAACTATTCTTAGTAAAAAATACGAAACTGATATACTTTGGGAAATATAAGGGTTTAAACATTTGTTTGAGCATAAAACAACTTGGTTGTAAGAAAACTCTTTGCGCATGTAAAATAGATCAACAATTTAATATTAAAGCCGCGTTTTCACAGTAAAATTACTTATAACGAGAGTACCGTCCAAGTAAGACAAGGCTTCTGATCTGCCGGCCTTTTATTTAATTTCCATCCAAGGCAATTTTGACGATTAGAGCTCCGTCCTAGTTGATGTTTTTGCGCCCATAGACAAAATATCAGAAGAACCGACCGATCAGAAGCCCGGCTCTCTTGGACGGTGCTCGTCAATCTCGTCATAGAGTAAATTGTACTCTTCGTTTTATTGTAATTTGACTGTGAAAACGCGGCTTTAGTGTAAAACAAAAGAGTTTCCAAAGTGTGCGTAAACTCCAGTTTTTAATTCGAGTCCACGGAATGACAAAGGCTTTATCTGTCAGTTGCATAATAGCAACTGTCATTCCGTGGACTCGAAGTAAAAATTAGAGTTTAGGTTTTATTTCTTAGGGTCGCATTTTTCTCAAGTTTCATTTTTTCTTACAATCATTAATAGTACATTACTGCCGCGATCTGTAATGGGTGCGTTTCTGGCGCGCTTTTGATGGCCGACAGAGCGCAGCGTAGCGCAGCTCAAGGACATTACAGCGTGGTCAGCATTGCAGCCCTTGATAGACAAGCTTTATAGCGCGGACAGCAAGGGCTGCAATGATGACCAAGCTTGAGGGCCGAGAGCGTAGCTAAGCTAAGCTCGAGGCCATCATAGCGTGGCCAGCAGCGCACTCATTGCAGACCAAGGCGTGTATAGTGCTTTACTCAAACAAAGCGAGTAATTGATAAAGACCTTAGGCCCTAAGTTCTAGGTCATAGGTGCTAGGTCTTGGGTCCTAGGTGCTAGGTGCTAGGTCCTAGGTGCTAGGTACTAGGTCCTATGTCCTAGTTCCTATATTATCGTTATCTTTATCTTTATCTTTATCTTTATCTTATCTTATCTTATCTTATCTTATATCCTAGGTCCTAAGTCTTATGTCCTAGATCCTAAGTTCTAAGTCCTAAGTCCTAGGTCCTAGATCCTAAGTTCTAAGTCCTAGGTTCTTGGCCCTAGGTCCTGGGTCCTAGCCCTAAGTTCTAAGTCGCAAGTACCAGGTCCTAGGTCCTAGGTCCTAAGTCCTAAGTCCTAAGTCCTACGTCGCAGGTGTTAAATCCTAGGTCCTAGGTCCTAGGCCCTTGGTCTTACGTCCTAAGTCTTAAGCCGATGTATAAATCATCTCATTACGTAGATGCAAGGGCCTTAGTTTTTTTTCTGTCAGTTGGGGCAATTTTCATCACTGGCCTTTTTGGTCTGATGACCTTCGGCTATCCCGCCCGTGCAGGGAAAAACTTAAAAAAAAAAAGAAAAATCCCTGGCCTTTTAATAATCTAAAATTCTAAACCAAATACATATTGTAGCTTTATTCGCTGCTACGGGCCTATGCACACATGCTTTACCTTCAATATGTGTTGTGTTGTCGTTTTTTTTTTCGTAGAGGTTTTGTGTTCCAAGACTTTTCTTTTATCAACATGGCGGTCTGTAGTTTTGCTCTAGGCAAAACTGAATTTTGAAACCACTAAATCTCCGTAAGTATATCGTTTCAGATATTTTTCCTAAGAATGTTTTCGTCTTATTTTTTTTTTCTCCGTCTATTAAGATATGTTTCATCGTAAGCTGGAAGATTTTATTTAAAATCAAAATCTCCGACCCCATAGGAAAATGTCGGACTGAAAACTTCAATCTCCATAGAAAAGCGGATCTTAATACTCTAATATCTTCATAACGATATCGTTTTAGACATTTTTCCTAAGAATGTTTTCGTTTTATATTTTGTTTCTCAGTCTAATAAGCTAGGTTTAGTTGCAAGCTGAGAAAACGTGATTTTTTTAAAATGGCGGCGGTGTCACTATGTAACTTGCCATACAAAATGTTGGAAGCTCTTTAGGCGCATTTTGTGTTTTTATTGAATAAAACAGCCTTACCTTTGAATAAACATTACAAAGTATTTAACATCAATTGCATTACTATGCAAATTCAAAGAGAAAATATTTTTTAAACTTTTTCAATTTTATCGCAATAGCGTCAAGGGTAGCCTGTGTTTTGCAGGGTGCTTTGCCTTGGACAAAAGTAAAATGTAAAAATAAATATTACCCAGGGGGTCTACCAGCTAAAACGAAGCCGATTATCATTGGCGAAAATCGAAGTTCGATTTATGAAAAATTAACTGGGTGGCAGTAAAATGAACTGGGTGGCAGTACATTTTTCATAAATCGAACTTCGATTTTCGCCAATGGTAATCGGCTTCGTCTTAGCCGGTAGACCCCCTGACTTATTAAATTTCTTTGCATTGTGCGACGACGATGCCCAATCATTGAGTGCGCTTTCTGTTTGATCAACGAAATGGAAAGGGGTGAGAGCCATCCCAAAGTTCGGGGACCTTTCCCATTGGCAGATAAAGTTTAATAAAATAAAAAGATTCCATTCTTGTCTTGGTGGAAGGATCATTATTTAACGTTCAAGTTGAATCTTTGTTGTTGCTCATTGAGTTTGAAAAACTTATCCGATAGTAACGGAATGTCCATATTTATAAAAGTTTTGTTGTTATCTGAATGAGTTTACTCAGTTTGTTGTACGTAAGGTAGATTTGGCTAAGAAGTCTTTCGCTTGGAAAATACGTTGAGAATTTTACATGTATCTTGAAGTGTTTTGCACACAAATATCTATAGGTATGAATAAAATAATTATTCTATTTCTTAAAGCACGGATATAAGAAAAATTTGGATAATAAAACAAAAAAATTGCCCGACAAATTGGGAAATTCTGGAAAACAGAAAGTGCTATTTTACTTAGTATGAGCATATTGTAGCATATCTTTGTATGAGCATATTGGATAGGACGAATTTTCGTCGAGTCATGCGAAATTTAGGGTGGTATTAATAGTCGTCTGAGATCACCTACTTGAGATCGATCTCAAGTAGGTGAACTCAGAAAAGTCAAATGCTAATGTCAAGCCTTGGCTAATGCCAAACTTGAGTAGCTGTCAGCATATTCATAGACACTATCTTGAGATCGACATTGACATTAGCCAAGGCTTGCCAAGGCTTGACTTTTCTGAGATCACCTACTTGAGTTCAATCTTGAGTCGACGACTATTAATGCCACCCTTGGTAGACTTTAGTTGTATTAAATAGCATTTTTTGGTTTTTGTACTTCTTGCTTAGTTGCAGTTTATTAATGTGGTTTCTTCTATTGCAGGTAATAACTGAATTGATGAAGACATGTCGAGAAGAGTGTTACCCCGTAGTCTTCACTAACAAGTATGTACTTTGATTCACGTGGTGAATTTTGGAACTCGGTTAAAAACCAATTCAGGTAGAACCACAATCACATCTAATTTCTCTACATAGAAAAATTACTTGATTGCCTGGTTGTAATTTCTGAGCTGAGATAGTCACATAAATTCGGTCCTCAAAAATAACAAACGTCTAAGATTCTTCCTTCTTGAAAATCCAAGAGATTGCAACAGAGGCGGTTCTGTTTTTTGCCGCCATGCTTAGTAAGTAGGTATGTGACCTTGGCAGCAAGAGGATTAAAGGAACCCAAACCATCCTCTTTTAAGGTCCAACGATAGCTGCGTGGCGGGAAATTAAAATGTAAAACTGAGCTATTTTTGTTCATCGATTTTTCGTTCATGGTCTAGTTTTTTGGGCAGTGCCACTTTGTCGCTTTGTCGGCCAGAACACATAATCGGCTGAATTATTGTTGTTCTGTTGTTAACAATAATGAAAAGAATACTATTTATAGCCGTGAACGAAACAAAAATAGCTCGGTTTAGCTTCAAAATTTATAATGCTGTGAACATTTTTAATTTCCCGCCACGCTGCTATCGATGGACCTTAACCCACCTTTTTTACCTCCAAAGCGCGACCGAAACACGCGCCTTTACCGCGCTCATGTATATTTTATTCTTCTTAATTTGACACGTAAGCGTAGGGAAGGCTTAGGAGGAAACAGTTTAAGGGTGGACGATAGCAAGGTGGCGGGAAATTCAAAATTTTCACAGTTTTTTACATTTTGTAGCTAAACTGAGCTATTTTTGTTCAGAGATTTTTCAGTATTCTTTTCATTATTGTAAGCAATAGAACAACAATAATTCAGCCGATTATGTGTTCTGGTCTACGAAGCAGTGGCACTGCCCAAAAAACTTGTCGTAGACCACAACACATAATCGGCTGAATTATTGTTGTTCTGTTGTTTACAATAATGAAAAGAATACTATGTTATTGCCGCGAACGAAAAATCGCTGAACAAAAATATCTCAATTTAGCTACAAAATGTAAAAAACTGTGAAAATTTTGAATTTCCCGCCAGTTGCTATCTTCCAGCCTAAAACAGACTTTGCTGGGATATTGCCTTCCACGACACCTGCGACTCGGTAACTTTGGCACAGTCCCCTCGCGTCATATTCATTAAATGCCCACCGCTGCAGGCACCGCTGCCACAGTTTTGAATTTTCAGGCTTATAATATTGGGAGTGTTTTGTTTCTCAAGTGCCAAGTTGACTGCATCAACAAAAAATATCAAAAAAATGCTTCATATAAACCATTATCGCAAAACATCTCCTTAACCTAAACTCTAACACATCAGTTTTCTAAAGGTAATTAATAATTTTGAATCAATGAAACATTTAAAAAGTTCTTGTGACGTCACAAGCCAGTGTTTTAATACAAAAAATCGTTTTAAAAGTAATTAAGCTCTCAACATCCCTAGGGTGGTATTAATATTCGTCATCTCAAGCTACAGATAAGTAGGTGAACTCAGAAAACAAAATCACCGACAGGCCTTGGCTAATGTCAAGCTCAAGCTAGTGTCTATTAATATGCTGACAGCTATTCAAGCTTGACATTAGCCGAGGCTTGACATATAAAACTAGATACAACATAGAACTCTGAAATGTGTCTGGAAAAATAGATGCCCAAATTGCCTTTGGGAGCTTATTTGCTCGTAGTCCATGCAATTAAAGTAAAACTGTACACTGATGTAATAAGGTTGTCATTCGAATATTAGAGTATGGTCGAAATGATGTTTCGTATTGTTCTATTGCTGATATCTTTTGTTTCTGTGGGGACAAGTTTTTATTGTGATTTTATACGTAATGCGGATTCTATGGGATTTAGTTCGGTGTTGACATTAGCCAATTATGTTTTCTGGGATCACCTGCTTGAGTTCGACCTTGAGTTGACGACAATTAATGCCACCCCTAGTCAGGGTCCACACTGTTCTTCCCACAATCTCGGGCGGCCCTTAGGTCCACATTGACACAGGTCTCGACAAAGGGCTGCAACAGAAACCTTTTAAAAGTACCCCTCCCGTCGGGACCCAGGGGACTCGTATCGTCAGGGCCTTTTTTGAGCGGAGATTTCAGCAATATACGCGACGTGTCGTTAGAAAGGAACTGACATTTCATAAGCATATCTTTATCCCAAAAGTATAGATGCAGTAGTTTCCATGGAAACGGGCGAAACGTGCCTCATTATAACAGCTACTAACGTTTCCCTGCGACTTCGTACGTGTAGACCCTGATATTTATTTAGCGTCCGTATTTTTAGATGCACTTTAAAATTCACCAGGCGCCGTGCATTGTAAATTACCCGGCGCGCAAAGAAAAATGAACAAAATCGATTCCTGTATACATGAAACTGGCTGTGTTAGATAGCTTTCACCTAATTCTAGTGTTCGACACTTTTCAGATTCGTCTAGTGTATCTGTATCTGATACAGGAATCTATTTTGTGCATTTTTCTTTGCTCGCGGGCTTATTCACTATGCACGGCGCCTTAACATAAAATACTGGGTCTGAAGTGATGGTTTATCGTAATACATGTCTCAACAGTACACATAAGTTTTACCGAATAATTTATTTGAATTCAAATCAAAAAGAAAATACAAAATTCCAGCACCGAATTATTATAATCAAGAAGATTGTACGAGTCTCTACATTTTTCCCATCAACTTAATCGTTCATGCGTTCATGCGTTCATGGATAATGAGATATCTGCCAAATTATGTTGATCGGTTTCTGTTTAGCTTTTGTGCGGGATGTGATGCGCTGACTCATTGTAGCATTTTTAAATGCCTAATCTGCTGAGAAGCAGACTGTTCACTTGTAACTATTGGTTCACCCCAAACTGTGAACTCGTGATGTGAAACTTTTAGCTAACACCATTCGCGCAGGCAAATATGAACCGGTTTTGATGACTAGCAACTGTGGGATTTTCTTTTTACAGAATAAGTACAGGTCCCCTTTGACGGGCCATCTTATTGAGAAGAAATGCCTCAAAGGTCGGCAGTAAACTAAAACCTGATCCATTAACTCGTAAACAGCCCTCAATTAAGAGGAGACAGAGGGTTTACATCAACCGGAACGACACCAATGCCGATGTCGGTAGAAAAGAGTTCATTTTTTCATCCTAGGAGCGGGGGGTTTCATCATATTTTTTTTCCATTTACTTCCATACAATTCGGTAGGCAAAGTTTTTTGTTCGAAAGTCCGTTATTGGCTTAAACTTATCTTTAGACAATATTGAGAAACTAATTTAAATATTTTTTATGTTGGTCCAGTAGTTTTGTTTTTATGAGCTAAAATGTTTTGTTCCTATGACCGCCAACAGTATGCAGACCGTCGCGTGACGTCATAAAACCGTATCTTTGAAACGTTGTCAAATCCAATCTACTGAACAAAATTAAAAAATATTGTAATTAGTTTCTCAATATTGTCTAAAGATAAGATTAAGCCAATAACGGACTTTCGAACAAAAAACTTTGCGTACCGAATTGTGGTGTAGTTTGGTCACAGTCAAAATAAAATATGTATAAATATTCGGTGAAGTTTGGTCACAGTTACATCCACTCTTTCAAATTAGTACAGTCAGCCAACAAAAAAGATGTCAATTTTGAAATAAAACCAACATTTTATTTAACTCCAGAAACCCTTTCATTTTAACTCCAAGGATTATTGAATAATCAGTGGCGTAGCTAGGTAGCCACGGCCCTGACAAAAACATCTAGGGCCCCAACTAGGTTTTACAAGTCATGATATATAAGTAATCACATCATTACATGGGATTAGTTTTAAAAAAAGTACTAGGGTTGCATAAAGCCCTAAGAGGCCTTCTTTGGGCTCACCACCCCTTAATGATGTATGCAGTAAGGTGGTGGTGAATTGGTGATCATATAGTAGGCCTAGTCATTTTAGTTAACTTTGAGTCGGTATCGTATTTGCCAAGCTGGAGAGAGATAGCTGACTGTATTTAGCTATTACGTTCCAATCAACATGAGTGACAAGAGAAGACAAGATTGTCTTTTGTCTCACGTCCACGAGTGTAAATGCCCTCAGACTAAAGTACAGAGACATAATTACTGCCAAATAAAACGAAGTGCCGTAAAGAAAGAAACGCTTAGGAAACTTCGCAATTTGTTACTCACAGAAATTTCCTTTGGATCTTTTCTTCTTCTTGAAGTGCCTCTCCATCAATGGAGGTTGGCAGTCAGGGGGTCTACTGGCTAAGATGAAGCCGATTACTATTGGCGAAAATCGAAGTTCGATTTATGAAAAATGAACTGAGTGGCAGTAAAATGTACTGGGTGGCAGTACATTTTTCATAAATCGAACTTCGATTTTCGCCAATGGTAATCGGCTTCGTCTTAGCCAGTAGACCCCCTGGTCCCTGCACCGCTCTCTGTTCATGGCTGTCCTGAATAATTGTTCCACGGTTTTGATTCCGGTCCATTCCTTGATATTACACCGCCATGTAATTTTCCTCCGGCCTTCTTTTTCCCTCTATTTTGCCCATCATTCTAATGGTGTAGCAGCTGGTATCGTTTTTGTCTTTGAACGTGGCTTAAGTAGGCAACCTTTCGCTGCCTGATGGTGCGCACTTGTTCTCCTTTTTTGTGCATATTATTATGTCTGAGAACTTTTAGAGGACGTCACTACTAAGGTGAGCGCAGATTTGTAGTTAGGTACTATCATGGTTAGTAAATTTGTGTGAATGAAGCATAAAATATCACGTAATTAGTAAATATCCCCATCGCGAAACTCAATGGAGAATTATGATCTTCGCTATGGTCACGTAAAAGTAAAGTAAAAACAAGTAGGTAATAGTTTTTTTTTTATACCTATCAGGAAAATGGTTCTGACGCATTTTTCTTACTAGATACTTAGTTAGGACTTTTATACTATACTTAATTTTTAAGAACTTCTTCAACTTTTTTAAGAAGTCCTAAGTGTTATTTTGTTTGCAACAATTACGCTAAGGACTTCTTAAAAAAGTCAAGAAGTTCTTAAAAAATAAGTATAGTTGGTGAAATCGGGCATTAGGCAACAATTTTTATTAATATGTGAGATTACAGAGGCTGACCGATCACCCGCAAAACATTTACTCCACTCTGAAAAGCCCTCACTACGTAGCTAGCTGCTCATCAGTGTCAGACAGACGAACAGACTGGCGGCGGCTAGCTTAGCACTCTCCGGTACGGAACCCTAAAAAACTAAGCCGATTAATCCCGAGCGAAACCCGAGCTTAGCCGAACGCCGCCGAAGCACCCCGAAGTGATTTGTCTGCAGTGACACTCCACTTTCGGGAAACACGATGAGAGGGACACAGTATAGGGACAGAGCCGTAGAGCGACAGAGCGCTCTTTCAGCCACCCGGTGAGGTCCGGTCCCGTCCCGCGCTCAGACCTCATACCGCTAAAGAGACCTATAAATAGACATTGCGCTTGCTACTTGAATTTAGATTAGCAACTTCATTCCCACAAGTAGAAGTGTTACCCGAAGCACAATCGAAATAATACTAAAAATATGTTGCGCTGGCGGTTATTGCGCTAGAAGTTCCGGTCCTTTTTGATTGTTTTTGTCCCTTTTATTCAAGAGTTTTTATTAATTTTCAAATCAACGGAACGCCAAATAGCAAAAAAACATTATTTAGGTTTGATCGATTATAGGGAAAATTACAAAAGGTCCCAACCCTTTTTATAAAAAGGGTTGGGACCTTTTGTAACACTTTGTATAAAAACGCTAGTAAGTGCTTGAAGTAAAGATTCACGGCGCATGGTTAGGCATAAGGCGCGTTTCGGCCGCTTGTATGCAGGTAAACTACTGTATATTCTTGCCTCTACTGTGAAGAGAGTGTACTAATTTATTTCTCGATCATTCTTCTTTGTTGTGTCTGATTCCTCTCGGCCAAGTGTCCGGGCAATTGCGGCCAAGAGCGATAGAGTGTGGCATGACATGAGTGTCTCTTCTACAGACTCGTTTCAAAAGGTATTTTTATAGTTACTGTTTAGGGAATATTCTTCATACTAACCATGTTTTGGGTTTGCTAAAGCACGAAGAAAAAGTTCTGAAGTTAAAAAAAATCGATTGAGGCGGGGTTTGAACAGAGCAACAGAGCTATGAGCTAATATTTGCGCGCGTCTGGCTACTACCGGACCGATAGAGTTGAAATTTGGTACACATAAGTAAGTTGGTGACTCAAACACGAAGGTGCGTCGTGCGTCGTGCAAAGTAAATAAATTAATTTTATTCATGGGGGCCACCTTTAATATCATAAAATTCTTTCGGTATTTGCGTATTTTACAAGCCTTGACATTAGCCCTCTGTGGCCCAAAACTAAGTGGAAGGGTGCTCCAACACGAAAACGCACTCGGTCCATCTGACACAGAGCATTATTTGGGTTCAATCCGGAAATATCATGCTCTTATCACGATATTCATTCTGGAATAATAATGATGTGGCCTGACCCACATCATTATTATTAAGGCGCCGTGCACAGTGAATCGCCCGCGCGCAAAGAAAAATGCACAAAATCGATTCCTGTATCAAATACACTAAACAAATTGAAAATGTTCACATATCAAACCCTAGAATTAAGTGAGACCTATCTAAAACAGCCAGTTTCGTGTTGACATTCATAAACGTTTTGAAGATATTTTGCTTGAAAAAAAAAATAGGCGGCGCACTTTTTTTCAAGCAAAATATCTTGCAATCTGTTATGGATATCAACATGAAACTGTCTGTGTTAGGCGTGAAGTATACAGAAACGGCATAAGGCGTAAGGCGTAAGGCGTAAGGCATACGGCGCAGAGCAGGCGTGGAGCAGATAAGGCATGAATTATACAGAAACGGCGTAAGGCGTAAGGCGCGGCGCTCTCCTCTCTCTTTCTCTCCAATACATACTGGGATGAGTTTGTTTAATTTCAAAGTTACGTACATTTGTGAATTTGTAGTAGCAATACCACTCGCTAACGGTGAAGGAAAATATCGTGAGGAAACCCGCGGCTTAATTGGCTCCACACGTATGACTTGTATTTCCTGTGGGCTAGGCCGACTAAGCTCTCAGCATAGTATAGGTGCTGGGCAAGCCTACTCCATCTAAAACAACTGCAGCGCCGAGTGGTCTCTTCACCCATCTTGTGTGAATGAAGATGCCACTGGACGCTGGATAAATCATCTCATTACGTAGATGCTTTCGTGTGTACATAAAATTCACACGTATTTTCTGCTCCTACTGTATAACAAACGGCGTGCCGCTTGCGCGCCTCTCCGGTCGCGCCTGCTAGCGACGCGGAACAGGCGACGAAACGGCATGCCTGCGCCACGCCGCTTCAGTATAATTCAAAACGTGTCGCCTGCATACATTTTGTATTGAAATGTTTTGAAGCGGCAAGATGCCTGCGCCGCGCCTTCACCTTACGCCTTTTCTGTGTATTTCAGGCCTTAGATAGGTCTCACCTAATTCTAGGGTTTGATATGTGAAAATTTTCGATTTTTTTAGAGTATTTGATATAGGAATCGATTTTGTGCATTTTTCTTTGCACGCGGGCTAATTCACTATGCCCAGCGCCTTAACGAATCAGCTGATAAAAAAACGGCCAAGCCACATAAATTTCGACTAAGGTGTAGAGTTTGTGCAGTTAGGGCTTATATAGAGTTAGGGCGTTTAGAGCTAGAAGCTTGATGGGTCTACATGAGATCTGCCCCTAATATTCTATCTAAAATATCCACCGTAAAAATAACGGTTTTTAAATGTCAAAATAAAGATTGTTCATTTCAATAAGGGCTATTTTCGAGTGTTTTGACGCTCGGTGTTTGAGTGGAATTTTTAGATAATAGAGGCGCTGATAACTTTTTGACAGTGACAGTGCGGGGTCTCGTCTTGGCAACATTATACATGAAAATGTTTTTGGTGGGATATAATTAATTAAAGTTTATGTAAGAGTGAATTCTTCGCTAACAAACTGTGTAGGAGTCTGTTTTATTTTTGTTACTGAAACTTTTTTCTTTTGAGAAAATATATTTAAAAAAAAAAAAACAAGCAAATTAGGTACAATCGCGAAGATGGCATTACTAAAAACTCCAGCCAGCACGCTTCCTTGACCGCGCGCCCCAACCTCTTTGGTGGATATTATTCTCGCCTCATTTTCGCCAACTTTATGATACTCTGTAACTCTGTCTTTTACGGAAGAGTTACGCGGTCCCTTGGTGGAAACTCTCTAAGAAGTGGGACACCATCGCTTTCAATCACATTTTATATCACAGTAATTATACAGGGCAGTTTTTAAATAGTTTTCTTCCTCAGACGCCCCAGTCTAAATGTGATTTCCAACAACTTTTCGAAAAGCTTGATACTTTTATTGAACGAGCGAGCGAAGTTCTCCGAGACTTGAACGATCTAGCATTTGCATGTATGTTTGTATGTATGAATATTCGTTCGACGATAACTTGAGTAAAAGTCGGATCGTCATGAAATTTGGTAGGCGGGTAAATGAGGCAAAGATAATTTTTAAGTTAGAACATGAGCCAAATCGGTCGAGGGGTTGCTGAGATATGGGGTCGCGAGTTCGTAGTTCGGGGCGAACCACTAGTTTATTGAACGTTTCATTATTTTCTACCACAACAGCTCTGCCTGCGCGGCTCGCTTTCATGCTCCTCCACTCTCTACCACCTTTCTAGCCTCTCCGGCTCCTATTTGTTACAAAAAAATATATTTCAATAAGTGTTTTTTTCGTAAGTATGGGAAAAAAATGCGCTTTCACCAAAGTCGTCGAATAAAACTTGTTAGAAATCACATTATATTTTAGAATTTGGGGTGTTTGACGAAAAAGCTTCTTAAAAATTGCCCTGTATTGTATACATTATGCGAAAATATTTGTTACTATTTCACGCTGAAACAGCTGGACTAAAATGAATATAGCTTACAAACCAGAATAACATGTAAACTATAAATCACTAGCTTTTTCCGTTACTTCGTCTGCGCTGACTGACATAGATAACGGGAAAAAATATCGGCAACATTTTATGTACCTATGCGCCGACGAAGTAGCGGGCAAAAACTAGTCAACTTCTTCTTTCATCTAAACAAAAAATCTGATAAAGACTTGACAGACAAACGACGAAAAAAAAATTTTCTCGTAAAAATTAAATGACATCCCTCGTTTTCGTTTCAAATACGTTTAGCTCTTTGTTTTCCTTCACCGGTTCCTTCGACTTTTTCTCTTGGTTAAATATCTCTTTTTAATCATTCTAAAAGCGTTTTTATCCTTGTCAGATTTAAAAACACAATTTGTGAAAGAAAAAGAAAATTACCCTAAGCTCCAGTGACATGCGGCTCTGTGATATTCGTACGAGACTAAAGATATCCAGATATGCCATTGCTTCTTTTTTGTACGGGAATGGTTGGGGCACCAAAGAAATACCTACATCCAGAGTTTCCAGAAGTACATTTGTTTCTTTTACATTACTATTTTTTTTCTTTTGTGAACGAACCTGGGGGCTGATTCTCGGAAATGTCGCATTGGAGAGTCTGTGATTGTGTGTGCGTTCTCCATGATTAAGGTCTCCGAATGAGAACCGAAACTAGTCGGCTACACCGACAAATAGTGATTTAAACCGTGTTAAAATATTTTATCCATCTAAAACTATCAGAAAGAGACAGCTAATTTATATAATTTATCTTAGATGACACTGCTGGCTCTCGTTGCTTTCACACAGGCTCTGAAAACTGAAAACCAGCGCCGCTGATTTTGATTTGCAAGATCCGTGGCATTACACTGAGTTCTGGACCCTTTTCATGGCCATGACACTAGCATCAGTGGCGGATCCAGGATTTTGGTTTGGGGGGGGCTTGAGCCCCTTCTATCTATCTATCTATCTATTCAATTTCATCGCGTCCTTCTGCTCGCTCCACCTCAGCCAAGAAGGCGATCAATTCCAGGAAGAAACGCTGTCACAAACAGCGAGCCCCGTGACAAATTGCCCGCAATATTGATTCATATACGGCGACGTGATTGATCGCCACGGGAGTGGAAGATCCTATTTCCTGTCTACCAGGAGGGAGATACACTGCATCGCTTCTGTAACAAACTGTTACAGTACACACGACAGCACGTCAGACTGAACACTTTGGTTGTAAAGTCGCCCGTGCTAGCGTGTAAGCCTCTATGTGCTGTCGTGTGGACGTGCAACGAAAGAACAGACTTGACCTCCGCAAGTCCGCACATCTTTCCGCCACCCTAATGACGCCTGCCCCCTGTATTAAAAAAAATATCCACCGTAAAAACAACCGTTTTAAAATGTCAAAAAAAGACTGTTCATTTCAATAAGGGCTATTTTTGAGTGTTTTGTCTCTTGGAGGTTGACTGGAATTTTTAGATAATAGAGGCGCTAGTCTTTGGCGGGAAACCCCATTTTTATTTTTTTTAGTTCTGCCTTAATAACGTTATTGCAATTCTGCAAAATGAATTCTGAAAAATCATGTTTTAAAGTGTTTACAAGTGTTTTTACATTTTGCATAAAACGACTTATGAATCGTTCGTTCGATAAATAAATATCTCCCGAGTAGCAGTTTCGAAAGGTGCGCCTCTCCCAAGATTTAAGTTCGTCCAAAGTTGCTCCCAAAAGACTAACGACAAAAAGTAAAATCCGTCGGAAAATTCTCATTAAAATGTCGATTTAAAGTTCAGTCAAAGTGAAGTCCGCCGTTATAAGTTAGGTGTCGATATAATAAACATCCCGTCGCAAAGTAGAATATCTTAACGCAGAGGTTCTAAAGGGTTCATTTTATTTAATAAATTGTGAAAACCTGAACGTATAGGCCTTGTAGACAAAAAAAAAAACTTAACACATACATTTACACTTTCAAAGTGAATAGCAACGAACTTTCAAACCACGACCGGCACAAAATAATATTTTTACCAGACTCAGCGAAGTCTACTCTATCAGCCTACCTATTTCCAGCCTTGTACGAAAAAATATCTCGATTGGTCACCAGCTCTCAACCTAGTATGTATGAGGTGAAAGTCTGTCCGTTGAGGAGTTCCGTTCTCCATCTCCGAAGTTCATCATCACATTTTTATGGGACCACATGGGAAATATTCCCTTTCAAACAAAAGAATAATCATCCAAATCGTTTTACGTCGACAAAAGTTCCGAGGTAGGTAACACACACAAAAAATATTTAAAAAACATACTGGTCGAATTATGTACCTCCTCCTTTTTGAAGTCGGTTAAAAAATAACGAAACCAGTGCACCATAAAAAGCAATTCTGCCTCTATCATATTTTGTGTCAATGTAATAAAAAGTCAGTTCAACTTTATAATGCAACAGCGTCAGGGAGGGACGACGAACGACAGTTTAAACTTCAGTTAACTGCTTTTGGCTTTTGGCCGGTTAAACCGTGGTTTATTACAGTGGGGTTTTTATTGCGTGCTAAGTGCGTTTGTTGAACACTCCGGCTGGAGTTTTAATTCAAAACATAATTGCCTGTCATTTTCACAGACAGAAACAGGCACTTATAATAGTTATTTTTTATCTAAGGATGCAAAACTTTTGTTGGCAGCGTGTGCCTGAATTGAATACCGAGCCAGCGAAGGTTTCTAAAATTTCACGAGATAAAGATGAAATATTATTTCACCCAGTAGCGGGTTTTAGAGACTAAGGGACTCATGCCCGTTTTCACCAACGACCCCTAATTTTAAAAGGCCTTTTAACGAAAGTTATTTGCACCTCTGCAAGTCTATGGGGCATGGATGAAGGATCATACACACTCAACTCATAACGCTTGTGAGTGGAATTCGTATGGTCCTTCATCCATGACCCCTAGACTTGCAGAGGCGCAGATAATGGTTGGTGAAAACGGGCATCAAGCCCCCAAAGCATCTCAGACCGTCTATAAAACTGAATTTTGTATGTTTTTTTATCAAAAACCTACGCTCATTGGGTTCAAGCTCCTCCCCCCAAACCAAAATCCACGACCAAGATACCACCCGTTTCTCGCGAAGTGTTTGGTTAGCTCAAATACCGCGTGACACAGAGCACAGACGCGCGCCTTGACCGGCGCACGCGCACCGTGCCAACTGGGCCCTTAGCTTGTAACGCAATGGTGCCAAAATGAGCTCACGGTTGACGGTTTCAATAGGGATTTTTCCAAGTGTCAAATTGGACAGCGATTCGCGAATTATTGCGCAACTAAATCTGTGGTTTGTATGGAAACCACAGATTAATAGACTGATTTTGACAGTTATTCGGGCTATTTTTGATGCCTGGAAAAAACCCCATTACGTTTTATTAATGCTGTCGGTCCAGTGTCGGTCCTTTTAATGTTTTTGTAATACAGCAAAGAATATTAAGAGTCTAATTCTAGAGGATTAGTTCGCTGGTTGTAGGAGAACAACGAAAACATCCCGGTTTTGTCCTTCTACCTGGGACGCCATTGATACGCCATTGTGTTACAGGCTAAGGCCCCTGGGCGAGGGCGACGCTTTCATTGGAGCGCATAGCTAGAGGTTATATTCATGGATACTTTAATGCCACATACTCGTACCTAGAAAATGATTAAGGTCGAACGAAAGTAGCGAGGAGGGAAAGTCCACTCACTTTTTTAGGGTACTTACCCAACGGGACCCTATTACTAAGACTCCGCTGTCCGTCTGTATCTCTGTTTTTTTTTTTTTTCAGTTAAACTGAGGTTTTTTTGCGACAGTAAAAAAAATAAGTAAGTAAGATGTAGCCTTTACAATTGTACATGTTCCACTAGCTGGGCAAAGGCCTTCTCTCAGAGAGAGAGTTCGAGCTTAATCGACACGCGTGCTCAATGCGGGTTTGCGATTTTTGCCTTGAGGGTATAATGCCTCATACGCTCAGCTTTCCTCACGATGTTGTCCTTCACCGTCAGCGAGTGGTATTGTTACTACAAATTCACAAATATACGTAACTTTGAAATAAATAAAGGTCATAGGTATATGCCCGCACCGGGATTCAGTAAAAAAAAAGGTGCGACAGTAAAATTGTATTCTTTTTTACTAGTGGTTCGCCCCGAACTGTGAACTCGCGACCCCATATAAACTTAACAACCCCATATCTCGGTAACCCCTCGACCGATTTGGCTCATGTTTGAACTTAAAAATTCTTTTAATTTCATTTACCCGCCTACCAAATTTTATAACGATCCGACCAAATTTACTCAAGTTATCGTCGAACGAACATTCAAACATACAAACATACATACTGTAATGATGTAACCTCCGTTGGACTACTGGCTGATTATAATATTTGAATTAGGTAGGCTGTTTAAAATTATATGTTGGAAGGCTGTAAATAAGATTGTCAAGTGGGGACTGAGACGAGATCCGCCGTTAGGTGCGGATCAAAATGTATATTTTAACTAAATAATAAATAGGAATGTTGGAACATCAAGTTTAATTTGATAGGATATAGATAGGGATAGCGCACAAGTGCTACAATACATACAAACGCAGGATTGTTCCAGTAGACTTGGAGAACTTCGCTCGCTTCGCTCGCTCGTTCAATTATTCTAAGCAACAGAACAAACACGAGATTGATATTAGACAGAAAAGAGGGGAGAAGCCTATGCCCAGAAGTGGGCTTTATTTATCTATGGGCTGGATACATAGATATATCGTACCTAAAGCTTTCTGTAGAGCAATCCCGTGACGTCATTGAGCTTAAAGAGTCACAATGGTAACTCGAACCTTGTTAAAAAGTTTACAGCCCCTTCATTGACGCCGTCCCGTGGACCGGAAAATCTGGTCTCAGTTCAAATGTGACTAATAGCAATGTGCCGAGAGTTCTATTATATCTCCATCAATTGATATGGATCAGTAAATTTGTTTGTCACACTTTATTGCACACAAAAAAAATAGACTTAAATAACATGATATTAGGAGAAATTGTACAAAGGCGGACTTATTTCTAGAGAAATTTCTTCCAGCCAATTAATTGGCTCCCAATTTGTACAGTCGACAGCACGTCGACCCTTACACGCTAACACTCTACTCGGTTACGTTACGGCCACGGGCGACTTTTCAACAAAAGTGTACAGTCTGACGTACTGTCGTGTATGATGGAATAAAGAATTCATAATATTTTTATAAATTTTAAGTAAAGACCTCACGTGCGCGGTTATTATAGAACAAAATAAATTAACCAGGTAATCTGCAAAAATAAAATTGAATCCTTTTTTTTCCAGTTTATTAAGGGTGGTATTCTAGACCGCTACTTAAACTCAGTTCAAACTAGAACACTACTTAAACTCTGTTTAAACTCAGTTCAAACTAGAAAGCTCCTTGAACTCTGTTTTGAGTTTAGTACTGTCGACTGTCGATAAAACAGTGCATGTTTTGATTTGAATATCCCTCCCTTCATATCAAAACATGCACTGCTTTATCGACGGTCTGAACTCAGTTTAAAGTGAGTTTAGGTAGCGTTCTAGAATACCACCCTATGAATTCCAGCCAGCTATTAAAGTAGGTACTTATAAACTAGTACACATGAGAGCACGTCGACCCTTAGTCCCTCACACGCTAGCACTCTACTCGGTTACGTTGCGGGCGACTTTACAAAACCTAAACAGGCAATTTATAGCAAGTTATAGGTTTACACAAAATGGCTTGGAAAAATAATGGGATCGGGATTTCCATCGCCGCTTGATGACTTCATACCTTCACATTTTACTATTATTCTAAGTCTTCTTCACCCGTAATTAGACACATATTCGAGTGCCGTCGCCCTGGGCCCTTAGCCTGTAACGCAATGGCGGGTCAATGGCGTCCCGGCAGAAGGACAAAACCGGGCTCTCCTCGTTTTTCTCCTACAACCAGAGAACTAATCCTCTAGAATTAGAATCAAAATATTCTTTGCTGTACTACAAAAACATTAAAAGGACAGACAGCGTTAGCAAATCGTGATTGAAGTCGTCACCTGACAGCCCATTTTGGCACCATTGTGTTACAGGCTAAGGGCCCTGTTGGCACGTAGTCAGTAGCCGCGGAGCGGTCAAGGCACGCCGGCTCTGTGTCATGCGCCGGAGTGTCCGCGTCGCTGTCATAGATCGGTGCGACATTTCATTTTGATCGGAATAACAGATGTTGCGTGGAGACACGATAGCCAAATTATCACCGTACTGCACTTATTACTGGATACGTCATTGAACGAGCGAGCGAAGCGAGCGAAGTTCTCCGAGTCTACTGGAACAATCCGGCTTTTGTATGTATGTATGTATGTTTGTATGTTTGTATGTATGAATGTTCGTTCGACGATAACTTGAGTAAATTTGGTCGGATCGTTATGTTTGGTAGGCGGGTAAATGAAATTAAAAGAATTTTTAAGTTCGAACATGAGCCAAATCGGTCGAGGGGTTGCCGAGATATCGGGTTGTTAAGTTTATATGGGGTCGCGAGTTCACAGTTCGGGGCGAACCACTAGTAATCCCGAGTAGAACAGTTAATATTTTCTGGTTAATATTTCAATATGAACGCAATACGTCAAGGGCAACCTCCCCCCCCCCACACTGTTCAAAATGAAATAGAGCGTGCTCGTTCCGAAATCCACCAAAGTGTGCCTCTGGGCTTAATAAATACGTATCTTATACGCCATATTGGCTTTTAGGCCAAGAGCTTGCGCTTTTTACGTACATTGTGGGGCCTTAGCCTGTAACGCAATGGTGCCAAAATGGGCTCCTGTTGACAGCTTCAATTACGATTTATTAATGCTGTCGGTCCTTTTAATGTTTTTGTAGTACAGCGAAGAATATTCTTATTCTAACTCTAGAGGATTAGTTCTCTGGTTGTCGGAGAAAAAAGAGGAAACCCCCGTCCTTCTGCTGGGACGCCATCGACACGCCATTGCGTTACAGACTAAGGCCCCAGGGCCCTTAGCCTGTAACGCAATGGTGCCAAAATGGGCTCCCGGTTGACGGTTTCAATTACGATTTATTAATGCTGTCGGTCCAGTGTCGGTCCTTTTAATGTTATTGTAGTACAGCAAAGAATATTATGAGTCTAATTCTAGAGGATTAGTTCGCTGGTTTTAGGAGAGCAACGAAAAAATCCCGGTTTTGTCCTTCTGCCTAGGACGCCGTTGATACGCCATTGTGTTACAGGCTAAGGCCCCTGTTTGTATTTGCCAGTTTAGCAAGTCCACTGGGACGCTGTCTAGCTTGGCAGCGAAAAATGTGAAGTGTAATGTAAAGTGGTTTTGTTATTGCCGTAAAAGCATAAGCGGATGCTTTTGCAATGGAATTTGATAATTTATTGCTGATTCAGCGAATGTACAGTCAGCCACACGCTAGGATACCCCTTTTTGTTCGATTGGCGCCCTTATGCCGTGCGTGGTAACTCGGTAAGAGCTGCCATGGTGTATCCTAGAGTGTGGTCGACCATACATACCTAGGTATGGTATGCTTTACGAATGCTTGCGGCAACGCTATTTGACAGCTCTGTATTTTGTTTATGTAGACTGAATATACAACGTGTTACAAAACATCCTAACTCTTTTTACATGGTGTAACCTAGTGGTCAACAAGATGTCAAATCTGTAAAAAAAAGTTAAAAGAACAATCTTTATTTTATAACCTCAAAATTAAAAAAAATCATAACTTTTTTGTGTTTGGTATTAGCTCAAATTTTAAAATATGTTTGTGTGTTTAGGTGCATTTACATAGCTTTGAGTCGTTAAAACATTGCGAAAGTAAATTAAAACAATATTTAAAAAATACTTTTCTCCCGCCACAACGTACACATTTTATTAATTTAAAAATCGACGGAACGTCATAGAGCAAAAAAAGTATTTAGGTTGTGATCCCTATCACCAGGTGCTATTACCCTGTAACAAGAGTTAGGTACTTTTGTAACACCTTATAGTGTCCCACTGCTGGGCAAAAACCTCCCCTCTAGTCTTCCACACACCTCTATCCTGAGTGCTTATTATGTAAAAAAAACCGCATAGTTGCTAAGTCATCAAAACCGGTTTATTTGCGCGCGCGATGTTGCGATGTTGCGGCCGCAAGCGGCGATAGTTAGTAATTAAGGCCACAATTTAAGGACTTTTGGGTATTTTTAACTGTTTTTTTTTTGTGAAAATTTAAACTGGCTTCTTATTACTGTTTCAAAGATACAGCCCTAAAGGTGGGACAGACAGCGGAGGCAGAGTAATAGGGTACCTCATTGAAACTCGTCTTACGGACGATGGGGCGCCATCTAGTGTAATAGTTTGCACTTATCTACACTACCCAATGCGTTCATCATTACAGACGAAATGCTCATTGGAATTTATTTGATTTTGCCACTACGTTTTTAACCACTTTTAATAGGGTACCGTTTGGCACTAATAGGGTACCGTTTGGCACTCTAATGCCCGATTTCACCAACTATACTTAATATTTAAGAACTTTTAACTTTTTTAAAAAGGCCTTAGCGTAATTTTTGTTTCCAAAATTACGCTAAGGACTTCTTAAAAACGTTAAAGAAGTTCTTAAAAAGTAAGTATAGTTGGTTGGTGAATTAGGGTACGGGACCCTAAAAAAAAAATGTGTCGCCAAGAGAGATCCCGAAGCAGCTACAAATTACATTTTTGCCAGATCCCCGTCGCGATAATGTCCTGGGCTCAGAGGAGAAGATAAAATCGGAATCCCGATGAGCAAGTCATTTTTCAAGATAATCTCGTATTAGCGAAACTTGCGATTAGAGATTTTCTAAAGCGATATTTTATGTGAGAGAGATTTTCCTGTTTTATTTCACCAACTTCAAAAAAGGAGGAGGTACTCAGTTCGACCCGCATTTATTTTTGGGTCAATGTCATCAGAAAAATTATTACCTAATTTTGGAGGCACTTTTTATTTAGAAGATGATGCAACCATTGCCCAATGAGAAAATTTGGAGCTTAATTTATAGTCTAACTATCAACGATTCTTTTAAAGATATGGTGCTGAGAACGTGGTATGGTGATTATAAATGTGATATCGATACTTTGGAATAGAATTATCATAGAATTTAAATGGATCGTGTGTCGAAAAATTCAGAGTTGCACCAAGAAATATGCTCGGAATAACTAACACAAAGTACGCGACAGAAAACGAAATTAATTAATTCGTTGAAAAAACGGGGGACAGAGACGTCGTTAGCACTGTTAGTCTGTGGGTCCTAGGTGGAGTGGAGACCATCCGTGAAAAAATACCAGCCTACGAGACCGCCCACCCAGGCAAATGACATCTACGGACAGGCGAGATTTTCAGAAGATGCCTATTTCCAGAAATGTACTAACAGAGGCTAGGAATGATGATGATAATGGATCCGGTTGGAGGTTGAAGTTACATAATGAGACCCCCGTTGTATTTTTGCGGTTTAAACCCAGCCACTCGCTGATTGTACGTCTCGATATCATAAATTATTTGCGGTCCGTTTGATGCGGACGTTTCTAGTTTGAATTTCGAAAGCAATGCGACGCTGGCTGGAAACGGAAAAAAGTTTTTGTAAATCCTGTATTTTCGTGATCAGCGGAGTCTAAATAAGCAGCCCAGAAATTGCCAGCCTTGTACGACAAAAAAAAAAAGACATTCAATTTTTAAAATATCGAACTATCAACCGCGACCGGCCAAAATAATATTTCTTCCAGACTTTGCCAAGTCTACTCTATCAGCTATAAACGATAAAATAAGTCGAATGGTCACCCTAAGCATAACGAGACGTAATATGAGTCCCGCAAGTGTCTTATTATGAAGAAGTGTTTTCGCTGTCTATGTTACAAGTTACTGAGTATACATATACGTACTTATTCCTACAAAAATAAGGGTCTAGATCTTAGCAATTTATAAAAACTAATAACCTCAGTAGATACTAACTGATTGCACTTAATTCGTACTATTTTCATTGTCCCGAGAGGTTAATAAATGTAAGAAATGGCGTATTTTATTTTCTGCTTTCAGTTTTTATTTCCACTTTTTGTTTTTTCTAAAGCACTATCCCGTGCTAGGGAATAATTTAAACATTTATAATAAGTTTTATTTCCAGTTTCAAGTATCAATTTATCTTTGTCTAGGATTATTATTCGTTGCAAGTCCCGCTCCTCTTGGTAAAGCCTCGTATAGACGGTCTTTCCTGTGCACTAGACAGAAAAAGTTAATATACAGCCTCTTTTACACTGGCAACCTTTTTATGTATACTCGTTCTATTCTTCTATTTTGTTTTAGAATCCCTAGGTTTAACTATTGTTAGGACCTAAAATTCCAGATCCTAAAACCTACGAATAAATCCCGCACAAGAAAAAAAAAACGGCTACTTTTGACTTGTGCGGGATTTATTCGTTTGATGACGTATCAAATCAAAAGTTCTGAGAGAAAAACTTCCGAACAGTTTTTTGAGACCGTCTATACCAAGCTTTAGATTGCTTCAGTTGCTGCTTCCATTTCTCAGTTACATCATTTATTCAGCTAGTTTTCAGAAAATTGGAGAGCGGTATTAATTATTGCATAGAATACTCTAAAAGGTTTCACCATAGCGTAAATAAGATGAGAAATCATAATGTTTTCTCACCTTGGAATTCTTTATTTACCAGACAACCCAAAAGGAGGGTTATGTTTTTAGGACGGGACCAAAATCCTAGGACGCATGTTTAGGCCGTCTTGCACCACTTCTTAAATGCCACTTAAGTCGCCATTTAAATCGACTTTTGTATGAAGGTTTTAGTTAAATGCTGTACCATATTTACCACAATGCTATACCACATTTAAGAAAGTGGTGCAAGACGGCCTTACTGTCTTTATTTTTTTTAAGATCTAAGTTTAATAAAACAACAAAAAAATTGTAGCGTTAATTTAAATTATCAATATTACTTACTACTTTTCATTATTATCTTAATATACCTATTTATTAGACGATAATAGCGTCATAGTTATTATCATAGCGATAATGATAGGTATAATAAATAATTTACCTCGATCAAAAATAATCTGCAAAAACGATTGACACTGATGCTAATGAAATCGGATAATATTTACAGGTGGTTACAGGTAGCAAAACATTTCTCCATTTATTTGGGCGTAAGCGGTAGCTAGTCCTCTTAAATCTTTTCCATCTCGTCTCCCCAAACACAAAACTCCCAGCTACAGCCGTCCTAAACATTAAAATGTCTTTGAAGTCATCAAAAAATATTTGCCAAAACTCGGCCGCTTGCTGTGCGAAAAGATAAAGGGAAATGGGTAAATGAAAATAGCTGCCCATTTGGCCTAAGGGCCTTTAGGACTGTCATGGATTTGGGCTGACCAGGCCTTTGAATTGGTCCCTTGGGACTGACTTTGAATTGACATAAAACTTTATGATAAGATATTTGATCATTTTTGGGTTCCGCACCTCAAAAGGAAAAGACGTAACCATTATAGGATGAAATAACTTAAGGGGTAGGCATTACAAAAGTGACCATTGTCATCGTTGTCGTCGTCGTTCCCCCCAATATTCGCTGAAACTACTGAACCAAACATTTTGAAAAAAAAAATACAGTTTGGTCTTTACAGGAAAACCCATAAGAAATATCTGGTACGAGTATTTATAGGAAAATAAACATTGGTTAGTGTATCTCAGTACGGAATCCTTAGTGCGCCAGCCCGACTAGCATTTGTCCGTTTTTTTTGTAGGTACGTATGTATGTATCGTATGAGGTAGTGGCCACCCCTGGTGTCAGAGTGTAGGAAAATGGAAGAAAGAAAAACTTCGTGTGGAAAGCTGAACCTGAAAATCGCCAAAGCGCAGTGAGCATCTAGTGTTTAAGCCCGAACTCTCTTTCTAAGAGAAGGCCTTTGTCCAGGTAGTGGGATATACCTACACACTAGTACAGTCGACGCTAGGATACCCCTTTCTGTTCGATTGGCGCCCTTATACCGCGTGCGGTAAGAGTTGCCATGGGGTATCTGTGACTGTGGCCGACCGTACAAGCTACATCTTAATTTTTTTTTACACTTAAGCAAGGATCAAAGTCGAAGGGTCAAACCAGTCCAAGACCCTAGCAACTAGGTAAAGGCGTGTCGCGGTCAAACGTTCATTTAAGAGTTGTCACGAAACATCCTTTTATGTTGGTTCCGCGAAATGTCTGGCTCAAACATAACCACATCACAGGAAGATACAAAAGACCTCTCAGTTATGATAAATAATAACACCAGCCAACCTCAGACATCAACAGAATCGTTGCTCTTCAAACTTATCAATGTTTGATAGAGAATTCCTTGGGTGGTAGAATACAAAATAATATATGCTTTGCATTCCCTAATCTTTTGTTATGCAAGGCTGCAAAAATGTTTGTTTAGTGCGAGTGCTTGCATTGAATACTGCCTTAAGAAAAACAATTCAAAAATAATAAAATAGATACAGTCGTGGGAATTATAAACATATGCATAGACTAGACTAAAATAAAACCGTGGGGCACGTCAATTGTCTACAATCGTTGATTAAAATGTTTGTTTTGTAATGTTACACTATAATTAGGCAGTTGACGTGCCCCACGGTTTTATTTTAGTCTAGTCTATGCATATGTTTATAATTCCCACGACTGTATCTATTTTATTATTTTTTGGTTTTTAGTACATTTATCTTAAACATTGCAATGTATGTTTAACATAAAACCGTTTAACTTAAAAAGTTTTTTTACCTATTTTTATTTTCTAGTTTTTAGTTTTTATTTCGCATTCTGTTTAATTCATATAGTACATTGTATTATACTGGTTGAGCACTTTCATTTGATACCCATATTGATGGGATCGATAAAACCTACGTTATCCGCCATTTTGTAGCGGCCGCCATCTTGTATTTAAATTTTTTATAGTATATTGTATTCTGCTTGTTGAGCCCTTTCATTTGATACCCATATTGATGGGATTGAT
Source organism: Zelleria hepariella (assembly GCA_949319315.1). Classification (NCBI taxonomy): domain Eukaryota; kingdom Metazoa; phylum Arthropoda; class Insecta; order Lepidoptera; family Yponomeutidae; genus Zelleria; species Zelleria hepariella. The sequence continues at coordinate 2,340,321 of OX439379.1, read as the reverse complement.
AAAACCTACGTTATCCGCCATTTTGTAGCGGCCGCCATCTTGGATTTCAATTTTTTATAGTATATTTTATTCTGCTTGTTGAGCCCTTTCATTTGATACCCATATTGATGGGATTGATAAAACCTACGTTATCCGCCATTTTGTAGCGGCCGCCATCTTGGATTTATAATGATAATGAATAAACATAATTGTATTGTCACCAAAATCCAAAGTGTATACAAAATTTCAGATTAATCGGTTGACAGGAAGAGGGTGAAATTTGAATTACTAAATTTGACCCAAGAAAGAATAAAGAATAAAACAAACGGGGTGAGCTAAATAAAACCGTTTAACAATTCCGAGCCTGGGAGATGATAAGTCCCTTGTTCTTCGTACATCACTGAGTTACATAACTAGCTATGTACAAAGAAAAAATATTCTTCGTACAAAACCGGTTATGTACCAAGAAACCTACTTTATTTGCACATTACCAGACACAATGACAGCTTGTGTGCTTCGCACCGATGCAATATGATTTGCGTCATTTGCGTCTCGTGCTTCTGAATATGTACAAGCATTCGCTGTAAACAAATAACTAAAACAAATAACTGTTATAATAAATTGTCAATTTCATTTTATATCCGGTACTTTCCAGATGTAATTTTATTTTTTTACTTTGTTTGGCCTTTTTTATATGAAAGCCTGAACCGACCGCGTATTCTACATACCTAGCTGAAAATCAATGCTTTGCTCTTGGGCCAATTCCATGCACAGAGCTTTGGCCCTTTTCACCTCTGTGGCTCACACTCACTCACAGTAAGGCTAACTTTGTATTCCTCTTTTATAGTTTTATTGAGGTTTAAGTTTACTTTAGTTTGTGCCTATTGTTTGCTATGTATTTGTTTCATAATTGTATTGATGTTGTGTGCCTAGGACGCAAATAAACGTTTTATATAACTATCTAAACTCGATGAATTTAAAACAGAATTACAAAGAACTGAGTCTCAAAGAAACCATTTTATACTCGTCAGTGTAACTGAAAAAAAAAACGCTTTTTTTTATAAAGCGCAAAACATGTGGCGCGCGCGTAAAGTCAGCAGTAAAGTGGCGAAACCAGGCATTTTGCCAAATGTCTGCTCACAATGTGAGTACTATGAAAGGACAGCGTCAAATCCGTTTTAAGTTTTAACACTGGGATCGCCTTATTGGTAATCTAGGAAGAACTTGATTTTAAAAGACATATTTTTAAAGACTTCCTAGAAGTTTAAACATTTATAATACTTAAGTTGAAAAAATTCACTCGGGACAGGAATTGAACCCGCAACCTCTCGCATACCGTGCAGGCGCTCTACCAAGAACCTATCCGAAGCTAGCTATCGTGGCTAGCTACCTATCTTTCCTAGAAGTATTCCTAAGAACTAAGTAAACGATGTTGATTTGATAACAGGTGCCAGTTTCATAAAACTACAATTCATAGTTTATTATGGCAACACCGTAGACCGATTTGCGGTAATTTCTAACGTGGACCGAAGTGATCACTCATAGATGCAAATGTGACTAGAGCCTTCTGTTGCATAATTATTCTGTGATCTGCCGTGACTGTATCCATTCCGCTATGTCTAGACAGATGGAGTGAAATAACTGCCCGGTTTATTTATAGGCGAAGTTGTGATTCTTATGATTGACCGCCTCGGTAACCATGCATAATGTTTTGTCGAAATTGTTTTCGAAACTTGGGCTTTGTATTTTGCTCCGGCAACGGCAATTTTGTGGGCAAATTGGTCTAAGGGTGGTATTAATAGTCGTCTGAGATCACCTAAAAAATTCAAATGCTAATGTCAAGCCTTGGCTAATGTCAAACTTGAGTAGCTGTCAGCATATTAATAGACACTATCTTGAGATTGACATTGACACTAGCCAAGCTTTTGACTTCTCCGAGATCACCTACTTGAGTTCGATCTTGAGATGACTATTAATACCAACTTGAAAAAACCTGGTGGCAAATAAGTAGTCGCTAGAAATGCCATTAGCTGTCGTTCTACGCAAGAAAACCGCCCAAAACCTCTTAGGCCAGCCACTACAAACGGAATTCCTGACGAAAAAAAAAACGAATCGGGATTCCGAACGCAGTGACTGCATACAAAGTCTATGGACTGGACCTACTACACACATAAGGTTTTTTTTTCGTCTGGAATTTTCAAAAAATTGTATGCAGTAGCTGCGTTTGGAATCCCCATTCGTTTTTTCCGTCCGGAATTTTTCCGTCAGTACCTATGTGGCGGGCCTTACGCGCGCAGGCGATACGCGAGGTAAGGCTTCCCCACACAGGCGCGTTTTATCGGTCGATAATATCGCATGCGTTGTTGCGATATCTGTTATCGGTACATTTTATATTAGGAACGTTGCGGCGTTATTATCGCAGAAGTGTGTAACTCCATGCCCATCCTAATACAAAATGTACTGAAAACAGATATCGCAATAACGCATCAACCGATAAAAACGCGCCTGTGTGGTCCCGAGCCTGTAAGCGGTCGACCTATCGTTGAAACGCTGTCGATTGTAATTGCCCGTTTTCAGAAAAAAAATGGTAGCTCTTTTTTTCTCCACTGATGGCGCTCTTAATACGGCAGTCATTTGAAATTTCACCAGTGCTGCCAAGGTACGACAAGTTGCTGTATTCTGTAATTTAATCATAACCAGAAACACAATTCATTGCTTGCAATTTTTATCGCATCACGTAGTTGATGACAGTATTCTACCTACCTATTCTATATTTATCCAAAACCATTTATGTTTTTGCTTTCAAGAATAAATATTGCAAATATATGACACGGGATTTTTACCGATTGAACATGGCAAGCCTGATTCTTATCTGTGGTGTTTGTGTATCTTTAGTACTAGTACTTTATAATCTGTGGGGAAAAGCGTTATTTGAGTGCCTTATTTTCTGCGCCATCTAGCAAGCATTTTAAATTCAGCTTTTAACTGTCAGTTGAAAACTGCTCATTGCCAGCTCACATGATTTGGTTAATAACCAAACCATGTGAGCTGACAATTAAAATAATTGCGTTATTCCGTAAATGACTGAAAGAGCCATTGAACAATTTGAACAACCTTTAATTATTATTTTGTGGTTATCTCAAATGAGAGAAAACTTTTGTTCAATTTAATTTGAGGAAATCACTACTGAAAATATAATAACGAAACGGATAAAGTTACGGGGTTTTAAACCTTGTTTACCACAGTTTTGTTTTACCACACTTTTTTCGCTTTCCTGTTTTACCACAGCGGCATTAAAATTTAATATTTTATCCTTTAGTTTAGATAGGCAGTCGGGTCAAAAGAAGAAGAAGAAAAACCACTACCTTCTAGATGAACTACTATGCCCGTTTTCACCAATCACCCCTAATTTTAAAAGACCTTTTGACGAAAATGATCTGCAACTCTGCAAGAATGAAGGACCATACGAACTCACAATGCAACGCTTCTGAGTGGAATTTTGAGAAAATAAACGCGCGAACCAGAGTAGCTACCACGAGTGCGAAAAAGCTGTGCCGGACGTCTGTCATGTATCTTAATACTACAGGGTGGTCCAAATAAGGACGTCAAGAATTTTTTTTAGATTCCTCGTGCCTAGGGCTATACAAAAATACCCCATATATGTTCAGCAATTTTTCGTGGTTTAGAAGTTATGATTTTTTAATGTGTTTTTATGAATTACCTTTCGGAACGTCTAAATATAGTCATAACTTTTTCCCAGTATTATTTTTGGATAGCCTAGCGCGAGGAATATAAAAAAAATGTCTTGACGTCCTTATTTGGACCACACTGTATATAGTAGTAAGGTTGTTTATCCAACTTACCGATCACTTTCAGAGACAGTGACAATAAGCACTCGTGGTAGCTGCTCTGTATTAACATAAAAAAATATAAAAAAGGAGCGCCTATTTGCGCAACATAATTGCAACACTTGTTAGAAACGAAGTTCAGTAAAACTCTCTTAAGAGGCCCCTTCAGGACCGTGGGAACTCAGTGACGGCCAAGCGCGTGAAACACTGCTTTCTATAGGTGTTTTACCCAGAGCGAGACGGGGCGCAGGTAAAGTGAGAGGCAATGCGCCTGTATGAGTCTACGTGTGTTCGTGTCCTTTCGCGAGTATGTAGTTGTAGTTGTAATGTAATAGATCTATTTTCCCAAATTTTTTCGTAGTTCCGCTGCCATTTCTAAATTTTATTAGCTATTTCAAAAATCTTTTTTTTTTCTGACAAGTACAATATATTATTGATGTTCCCAAGGTAGTTAGACTCCAATATGCAGTGTAATAATGTAAGTAAATAACAGCTGAAAGTAACCCCTTTTTTGGCGTGAAAAATGCATCGCAATATTCAGGCTATTTTTTTTATTATAAAAACTATTTGCAAACCTCGGTAGGTATTGGTCATCTATTGATATAAACCAAGTTTCAGCAAAATCCAGCCTGTAGTTTAGAAATTAAACCGGAACTACGTTTATGGGAAAATCATGCTTCTGCACCCTCTTAAGTCTTAACTTTGAGATCCTCGTCTAGAGTTTCTAGACAAAGTTGAAGTCAAGTCAAAACTTCGACAAGTTCATTACAGGTAGACCATGGTCTGCTGATTTCAGTAATTTTTAGGGTTTCGTACTAACTTATCATGAAAGCAAAGATACGTGGGGTTTACGATGCAGAAGGAGACCATGTAGTCTATTTCATAAAACTGACAATGTGAATTTGCCAATTTGTCAGAAATATCATCATCATCTAGCGTGGAGTCCAACGGAAAAATCATTAGGTACCTACTGTTCTGCACTCTAACCATTTTTACAATCTCTGAAACTGTAACTGTCTGTATAATTTATGTGTGGTTTTTAAATAAATACTTTTTATCTTATCTTATCTTATCATCAGCCTATTTGCACCCACTGCTGAGTAAAAGCCTCTTCATGCTCACGCCATCTCTCACGATCCTGTGCCATGCGCAACCACTATTTTCCGGCTACTTTGGCTATGTCGTCGGACCATCTGGCTGGTCAGAAATATAAAATAGGTTAAAAATAAAACGAAAGAAAAACATACACATCATGGCGTGTACAAAAAATACAAAAATAAAAGATAATGTCAAGGAATTCAAATGTTATAAAAGGAAACGAAGAAAGTCAACTAAGTAAACCGCCCCGAGACATTTCCGACCATGTGTGTGTGGTTACCATGACCATGTATACCGAGTACATTGCGTAGCCGATTAGGCATTAGGAAATCAAGGGAGTCCATCCAGTAAACGAGTGTTTCATTATTATTTTTGTTTTTGCTCTACCGCAAAAACGGTAATAAGTAGGTACAGATCCCCGTAATACCAATTTTTATCCGTTGAAAATAAAGTGAGTGGTACGGAACCCTCAGTGCGAGAGTCCGACTCGAACTTGGCCGGTTTTTTCGCTATAAGAACTTTGTAAGTGGAAAACGTTTGACTTTCAAGCGAGAAGTTTTCTACCAGTGACTTTATTTTTAACCTAGGAGTACTTACGAGTAGTCCAGAGGCCTTAGCCTGTAACGCAATGGTGCCAAAATGGGCTCCCAGTTGACAGCTTCATTACAATTTATTAATGCTGTCGGTCCTTTTAATGGTTTTGCAGTACAGCAAAGAATATTCTGATTCTAATTCTAGAGGATTAGTTCGCTGGTATTAGGAGAAAAACGAGGAAACCGTGGTTTTATACTTCTACTGGGACGCGATCGACACGCCATTGCGTTACAGACAAACTCTGAAAGCGTAGCTTTTAGCATATTTTATGATTGGGTTATAGCGTATCCATGGGTTTGTAATTCTGGCTATCCCACTGTAGGTACGTCAAATAAAAGAAAGCAAAAGAATAGCTAGAGTTATAAATGGATACGCTCTAACAGTCTTAGGATATTATGCTTGCTGCAAATGCAAAAAAAAAAAACTCAAAAATGCTTTGGCAATTTTTTTTATGAAAGATGAATAATAATTGTTGGGCTTTGTTACAAGGTCTAAAATATTGTTCCGACACAACAAAAAAGTAGCTACAACTGTTGGGTTATAAAGTCATAAAAAGAAATGTAAGGGTTCTTCCAAACTGTTATTGTAGCTGGCCCCTAATCGAAACAAAATAAAAATAATTAGGTATGTAGTTTTATACTTAGGGCTTGCTCCAAATGAGAATTGTAGATGAATAGCGGCATTTTTGTCGCAACTGTTTAAAAATCACACTTTCAGTAAAGGTACTTTGCACACGGTGTCAAAATAGCCCAACCAACTTTTTTTTTTTTTCAATCTAATCGTCGCATTCACATTCTGACGTAGGTGCCTTTCAATTTATCATCTTTTTTTTTATTTGAATGTCCATGTGGTCACTAACCTCCTCACCACTCGCTGCCTAAATGAGCCGTTTTCAAACAACAAATTCAAAGCAATTCATAAATTTCGCTTAGCACGTGAATTTGTGCTGGAAACGGCTCATTGATGCGAAGACCTGAGCTCTTTTTTCATAAATGCTAAACAAAGATGTTTTTATCAAATTCGGTGCATCAGTTTTTAGAGTTGACAGGAGGAGGCCGCCGCTCGGCTATAAGTACACGGTTTATTAGGCTGCATCACACGTACGTACTTTATATCCCTCCGTCGCAGATTTACGGGGGGCGATTGTCATTCTGTCGCGCAGTGTGGACTCGCCCTTTGGGGACCGAGCACTCTTGTTCAAATGAAGGCTTTGAAGGAGAGTTAACATTTTGTTAACATTTTTGTGAGGCGGGTGTATTTCTAAGCAGCGCTGGCTGTACCAGAAAAGTTATAAAAGTCTGCATGTCTATTACACTGTATAAAGGGCATTTTCGTATACAAGGTGTTACAAAAGTACCTAACTCTTTTTACAGGGTAATAGCACCCGGTGATAGGGATCACAACCTAAATATTTGTTTTGCTCTATGACGTTCCGTTAATTTTTAAATTAATAAAATGTGGACGATGTGGCGGGAGAAAAGTATTTTTTAAATATTGTTTTCATTGACTTTCACAATGTTTTAACAACTCAAAGCTATGTAAAAATGCACCTACACGCACAAACATATTTTTAGATTTGAGCTAATAACAAAAACTAAAAAGTTATTTTTTTTCAATTTTGAGGTTATAAAATAAAAATTGTTTTTTTAATTTTTTTTTTACAGATTTGAAATCCTGTTGACCAGTAGGTTACACCCTGTAAAAAGAGTTAGGTACTTTTGTAACACCTTGTATATTTGCAATTTAAGTAAATCTGTACACACGACAGCACGTCGACCCTTACACGCTAGCACTCTACTCGGTTACGTTACGGGCGACTTTACAACAAAAGTGTACACTCTGACGTGCTGTCGTGTGTATATTATGTAATAAGGTTGACATTCGAGCAGTAGACGTATGGCCGAAATTATGTTTTTTTTTTAATTGCTGCTACCATTTGTTCCTGTGGGGGCAAGTTTTAATTGTCATTTTGAACGTAACGCGGATTCTATGGGATTTATTTCGGTGATGTTTGGCTTCAATTCGTTATGCTATTTGACAAAACACAAAATCGGGAAATACTCAATTTTTTGTTACAAGTTGCTCACCTTTACAATAAACGATATAATAATATCTCTAACGTGTTTTTTGTTTGTTTCAGATTTCCAACACGATAGTATCGGCATGGTATCACTTGTTGTAGAGTTTAAGACCAAAAAAGGTACCTCGTTAACACTTTTCCCACCAAAATTAACCGCAGTTCGACCTATTTCAAATTCAGCTTGAAAACTGTTTATTACCTACCTGGGGGTCCATCGGCTAAAACGAAGCCGATTACCATTGGCGAAAATCGAAGTTCGATTTATGAAAAAATAACTGGTTGGCAGTACATTTTTCAAAAATCGAACTTAGATTTTCGCCAATGGTAATAGTAGACCCCCTGGGCAATTGCAATTGTGCAATTGATACGATGACGACAAATCGTGCCCGCTTATACCTATTTTATACCTACGACTACATAGTAGTGACTCGATAAAAAAGTAAGAAAGATGTACAATTGTACATGTAACACTAGCTGGGCAACTTAAAGGCCTTCTCTCAGAGAGAGAGTTCGAGCTTAATCACCACGCGTGCTCAATGCGGGTTGGCGTTTTTTGCGTTGAGGGTATAATGCCTCATACGCTCAGGTTTCCTCACGATGTTTTCCTACACCGTCAGCGAGTGGTATTGCTACTACAAATTCACAAATGTACGCAACTTTGAAATTAAACAAAGTCATAGATACATGCCCGCACCGGGAATCGAACCTAGGACCTTTCGCTTCAGAGTCCACTGTTCTACCCACTAGACCACCACCGCCTCCAAAAGAGCAATGAGCCGTTTTCAAAGAACAAATTCAAAGCAGTTAATAGATGGCGCTTACAGGTGTGGCCATAGAAGAACCGGAATGCGGCTGTCAAAATTAATCTTAGCGAAATTTGACGCCTGTAAACGCCATCTATGAACGGCTTTGAATTTTTTCTTTAAAAACGGATCCATTCACTCTCGCTTAGTGTGACATTAATAGTCGCCACCTCAAGCTCGAGCTCAAATAGGTGATCTCAGAAAACAAAATCATCGACTTGAGATTCAAGCTAGTGTCTATTAATATACTAATAGTGTCTATGTTGGCTGGCTGGAAGAAATTTCTATTGAAATAAGTCCGCCCTTGTTTGTAATTTCTCACCATTGTTATTTAAGTTTTTATTTTGTGCAATAAAGTGTCTAAGTCCGTTCGCTATCATAGTGTCACTTTGATATTTGCCACCTTGGCGCGCGGCGGCTAAAGAAAGCCAAGGAAGCCGACGCGGCGCAAACACGCCAGTGAATTTGGCTCGCCGCTCGTCATTCTATAAAGAAGCGTCGTCGTATTGAGAGGTTGTGCTTGTGACTTTTGACTTAGTATTTTGTATTGAGTATTTGAGTGTCGATTGCTGCGTGTAGATAAAATGTTTTTTCGTGCGTGGGAGGATAGCGAGATACCTCCAGACGAAACTTCGAATGACCCAAAAATTCAAAGAGTTTGTTTTGTAAAACATGTTAGCAAACTCTAGTTAATGCCCATCAGCATTGTGTTGAAATGAATTTGTCTGCGCCCATCACAGATATTTCAAAAATAGTTGGTATCCCAAGAACCAAGATTGCCGTCGTGTGTACCGACACTATCTAAGCGAACGGACTTTACTCAAGCTCGAGCTTGAGCTTGAGCTTGAGCTTGACACTGACATTAGACAAGGGTTGATTTTGTTGAAATGGGCAGGCCACATATGTCGCAGACAAGATCACAGATGGGGTAAAAAGGTATTAGAATGGAGACCCAGAACGGGGCGTAGAAATGTGGGCAGGCAACCAATGAGATGGACTGACGACTTGGTCAAAGTGGCAGGAAAAGACTGGATGAGAGAAGCCCAAGACCGAAAAGAATGGAGTGCAATGGAAGAGGCCTACACTCAGCATTTGGTGGCGATAGGCTGAAGAAGAAGAAGAAGAAGAAGAAGAGATTTTGTTTTCTGAGATCACCTAATTGAGCTCGAGCTTGAACTGACGACTAATAATGCTATCCTTAGAATGCAAAATTAATAAGACTGTAAATAAATTAAATTAACCGCTATTCAAGTAATAATATGGAGTTGAGCGAGCGGCAATCAGTAACTGATTGTTCCAATGCCATTCTGTAATTACTTAAAAGCGTCAATTATCTGGACAGAAATAGCTTAGGCGGGGGCCAGGAAATCGGCGTCTTTATAGTACAAGCCCGTAACGGTTTAATTCACGTAAAAGGTTACCGGACCCCCTTTTGATATTTTAAACGTAATTCTGGTTATCAATTTCAAATTAGAGGATAAAATAAAAATTTATGCTTTCAACTTTTTTTTACAGAATTGACATACTGTTGACCTGTAAAAATTGATGTTTTGTAATAAGTTGTAATGTGTACCACTATTGTGAAATTGTCCTTCGTCGTAAGTAGGTACCTACCTACCTACCGTTGTTTTAGCGTGGCCTCGGTTTTAGTGTCCCACTGTGGGACAAAGGTCCCACCAGTAAGCAATGTAATCTGTTAGCTTGTTTAGAGCTGCAGGATTGTCTTAGCATCGGTCTATTGACATCCACTGCTGAGTAAAGGCCTCTTCATGCTCACGCCACCTCTCACGATCCTGTGCGAGACGCAACCACTGCTTTCCGGCTACTTGGGCTGTGCCATCGGACCATATGGCCGGTGGTCTTCTAACCAATCTCTTCCCTCTCAAGGTCGCCATTCCACAATGGACTTCGTCTGTCTACCATCTGTGCGTCTAGCCTGGTGTCCCTTTTTTGATTGTCTATTACACTCCAAATACGCCTTTTTCCTAGCCCCAACATAAGGGCCTATCGCAACCTGCGAAGTCCATACGATTTAACCTCCGCTCTCAGTAAAATCTAAAAGGGCAAAATGTATTAGCGACTCCATTATATCAATAAAGGGGCTACCTTTTTGGGTGATCTGTTTTATTGTGCTACTTGCTTTAAATTCTCTAAAACATTTTTGGACGCGGGCCTTTTATTGTTTGAAAATGAAGCCGACAATAATGGTGCGCTGAAACCATTCATACGTCGTGTTAAACACGCATTTTTCAATTAACAATGTGAAAGCCTTACGTAGGTATTGATTGAAATACTAATTTAAAATAGCGCAAAAGTTGGTAAATAAAGGTCCAAGGCAATCTACAAAAAAATATATAATATGCCCTTGGTATTATGTCCACTAACCTTTTGAGAACGCTGCAGTTCTTTTGTGAAGAAGATACCAATTTCAGACAAAATGAGTATTAAAAGTACATAAATTTAGAGCATTGAAAAAAAAACTTTACAGTTGACCATTTATGACCTCTGCCAATAAATAAAAAAACATATAATAAAAAGTTCTCAAACAAATCTCAAATGAACAAAACGCGAAACGAAATAGGACTGCCATTTTTGTTGCATTAACGGAACGCACGTCCGCTTGATACATGACGCGTCGCGTGTGCAATCTGCCTAAAACTCTAATGGCCACTTCGACTACAGCGATGTTGTGCGCAGGGATCTAATATCTACAAACAAATAGTTTACAATCGTCTTATTTTTACAAAAAAAGGCTGCAATATTTTAAATTCTATACTCCTTACATTAGGCAAGATAATATAACAAAGAAAAAAATCGCCGAATGGTTGACATTCTAAAATTTTTGAATACTTCTACTTGGTAGAACATACTTTAATAACAAGAGTGGCAGCCTATCATATTATTATCCCAACGACGTATTCGTACAAATTTTTGACAGAAGAGATGGAGAGCAAGAGGGCTCCAGGCAGACTACCTACAAGATGGACAGATATTATGACAAAAGCTGAACTTAGTGACTGACACAGTTCACAGAAAAAGTCAGTCAGCGCCAGATACCTAGGTATAGCAAGATGACTCCAGTGCTAAAAAAACTCATTTACCTTACAAACTTTTCTTCGATTTGCACGAACATTATACACGACATTTAATAAAAACCTATCACCTCGGTCTACCGCGACCACAAACCCTACAAAGGTCTCGAAACGTTGGCAAAATGTAAAAACCTAATTGAACGAGCGAGCGAAGCGAGCGAAGTTCTCCGAGTCTACTGGAACAATCCGGCGTTTGTATGTATGTATGTATGTATGTATGTATGTATGTATGTATGTATGTATGTATGTATGTATGTATGTATGTATGTATGTATGAATGTTCGTTCGACGATAACTTGAGTAAATTTAGTCGGATCGTCATGAAATTTGGTAGGCAGGTAAATGAGGCCAAGAGAATTTTTAAGTTCGAACATGAGCCAAATCGGTCGAGGGGTTGCTGAGATATGGGGTTGTTAAGTTTATATGGGGTCGCGAGTTCATAGTTCGGGGCGAACCACTAGTAAAACAAGTGTTTACTACCATAAAATTGTAGTTTAACCACCACATTTCACGCAAAAAGTCCGTTAATAACACATCTCAAGCGCGCACAACCTCCCCGGCATACATCAGCCCATGTGAAGTGCCCTGTAGTGGCCATTTCAACCGAACGGGCCACGCTTCAACTTTTGAAATGGGGCCCCAACATGCACGGGCACGAGTCCGCACGAGTTTCGAGTTGCGAGCTTGCGAGACACGTCACCGTCACCGAAATAGTTTGTCGGAGTTTGGATTCCGATGTGTCTGATTGTGAAGTCTTGAATCTTTTTAGAAGCGGTGGTGGGTAGAACAATGGACTTGCAAGTGAGAGACCCAGGTTCGATTCCAGTCGCGTGCATGTACTTTGTAGTGCATTGATTGTGATTACTTATGGCTTAAAGCACAAACACACACACAAATTAATAAAAATGTAAAAAACTAATTTGGGCCAAGACATGCTCAGACATAGGTTGCGACTTGCAACACATGAAACTTACTGGGCGAAGTGAGTGTGTGAAGTTCCTAGGCGTGTTAGAAGTTTGAACACAGATGTGCTCCTGAGTGTTTTGTTTTAAATGAGCCGTTTTCCTTGAGAGCTTAATGCTGAATTTTATTGATCTTCGTGCTCTTGATAGATGGCGCTGATACACAATGACATGGCAGTCATATTTAACTTTTCCCATAGATTAAAGAGTGGTGGGTTGTAATTGTTAACTCCTCACCTCAAATCTATATTCCTAGTTCATAAATAATTATCTACAGAATCGAAACAAAATAATTTGATTCGGAACGTCGAATAGCGGTTATATTTGGTAGGCAAAATTAATGAGGTTCTTATACTCCGACGGCAGAAAACTCGTTCGTTTGGCAGAAAACTGTAGGTACAGTCGGCCACAGTCTCAGATACCCCTTTTTGTTCGATTGGCGCCCTTATGCCGCGCGCGGTAAGAGCTGCCATGGGGTATCTGAGATTGTGGCCGACCGTACATACAACTACACAGTTTGTACACTAATTACTTCCAATCATGGAGTAGTGGCTAGGCGCAAAATTTGTCAGCAAGCACAGAGATGTAACTATTAAAACCAACTATCTAGTCATAATAATTGGCACCTAAAAAAAAAAAAAAAATTTTATTTTTTTTATTTTTATGTAGCCTGTATTGTGTCCCACTACTGGGCAAAGGCCTCCCCTTGTGTCCTCCACACTTTTCTATCTGGGGCCACCTCTTGCCACCCCGGTAAAAAGGTTTCGAGATCGTCCCGCCATCTCCGCCTTGGCCTGCCACGGCGCCGGTATCCATTGTGAGGCAACCAGCCCGTCGCGATTTTCGCCCATCTGTCTGGACCCATGCGGCTTATGTGGCCAGCCCAGTTCCACTTTAGCTTGGCGTTTATTTAGTGCTCATTAATTCATTTCTGTAAATTGAATTTCCGTGTAAATATGTTCATAGTTAATATTAATTTGCATGTTATGCATGTAATGCAAACCACAATTTGTAAGCCTTTTGGCGAAGCATAGAGCTCAATTTATTTATGACCATCTTGTTTCTGTATCACCTATGTTTAACAAATAAACTATTCTATTCTATTCTAAAGTGGTTTGTGCCGTGACATTAATTTGAGACTCTTTAGATATTAATTTGAGATTTATGACGACATAAAATGTCGGGAAACAGATTCGTTGCTAAGTCGTCTGAATAGATCTAGAGGTAGATAACAAAAGACCGTAATACAGTGATGTCTACTTATCTAATAAGATACGAGATAAATATAGCTGTATTGGATGGTCAAAGAGATTGGTTATGAGTTTATGAACAAATACTAATTTCAGTTTCAGTGCATCCAAATAAAGTTTTTTTTAAATAGTGGAACAGTCAAATTATAACGACAGCAATACAACTCTACGTGATATCAACATTTGTAAAAGTAAAACTTTCAGTGGCAAAACAAAACCAATACAAAAATAACAGTGAAACTTAAACCAAACAGTGAAAAGTGGCGCCAAAACAAAATCCAGTGTCAGAACAAACCTCTTAAGATAAATTAAAATCAAAGTGTACAGTGAAAGGTCACTAAATAACCCGAAATTGCTGTTCAACACGCGGAGTTAATAGCGGGATTAATATTGTGGCCGATACGTTCCAAGTAGCGCATACGTTCCAAGTGACACATATGTTCCAAGTGGCGCAAACATTCCAAGTGGCACCTCATCACGCACATGTAATTCATAAAAGTGTCAGTGGCACGATCGTTTCAAGTGGCGCATACGTTCAAAGTAGCAGTGCGATACGCGGGTAGCTCTGCTGTTATTGGCACTTAGTGGGGCAAACGTTCCAAGTGGCGCATACGTACCAAGTGGCGCATACGTTCCAACTGGCACAAACGTTCCAACTGGCGCGAAAGTTCCAACTGGTGCGAACGTTCCAAGTGGCACATACGTTCCAAGTGGCACTGCGAGGCGGCTCCGCTGATGGTGTTATTGGCGCGAATGCTGCGGCGTGGCCGGCGGCACGGCCGACAGGTCAATGACATCGACTGCACTGCTGCTGCTGTCTTTGGCACTTGGTGAGTTTGTTTTTATTAACATATTATTATTTGAAAACGTTCACGGACACACCGCCGAGAACAATAGAATGCGACGATAAGCCACGACGTCCGAGTGTCCGCAAATGTGCTAATTTGCAATTAGAACCTATACTCAAAGCAGTAAGTAGTAGAGACAACATTTTTACAACTTTTTTTTTATTTTTTTTATCAGTTGTATCAAGTGGAAAGTGAAATATATGACACGCCACAAATAGAAAACAGTCCATCTCTACTTTCTTCTCTACATGGTACACGTTTACATGGTTCAAAACGCTTTCTACGTCTGTCAGTAAATCACCTAACTCCTAAACTACGCAATGGATTTTGATGAGCTTTTCACCATCGATTAGATATGTTTTCACTGAAGGTATGAGAAGAAGAAGAGTATGTAACATACTCTTTTTTAAGCTATAGCCACCCAATGCTGAGTGTAAGTTTCTTCCATTGCACTTTTCTCATCCAGTCTTTTCCTGCCACTTTGACCAGGTCGTCGGTCCATCTCATCGGTTACCTGTCCTTATTTCTACGACCGGTTCTGGGTCTCCACTCCAGTACCCTTTTACCCCATCTGTGGTCTTATCTACGTTTTACATACAATAATAATTCTTTCTTTTTCTAAATTGCACCCGTGCGAAGCAAGGGCCCGTCGCTAGTAATACAAATATTAGCCCTTTCTCAGTCTACACTTAATAGTGTACTTAACCCCTGCCTGTGAGGTCAGGGCCCTTAGCCTGTAACACAATGGTGCCAAAATGGGCACCCAGTTGACGATTTCAATTTAGATTTATTAATGCTGTCGGTCCAGTGTCGGTCCTTTTAATGTTTTTGTAGTACAGCAAATAATATTAGGAGTCTAATTCTAGAGGATTAGTTCGCTGGCTGTAGGAGAACAACGAAAAAATCGCGGTTATGTCCATCTACCTGGGACGCCATTGATACGCCATTGTGTTACAGGCTAAGGCCCCAGGTCAGTGACCCAAAAGGCCGCAATTTTGCCTCGGTTGCGGTCCTTGCCACTTGGCGAGTCAAGTTTTCATACAAGGTACACTATAATGCAAGTAAATCTACCAAATCGGTTCACCTGTTTAAGAGATACGGTGCCACATACAGACATACAGACGGACAGACACACAGACAAACAGACAGACACACACACATAGCGGTCAAACACCCCTCTTTTTGGCTCGGGGATTAAAAAATGCGCAAAAGTACGATGTTAAAATAAGTGACTTGTTTTTAAAGATAATGCGACAGAAAAAATAGTCCCCTATAAATTATATCTCAACACTCGTACTTTGGACCTATAAACGGCTTAACGATGTCCCACGTATAAGTTCAGTAACTCTATAGTCTACCCCGCTCTAAATCAATTGAGTCTATATCACGCGTGGTGGTTCTAGCCTAGATCCACCATCCAAACACGGCACAGATAGTGGTGAAAAACGATCACGTATCTGTAGTCATGTTTCCACTGGACCATTGGAAACACGACTTATTGAAAGAGGGAGCGAAGCGAGCGAAGTTCTCCGAGTCTACTTGGACAATCCGGCGTTTGTATGTTAAGGTGTATGTATGAATGTTTGTTCGACGATAACTTGAGTAAATAAAATCGGATCGTCATGAAATTTGGTAGGCGGGTAAATGGGGCATTTTTAAGTTCAAACATGAGCCAAATCGGTCGAGGGGTTGCTGAGATATGGGGTAGCGAGTTCATAGTTCGGGGCGAACCTCTAGTTATTATAAGTGGAATAGTTAAGGATATTAAAACATAACGTCCCAAAAGCGAACATAATCTCATCACGTAGGTGCCAAGGTGTTCGTTTTTTTCATCCTAGATGTGCAAAAGTGCTGGCACTCCAGTGTATGTTGTCTGGAGACGCAGATGTGTTAGGTATTATTTTGCATTACTTCAAAGTCAAAAGTTTAAAAGCTCCATTTACTATGCACTCAAGTGTGTGTATTTTCTTGGCACGCAATGTGTTAACAGCTAAGTTTGAAAATCTGCGAAGGCTTTCTAGCTTATGTTTTATGGTCTTCCCTTTTTTATCGCTGATTCTGACAAGACTTTCCGTCGTAAACTCGATTCTTAAGGCCTTATTCCTAGTTTTTCATGAGGAAATCTGCCTTTCTGAAGTTAGAAACACAAGATTTCAATATATTTTGTGTAAAACCGAAATATATGAAAATAGTGCATGCCCGCACCGGGAATCGAACCTCGGTCTCTCATTTCCGAGTCCATTATACAACCGCTAGGCCACCACCACATCGGTGCTGTACAAAATATAAATAAAAACGTATAATACACATGGTGGCCCAACTTCTTCCGCCAAAAACCAATACGACATCCGTCAAAGGAGGCTCTATTCAATAAAACGCCCCAGGCCCGCACGAATGATCATGGAAATTACATTACGACGAGACAAAGGGCGAGAGGTTGCTCTATAGGGAGCATGTAGATGTACAGTCTGGGCAGTTGTGTACATACTACATTAAAAACCAGGGCCCTTAGCCTGTAACGCAATGGTGCCAAAATGGGCTCCCGGTTGACGGTTTCAATTACGATTTATTAATGCTGTCGGTCCAGTGTCGGTCATTTTAATGTTTTTGTAGTACAGCAAAGAATATTATGAGTCTAATTCTGGAGGATTAGTTCGCTGGTTGTAGAAGAACAACGAAAAAATCCCGGTTTTGTCCTTCTACCTGGGACGCCATTTATATGCCATTGTGTTACAGTCTAAGGCACCAGTATTTTATTCGACTGCCTTGAGAAGACCCCCCGGCAGCGTTAGGGTTTTCACTTAACCCATTTCATATGAGTGCAATGTCACGATCAAAGTTTTATCCCGTTATCGGCTATCGCTATCATGCTATCGCTATCATGCTTTAATTCACCGCGTGAAGCGAGATAGTGGGA
Organism: Zelleria hepariella; assembly: GCA_949319315.1. Taxonomy (NCBI): domain Eukaryota; kingdom Metazoa; phylum Arthropoda; class Insecta; order Lepidoptera; family Yponomeutidae; genus Zelleria; species Zelleria hepariella. The sequence continues at coordinate 2,322,850 of OX439379.1, read as the reverse complement.
TAAACTTTTATCTTGAAGTTGTGCTACCTACGCCGCCGTCAGTGAACTAACGCTGTTTAAATAATGTTTACCGAAACTGAAACAATTACAGCCCTCGCCCCCGGCGACTTTTTTTGACCGTTTTTGTAGCGATGCAGTAACGATGCTGTCGCAATGCGGTCGCTAGTTATGCCGTCGGCCACCGTAACCACAACTCAGTCGCGATGCAAACGCGATTCGCGCGCCACCCTTCCTCCGTTCTCTCCCCAATGTCGTCCGACACGGTCGCGCGTTTGCATCGATATAACCCGTGTCATTAAAGAAATCATTTAGGACGGAGTTAAAAACCTAGCGTTGTCTCGCTTTGACTGTATTAATTAGAGCGAGATGACACGGGTTATACAGTGGCGATGCTGTAACGTGTTAGTAGTAGTAAAAATTCCCCGTGGGCGAGGGCTCTGACACGTTTACACACTACTTATAGTGAAGTCATTTTACTGTTCCGTCTGTACCGAGACAGAAAGTTAGGGACCACCTTATAATACAAATTACACATGTTCAGAAACATTCAAATGGAGGTATCTCCAGCTGGGTGGAAGTTACAGCTCAGTTGTTTTCTGATATCTCTGGTCGCTATAGATACCGACTTTATTGGGTGTTAAAAGATAATGTTGCTGGGAAATGATTTTGGTTTTTTAGGTTATAATTTTGTACAATATTTTATCTTTCAATGGACGTGTAATGTAGAGAAGGCATATTGCGCAAGCGTTGGCATAAATGTATGCTACTTACGCCCGAGGTGCCGATGTTTAGTTTACATTACAGGTTGCAATTTGTAATAGCTTTGATATCTTTTCTTGAAAATAAATGTTAGGTACTCGATACTGAACACACTTCTGCAAAAAAAAAAAACGACTTTGCACCACATTATCTTGGAAACCGTTTCCCAGGCATAATTCCATAGTCCAAGTTGTTTGTTATGATGAGGTCAATACGTGGTTTTCCGCCTTTTTGGCGGTCTTTTAACACCCTGTAGATACCGACTTGGCTACAGATACAGGTAATCTGACATATTATGTGGAATTTTACAAAATATCGGTACATCGGAAGTAACCCTTGGATCCAAGTACAAACCGAAAAAACATTTTTTTTACTATGACTTAAGTTTCTCAAGCTCGAGCTTGAGTAGCTGTCAGCATATTAATAGACACTAGCTTAAGTTTGACATTGACATTAGCCAAGGTCTTAAGTCCGTGATTTTGTTTTCTGAGATTACCTACTTGAGCTCGAGCTTGAGCTGACGACTATTAATGCCACCCTTAGAATGTTACTTCATTGTGATGAAATCTAGTGCTTATGCGTTCGTAAGCTTATAAAATATGTACAAAATGCTGATGATTTTGACGAAAGCCCTACGAGGGTGCTTTGAGGTCGGCCACTTCAGCCTTTTATACTGTCAATAGTAACGGATTTTTTTTTGATTTTCCTTTCCAAGTTGAAAGTTTAAAATAAGAAAACTCCAAGTTCGGTAAGAAAAAAATACGCTGATGTCAAGAAAAGAAATAAACATGCTTAATGTTTTTAAAACACAATTTTCTGTACAATATTATCTTAACTCAAATAAAAGCGAAACAAGCTCGAAACACCTTCATGGCAGATAAAATACTAGAAACACAATAATAATAACGAAGGGACAAAAAGAAATAGGAGATTATTTTTACAATTCCGCAGAAAATTGGAAACAAGAAATCTGAATAAAGCAAAACAACTGCTGGATATACTAAACACTAACTAACAGAAAGACGGACTTGGACTGTATTCATCCAATAATATTGTTATACCGGTGTAGCCAACAAAAATCTTGTGTCCGACCCTGTTGCACAAATAAAAGTAAGAAGTAAGATGTAACCTGTACAATTTGTATATGTCCCACTAGCTGGGCAAAGGCCTTCCCTCAAAGAGAGAGTGCGAGCTTAATCACCACGCGTGCTCAATGCGGATTGGCGATTTTCGCGTTAAGGGTATAATGCCTCATACGCTCAGGTTTCCTCACGATGTTTTCCTTGACTGTTATCGAGTGGTATTGCTACTACAAATTCAAAAATGCACGTAACTTTTAAATAAATTAAAGTCATAGGTACATGCCCGCACCGAGAATCGAACCTGGGTCTCTAACGAATATACTTCGAAAATACTATAATCAAATAAACAGATGCAGAGGCTCAACTACGAGTTACGCCCGGCAAACCTACGGCACCTGCAAAACAGGGGCCTTAGCCTGTAACACTATGGTGCCAAAATGGGCTCCCGGTTGACGGTTTCAATTACGATTTATTAATGCTGTCGGTCCAGTGTCGGTCCTTTTATTGTTTTTGTAGTACAGCAAAGAATATCATGAGTCTAATTCTAGAGGATTAGTTCGCTGGTTGTAGGAGAACAACGAAAGAATCCCAGTTTTGTCCTTCTACCTGGGACGCCATTGATACGCCATTGTGTTACAGGCTAAGGCCCCAGGTTTTGCCATAGTGAAACTTGCTCCATGTTTAGGAAGTTTGGGACAGACCCGCACTGCTCTTGCGGTGAGGTGCAGAGCATGCCCCAATCACCAATCACGGACCATTGCCCGCAGTGGATAGACGGAGTGTAGTTTCCGAGCCGTATTTTGAGTGGAGATGCCTCTGGACGCTGTATAAATCATCACATTACGTTAAGGACCTAAGTTCATGATTTTTTTGCACATTTTTTTGTTTTTTCTAACTAAAGTACTAGCCCGTACTAGATAACATTTTAAAGATTGTTTGCTATTAAAACTAAAGCCTTTGCATCTACGTAATGAGATAATTTATACAGCGTCCAGTGGCACCTTCAATCACACTAGATGGGTGAAGAGACCACTCGGCGCTGCAGTGCCTGGGACAGTGTTTTAGATGGAGTAGGCTTGCCCAGCACCTATACCATCCTGACAGCTTAGTCGGCCTAGCCCACAGGAAAGACAAGTCAATACGTGTGGAGCCAACTAAGCCGCGGGTTTCCTTACGATGTTTTCCTTCACGGTTAGCGTGAGGTATTGCTACTACAAATTCACAAATGTACGTTACTTTGAAATTAAACAAAGTCATACATACATGCCCGCACTGGGAATCGAACCTCTTGCTTCAGAGTCTGTTCTACCCACTAGACCACAACCGCGTCCCGCTATAGTGATAATGGAAAAAAGTCAAGTAAGTCTGCGCGGACGAAGTCGCGGGCAAAAGCTAGTAAGATATAAATTCCTTGGAAAGAAAATAAATAAACACCAACCGGCATAGGTCATACAACCTCGCCTGTTTGGTTTTTGTAACGTTGTACAATGGCAGATCTTCTGTGGTACTACTAAGGTAGTTATCCTAACTGCTACTGGCAATAAATATTCTTACAAACTGGGTGCTTTTTTTTGTACAACTAGGGGCATGGAGCAACAAACTTACAGGAATTTATGGAGTAAGCAATGTAAAACAATGTACTGCTAATCACAAGGAGTCTTGTGGCAATCTGATGGCGACATTTTACACGAAAGCAAATCAATATTTTTATTATTCCTAAGACTTAATTTCCGAGTTACTTAGGCTGGTATTAATAGTCCTCTGAGATCACCTACTTGAGATCGGTCTCAAGGTGAACTCAGAAAACAAGAATCACCGACTTGAGACATTGGCTTATTAATAAACCTATCTTAGGCGCGAACTTGAGTCCTCGATTTGAGTAAAGAATGAACTATTTGAACGAATGATACCATTTAAAGTTCAAAATGTGGTCAAAAAGCTTAAACCCAACTCAAAAGTACTAGGCGCCCATACATTATAAAGAGACTATTCGAAAAGGCACAACCTGAGTTTGGCCTCCTTTTGGTCCATAAAATTGTCCATGGTCCGGTGTTATTCAGTTGTCAACTTGTCATTTCTATAATAGTCCAGGATTCCACAAACATAAAAGTGATGTTACAAGATATAACACGAACTCTACTCCAAATAGGTACTCGATTATAATAACTAGTGGTTCACCCCGAACTGTGAACTCAGGATGACTAACTTTTTGCTAACCCCATATCCACTCTTCGTCCGATTTGGATTTGGATGTTAGAATTTTAAAATTCTTTTAATTCCATTAAGCCGCCTTTATATTTTTATGACGACACAATCATTCATACATACAAACATACTTCGATCGCTCGTTCAATATGACGACACAATTTTGTAGCAGCACCCTGGACTAGCTTCAGCCATTTTTATTCAGCATTGTTATTCGTTACTTTGGCAACAGAGAGCTTGATCTTGAGTGAGTAACTCAGCATATTAATAAAGCAGCGCTTACTTGAGACCGATCTCAAGTCCTCGACTTGAGTCAAGAATGAACTATTTCAACGATTTGAGTAAAGAATGTACTAGGCTACCATACATTAGAAAGAGGCTAGCCACAACCTCAGTTTGACCTTCAAAGAGGTTCGTAAGGTGAACCACTTTTTTCACGGTTTTCAGAACTGTCGAATAAAAGAAAAAACTTTTTCTACTGTCAAACATCAGTCAAACTACGAAAATAATTATTATAAAAATGTCTCGTAAATTCTTGTGATTTTCAGTATATTGAACGTTTTAGTCGGTTATGGATAATAAGTGGCGCCAGAGAGGTTATTTTCAATATTTTGGCCGAAAAATATCACGCCGGAAACTTCCAACAGAGAGCTTCAGTTCATTCGAGCTTCCGTTATTCGAGCTTCCATTTTTCGAGCTTCAGTACCTAGCGGACCCAGTTGGATGACCTCTACAAACGAGTTGCTGACAAGACAGGTATTTATTCACTATAATTGTATAAAATATACATAGTTCACGATACAAGTTACAGATATCGTCTAGTTCACGATACAAGTTACAGATATCGTCAGTTAGGTCTTTAAAATACCCCATCATCAACGTTTTTTGCGCATTTAATATAACTTTAGAGGTTATGTTTAAGTAAAGAAAGTAGTAATTCATGTCAGGTGTAGAAATTTTAGATGATGATTAGGAAACAATATTGTATTAATAAATATGTTACAACTCTCCCAGGCTTGTTTATTTTCCAATTAGAAAAAAAAAAAGATAATTATGTAACATTAATGAAGGTCTTCCCTATTCAGATTTATCTTCAAGAATCAACTTATTTACTGAATACCTACTACTCGTATGAATGATACCACACCCTCAAGTTTTCCCTACTATATCCGCTTTATATTTTATGCATGCCTAGTAACCTCTATGGTCCAAATGGGCTTTGAAGGCCGGCAAATAGGGATTTTTCCAAGTGTCAAATTTGACAGCGATTCGCGAATTATCGCGCAACTAAATCTGTGGTTTGTATGGAAACCACAGATTAATAGACTGATTTTGACAGCTATTCGGGCTATTTTTGATGCCTGGAAAAAACCCCATTGTCTTAAAAAAACTAGGTACGAGTAAAGAGGTTTGAATTGTATGTTGTGCTGCCATCTACATGATATGTATCATACTACATGAAACTTTCTGTCACCAATTGCCATATAAGAGATTCCGGATGTTTATGCACGCCTAATACCTTCAGACCATTGACATGACGTCATTCACGTTACAGCACTCAAATTCTATTGTACACACGACAGCACGTCAAAGTGTACACTTTTGTTGTAAAGTCGCCCGTAACGTAACCGAGTAGAGTGCTAGCGTGTAAAGGTCGACGTGTTGTCGTGTGTACGTGCGTTTCACGAAATAATTCCCTTGGATTGTACAAAAATAGTCCCTATTACATCGTAATAAGAGTTTCGTCAAGGGAACTCTTTCGTGAAACGCAATAGTGCCCGGATTTTCAGTAAGGAAAGAGTTGAAATATACTTTCTGCCTTTTTATTAGTGTGTGGTGTAGTTTCTTACAAGATTATGGGAGCCTGCAAATGGTAGTTTTTCTTTGAAATTAAAACTTAATTTTGACAACACTTCTGTATTTGGCCAAGTACAAGCTCGTAGCTTCTGATTATACCATGCCTTTATAGGTAGTATTTGAGTTTTAGATGGTGACGCGGTGGTGGCATAATGGGTAGAACAATGGACTCGGAACCGAGGGATCCTGGTTCGAGTCCCGGGCATGTACCCTACCCAGGACATTAATTTATTTCAAAGTCGCATACATACCACTCCCTGACTGTGAAGGAAAACATCGTTGGGAAACCGGAGCGTCTGAGGCTATATACCAAACTAAACTCAAACATAGTTCCAGCTTATTTTTTTAAACCTCAGCTCTTCGGAGTTCTTTCTTGGTAATATGACTGTGGGGCTCTGAACTGCAGGAGTTTTGCAGCTCGAAGAACTCGGGCTGGTAGAAACACTTTTCTGGCTAGTCATAGCGATGTGGTAGAGGTGCGGGTCCCTTTCCACGTAACTTCCGATGTCGACGATGGTCCTAAGTATATTGTTAAGCTGCAACTTCTTGCGGTAGGTTCGCTTTGGATGCGCGCTGACTAAACATCATTTTTGTATATTAATTATCAAAGAAAATAACTCCCCTTCTTGCTTTGCGTAGTCGGGTAATGAAAAACACGAACTTGAGTCGGCTATCGCCTGCACTTGGAAATGACAGTCGCAAGTCTGGTCTCAAGTAGGTGAACTCACGTAAGATTGTGTCTATTAATATGCCAGCGACTCCGGTCTCAAGTAAGTGATCTTACAGCTTCTTAACATTTTATGCATGCCTAGTACTCTAAACCACGTTGTATTGAAATTGAGACGTCACGGACTGTCAAAAGATGAATGACTCACTCAATTCCGAGCTCAAGTCGGCTCTATTAATATGGCGTCGACTCAAGTAAGTCGACTCACTCAAGCAAGTCGGCTAATGTCAATGTCAATCTCAAGATCGTGTCTATTAATAAGCAGACAGCTACTCAAGTTTGACATTACCCAAGGCTTGACATTTACCTCCTTGAGATCGATCTCAAGTAGGTGAACTCAGACGACTATTAATACCACCCTTAAATTAATGTTTAGCAAAATAGTGAAAAGTTCTAGTTCAATAAATACTTAGGGTTCAGTACAAAAAAAGATGTAAGATGTAGCCTGTACAATTGTACATGTCCCACAAGCTGGACAAAGGCAAAGTTCCGTACAAACGTTTAAAAAAATATTATGCACCTACACATTGTATATTTTTTTAATTTTTCGTCATAAATTGAATAATTATAACCTTGTTTTAGCTTGTGCTTATTGATGATTTCATAATGGTTCCATTTTCCTTTTTGAGGTACAGCCTAAAAAACTTCCTAATACATAATCGATACCACTGCACTCACCTAGCTTCGCATTTTAAAAAGCCTACATTTTTAAAAAGCGATCCAAAGCCAAGCCCTTACATGCACACCCACTGGGCACAGCCATAAATACCTATTCCACGGCCTATCTGACTTAATCCACTGGAAATACGAGTCAATACGTGTGGGCTTACCTACATACGTGTCCGTCTGTATTTCAAGCACCAAGCTAAGTGCTCTCAACTCTGTTAATCTGTGGCACAGTATGGAATTAGAGCAGTAGATAACTTGAAGTAGGAGCCGTAGTAGCCGACCCAAGTAATCCGCGGGTTTCCTCACGATGTTTTCCCTCACGATGAGCGATAGGTTTTTGCTACTTTAAATTCACAAATGTACGTTTTGACTTATCTTTTCTGTAGGCCGATTAAGCTGTCAGGATGGTATAGGTACTAGACAAGCCTACTTCATCTAACTAAAACAATGGCAGGCACTGCAGCGTCGAGTGGTCTCTTCAACCATCTAGTGTGAGTGAAGGTGCCACTGGACGATGTATAAATCATCTCATTACGCAGTTGCAAAGGCCTTAGTAGCCCAGCAGAACGTTGGATACATAATCGTGAGGTCCCGGGTTGAAATCCCGGTGAGGAAATGTACCGATGATTTTTGATTACTTCAAAGTTACGAACATTTGTACATTTGTAGTAGCAATATTTTGTTTGGAGCCATATAAGCCGCGGGTTTCCTCAGGATGGTTTTCTTCACGGTTAGCGAGTTCCAACTTCGTAGAGCCTCTACCCTGCTAAACCGTAGCGCCTCCACGCCGGTACGCCGTAGCGCCTCTACGCTGCTAAACCGTAGCGCCTCCACGCCGGTACGCCGTAGCGCCTCTACGCTGCTACACCGTAGCGCCTCCACGCCGGGACGCCGTAGCGCCTCTACGCTGCTAAACCGTAGCGCCTCCACGCCGGTACGCCGTAGCGCCTCTACGCTGCTACACCGTAGCGCCTCCACGCCGGTACGCCGTAGCGCCTCTACGCTGCTACACCGTAGCGCCTCCACGCCGGTACGCCGTAGCGCCTCTACGCTGCTAAACCGTAGCGCCTCCACGCCGGTACGCCGTAGCGCCTCTACGCTGCTACACCGTAGCGCCTCCACGCCGGTACGCCGTAGCGCCTCTACGCTGCTAAACCGTAGCGCCTCTACGCTGGTACGCCGTTGCGCCTCTACGTTGCTAAACTGTAGCGCCTCCACGCCGGTACGCCGTAGCGCCTCTACGCTGCTACACCGTAGCGCCTCCACGCCGGTACGCCGTAGCGCCTCTACGCTGCTAAACCGTAGCGCCTCCACGCCGGTACGCCGTAGCGCCTCTACGCTGCTACACCGTAGCGCCTCCACGCCGGTACGCCGTAGCGCCTCTACGCTGCTAAACCGTAGCGCCTCCACGCCGGTACGCCGTAGCGCCTCTACGCTGCTACACCGTAGCGCCTCCACGCCGGTACGCCGTAGCGCCTCTACGCTGCTAAACCGTAGCGCCTCTACGCTGGTACGCCGTTGCGCCTCTACGTTGCTACACCGTAGTCCCCCCACGCCGGTACGCCGTAGCGCCTCTACGCTGCTAAACTGTAGCGCCTCCACGCCGGTATGCCGTAGCGCCTCCACGCCGGTACGCCGTAGAGCCTTTACGCTGCTACACCGTAGCGCCTCCACGCCGGTACGCCGTAGAGCCTTTACGCTGCTACACCGTAGCGCCTCCACGCCGGTACGCCGTAGCGCCTCTACGCTGCTACACCGTAGCGCCTCCACGCCGGTACGCCGTAGCGCCTCTACGCTGCTAAACCGTAGCGCCTCCACGCCGGTACGCCGTAGCGCCTCTACGCTGCTACACCGTAGCGCCTCCACGCCGGTACGCCGTAGCGCCTCTACGCTGCTAAACCGTAGCGCCTCTACGCTGGTACGCCGTTGCGCCTCTACGTTGCTACACCGTAGTCCCCCCACGCCGGTACGCCGTAGCGCCTCTACGCTGCTAAACTGTAGCGCCTCCACGCCGGTATGCCGTAGCGCCTCCACGCCGGTACGCCGTAGAGCCTTTACGCTGCTACACCGTAGCGCCTCCACGCCGGTACGCCGTAGAGCCTTTACGCTGCTACACCGTAGCGCCTCCACGCCGGTACGCCGTAGCGCCTCTACGCTGCTACACCGTAGCGCCTCCACGCCGGTACGCCGTAGCGCTTCTACGCTGCTGAACCGTAGCGCCTCTACGCCGGTACGCCGTAGCGCCTCTACGCTGCTACACCGTAGCGCCTCTACGCTGCTACACCGTAGCGCCTCCACGCTGCTACAACGTAGCGCTTCTACGCTGGTACGCCGTAGCGCCTCTGCGATGCTACAACGTAGTGCCTCTACGCTGCTACACCGTAGCGCCTCTTTTTTTTTTCTAGCAAAACAAATTCATTTCATTCTTTCTGTACTCTATTTCATTACCATTCAATTCATACCCAAAAAATCCCTACGAATGAAAGTTTTTCTAAGTCGTTATTTCAAAAGGTGCAATTTTTCTGATGTTAAGTGTATTTATTTGTACAAGTTTTCTTCTTGTTTTGTTTGAAAGGAAGTGTTTAGAATTAGGCGGTATGGGATATTTGTTTTGTAATCTTCCGCTCGCTGCTTTGAGCTTTCTTACGGTTGTTTTAGGGTTACTTTTCATCCGGGTTGCGTGGTCGGAATGCCGTTGTGAATTTCGAATTCGCCTGCAGTCAAACACTTTGTTCAAGATTTTGTTTGCGTTGTTAGTTTTTAGGGTTCCGTACGCAAGGGGTGCCAACGGATCTCTATTACTTAGCCAACGCGGTCGATCCGTTCAACTATATTATTAAAGAAGAGATAGCAGAAGCGTAGATGACTTTAAAATTAAAAGTTTCGTCCATTCCTGAATAGTAAAGTAGCTATACCACTCGCTAACCGTGAAGGAAAACATCGTGAGGAAACCTTGGCTTAGCTAGTTTCCTGTGGGCTAGGGCACAAAACTGGAAGCATTTGTAGAGGTGCGGGGCAAGCCTACTCCAACTATACGATTAAATCGTGGCCCAGGTACTAGAGCGTCCAAGTTACAGTCGGACGGTACATCCAATCATATAAACTTTAAGGTTGGACGAAAGTAGCGTGGCGGGAAATGCACATTTTTAACGGAATTTTTCAATTTTGTAATTAAACTGAGCTCAGCCTTTTTGTTTCACGACAATAAAACTATTCTTTTTATTTTTCTAAACAACAAAAAATTTGCTGATTAAGAGATTTGCTCAAACTAATAGTTTTTTTAGGCCGCACCACTGTTTTTAGATTAAAAAAACTAATTAGTTCTGTTGTTTAGAATAATGAAAAGAATACTATTTTAATAACGTGAAACCAAAATAGCTGAACAAAAATAGCTTCATGCATGATACAGTCCAAAAGTTAAAGTTCAGGCTTGTAAAGTCGTGTACGTCAAAACCTTCTAAGTTTGTGCCAGAACCATTGTTTCTAAAATGCTTTCGACGACACAGATAGACTAGAGTTGCACAAAAGGAATTAAATAAAGTTTCATATAAAGAGGAAGTTGGCTCAGATTCATAGGTCGGGCTTGGAGAAAATGGCTTCGGATCATCTAGTTTTGTGTTGTATCGAAAGCTCTTTTTAACCGACTTCAAAAAGGAAGAGGTAGTCACTTCGGCCCATTTTTTAGGGTTCCGGACCTCAAAAGGAAAAGCGGAACCATTATAGGCTCACTTTGTTGTTCGTCTGCCTGTCTGTCAAGACCTTTTTCTCAAGAACGCGTGGAGGTATCAGGTTGAAATTAATATCAAAATGCTCAGGTCTACAGTCCCTTGGAGCCTAAAAAAAGGTTTCGCTTGTTTTGGAATAGCCTTATGAATGTATTTGAAGTATCACTAAGTGCCGTAAGATCAATCACAGTTTAAACTCAGACCTTAGATTAAACCTCGCATTTTAAATGAAAATTAATCGTCAGATAAGGTTTAAACTAGCCTTTTTGGTTTTAACTGTGATTGATCTTACCGGCCTAAGAGGATAAAATAAAAATGACCTTTTTTAACCTTATAAAAATATATTTACAATAAAAATGGATTGGTTTTGTTTCCATTCGCTAACGCTAAGGGTCAGAAAAGTAAACCCGTGGCTCAGTCGGCTCCACACATAGAGAGGGCTAACATTATTGAGTAGGCGTAGGTATTGAGTGTTTTTTACTACCGACCGCTTCCACATCGGACCATAAGAGACCGGCGCGTATTCAGGGTTTCGCTTTACGAGGGCGCTTTTTTGATTCCACGCAGAACATTAGGAGAACTTACTGTCTAAAGGGTTTCACTTTCACACATTAATCTGCCCCTCTACCTCTGACTGCGTTGATATGAAAAGTCATTGACCGTCTAATAAATTATAGAGCCGTTTTCAGCACACATTCACAAAGCATTTCATAGATGGCGTCTACAGACGTGGCCATAGAAGAACTGGAAGACGATTGTCAAAATTAATCTGTGCTACACGAAATTTCGGGTTCTTCTATGGCCACGACTGGGCGCCATCTATGAAATACTTTGTGCTGAAAACGGCTCATTAGCAAAGATAAAACATAATTTGTAAATCAAAATATTGAAATTTAATCCATTGAAATATTCAGAGTAGGGAGGCTGCACCCACCCACTCAAATTTTGCTTAACATAGATTAATTTTTACAGTCACGTCCCGGTTCTTCTATGGCCACACCTGTAAGCCACAGCCTGTGGCCACTACCTCATACGATTACCTACCTGTAAGCACCATCTATGAAGTGTTTAGAATTCAGATTTTAACTGTCAATTATAAACGGACCATTCGCTATAAAAAAATGCACCCTTTGATCTAAGCGGAGGCGGCAAGACCTATCGCACATTGGTCCTGGCACTCGGTTTCGATCGTTTGCTGGATTTAGTGTGCCCTTTTCATGCCTTACGCTGCCGGTAAAAGGGCCACTATAATAAAAAATAGTATAGTCTAGAGAGGGAGGTGTACTATTTGATCCACCCCTGGCTCCGCACCTGTGAGTGGACTTAGGGCGTTGGCATACCGCCAGCCTGATACGGAACACTTTATACTACACACAGTATTATTGAAATTGAGTGCCTCAGAGTGGACATGAAGCTTCTTGTGACTAAGTGATAATTAGGGACTTAATTAGTGGGGTAAATGGGCTTCAGTAATAGGGGCTTAAGTTGTGGGGTAAATGTCTTGTTCTTGAGTCGTGCAAAGCTAACTTTGCGGTGGAGCATCCGAAATAGTAATTTCCGTACTTTGCAGTGGTACAATGTTACAAGTTCTACAAGTGGTACATGTTACGTCAGTTATTGTCTGTTACAATTTCATATTGCGGAATACATTGAAAATATGGTGAAAACATACAAAAGCAACGTACGGAAATTACTATTTCGGATGCTCCACTGCAAAGTTAGCTTTGCACGACTCTAGCTAGAGAGCTGGTGATCTATCGACTTATTTTGCCGTACAAGGTTCGATCACCATCAGCTGAGTCTAAATAGGCAGCCTAGAAATTCCCGACCTTGTACGAAAAAAAAAACTCAACCCGTAGTACATTTGCACATTCAAAGTAAAAAAATCGAACTTTCAACCGCGACCGGACAAAAAAAATAATCGCCGACACGAAAAGTTTTATTTTCTGATCAGCCGAGTTTAAACAATTATTCCAAAAGCTCCTAGCCTTGTACGACAAAATAAGTCGATTGATTACAAGCTCTCCAGCTATAACTTCGTTCGCTTCGCTCGCTCGTTCTTTCGTTAATTGGTTGTACCCAGATGTGTTACAGTTTAGAAGATATTTTGCGATATCTGTTTTGATAAAGCATTGTTTAGATTAATATCTACGTTCTAGTCTTTATTCCCTTTAAATGTATTATGAAATTTTTGCTTTAAATTAGCATATCTCATAAACGGCTGAACCGATTTTGATAAACCATATCTAAGAACACTCGCTAGAAAACCTGCTTTCAAATTAAAAAGTCGGGAGTTAAATATAATCTCCAAAACAATGTCCCGCTTAACGCCTCGCGAAAGTTGTCTAAAAACCAAAAACCGCTTTACACAAACTCGGAGAACAAAGTCTGTTGTTTCCTCCGGGACCCTTCCCTTCTATAATAAGGCAGGGCTGCCGCCGACCTCTTACAGGGTGTCCTGAAAGGAGTTGCAACTAAACTTACAGGCATACCTGAGAGGTGGTGGCCTAGTGGGTAGAATAGTGGACTCTGAAGCAAAAGGACCCCGGTTCGATTCCCAGTGCGGGCATGTATCTATGACTCTGTTTAATTTCAAAGTGAATTTGTAGTAGCAATACCATTCGTTGAACGGTGAAGGAAAACATCGTGAGGAAACCCGCGGCTTAGTTGGCTCCACACGTATTGACTTTGTCTTTCCTGTGGGCTAGGCCGGCTAAGATGTCAGGATGGTATAGGTGCCGGGCAAGCCTACTCCATCTAAACCAATGTGCCAGGCACTGCAGCGCCGAGTGGTCTTTTCACCCATCTAGTGTGAGTGAAGGTGCTACTGGACGCTGTACAAATCATCTCATTACGTAGATGCAAAGGCCTTAGTTTTTAGCGTTTACCTGAGTAAAGTAGGGCCAACGACTCGAGATAATTCAAATTCATTTATTTCTATGGTAATGATAATCGTATGAGATAGTGGCCACCAGGTCCCGGGGCCCTTAGCCTGTAACGCTATGTTGCCAAAATGGGCTCCCGGTTGACGGTTTCAATTACGATTTATTAATGCTGTCGGTCCAGTGTCGGTCCTTTTAATGTTTTTGTAGAACAGCAAAGAATATTAAGAGTCTAATTCTAAAGGATTAGTTCGCTGGTTGTAGGAGAACAACGAAAAAATCCCGGTTTTGTCCTTCTACCTGGGACGCCATTGACACGCCATTGTGTTACAGGCTAAGGCCCCAGGTGTCAGAGTTTTAGGCCGCCCAAAGGGTCTCTTTTTGTTTTTGATCAACAACAACCGGGACCAACGGTTGAACGTTTTATGTCTATAATGCTGTAGGCATTTTGGTTTCGGACCCATTTTATGAAAAGTGTTCAACAGTGATGAAACTGAAAGTGTAAAAATTTTCATCAAGTGTCAACTGTCAGGCCCAGACTTCATACTAAAGTGCCCATGGTACTTTACCTGGATGGCTTGACAATACACCAGAAAGTAGTCTTGAAAATTTACCTAAGTTTAATATTCAATATTGACAGTGTTTGGAGCACAATATCGCGACACCCTGTGCATGACAGGGCTGGCTCCGAACCTGGTTTTTATTAATATATTAGCTGGAGTCAGCTGCGCTGCCTGGCTCCGTGCCAGGGCATAGATTAGAATGCGATAGACATGCATGACAAATGGCCTCGAACGGATACTCACTAATTTTATAAACTAATTTGTTCTTCTGTTACGACGGTAGGTAGGTAATCGCATGAGGTAGTGGCCACCCCTAGTGTCAGAGTTTTTAGGCCGCCAAAAGGGCCTCTGACATGGTTTTAGGTGATGGTCAAGGCACACTAGTGCTGCCAGTAAAAAAATAACGTCTTTGCGGTGATAATAAAATAACAAAAATAACATCAACATCGGTGCGGGCATACATGTAACTTTAACTTTGTTTTTTTCACAGTTAGGTACGTACATTTGTGAATATCTAGCAGCAATACCACTCGCTAACGTTAAAGGTAGCATCGTGAGGAAACCAATACTATATCCCAGCAGAATAAAATCACGTTTGAGCAATCGTTCAGAAGTAAGGAGTCCTATCCGCAGTTCGATTTGAAGTTCTTCTTCAATCGGCGCTATTCTCCGATGCAACATCGAAAGAAGGCTCAGTTACACGATGCGAGTTAAAGGCCTTTTGCTACTACATACCTTATTTGATTATGTATACAGTGAGTGAACGTTTCTGATTTCTTTCTCTCTCTCTCTCTCTCTCTCTCTCTCTCTCTCTCTCTCTCTCTCTCTCTCTCTCTCTCTCCTTATGTCTGTCTTTCTATCGTTCTTTCTTTCTTTCTTTCTTTCCTACTTTCTTTCTTTCTTTCTTTCTTTATTTCTTTCTTTATTTCTTTCTTTCTTTCCTTCTTTCTTTCTTTCTTTATGATTGATTGATACCGCGACCAATGGTACCTTCAATCACACTAGATGAGTGAAAAGACCACTCGACGCTGCAGTGCCTGGCACATTGGTTTAGATGGAGTAGGCTTGCCCAGCACCTATACCGTCCTGACAGCTTAGTCAACTTAGCTAGCTCAACAAGTTAACATCGTGAGGAAACTATTCAAAGCCGATTTACACAAAACTGTGTGCTTATTCTGTAAAAAAAACCACACAGTTGCTAGTCTTCAAAACCGTTTTTTTTACAGAGCAAGCACACAGATCTTTTTTTTTTGCAGAAAAGTCACCGAACTAAATTATTTTCGAATAGGAAGGTATCTCTATTATACCAATAGACTAAGGGTGGCATTAATAGTCGTCAACTCAAGCTCGAACTCAAGTAGGTGATCTCAGAAAACAAAAATGCTTATGTCAAGCTTGGGTAGCTGTCAGCATATTAATAGACACTAGCTTGTGCTTGACATTGACATTAGCCAAGGTCTCAAGTCGGTGATTTTGTATTGTGAGTTCACCTCCTTGAGCTCAAGCTTGAGATGACGACTATTAATGCCACCCTATTACTACGCTACTTTTGATGCCGAAAAGATTTATTTTAAAACTTTTATGCGGGCACGGGTAACTCTAATATCAAATAAACCCAAAAGGTATCCAAAGTATTTTCCTATTTTCTGAAAATAAAAGGGTTTGCTTCAAACGCGAAAGTTTTTGGGTTTGTTTGGATGGATAGATATTTTTTACTCTTTCAGGCTGAGGCTGGAGGAATTAGCAAAAAATATAGAATAGAGATAATAATATCATAATAATATTATGCCCTGAATATCACAAAGTTGTATTTCTTTCTACTGATAACACAGTAGTTAATATAGCACTGGGCTTAGGGCCGTGCTATTTATAAAAAAACTTTTTGTCTTAAATAAAAAGAGAGAAACAAATGTATAAAACAAATAATAATATTATAATGTAACTACATCATAGTTATCATATCATAAATATAAGGGTGATTCGTCGATTGGATGAGTCACACACACCCTAATATCTCCTAAAGTATACAACACACAGTACTGTATTAGCATTTAATCGTCTTCTAAAATAACGCACTATTGAGGCATATCTAAAAAAAACAATATTTCATTGAGGAAGTCACTTAAATATCCCATTGAAGCTGGCAATTTGGGTAATTTTGTGAGTATTTTTCATGTCACACGCGCGGTGCCTGTTATGTTATTGTTTGTGGTTTTACTTACGAGTACAGTACTGCTATAATTTATACCTTTCTGAATACCTAAAGAGTGCCCCTATCACATCATATATCCATTGTTCTACTAAAAATAAAACTCTTGTATCTGTAGACGTTTAAACTAATGTCACGCGGCGAGCGAAGTTGAAACCGCGCGACAAAAGTATGCTTTTAAGCCTCGCGTCCATTAGGCGGATCGGGGCGGATTTTTGCCGGCGGCAAAAATCCGCCTGCCTATATTTTGTATGGAAGTGCGTCCACTAGAGCGCATCGGGGCGGGGCGGGCCGCGACGCAATATTTTTGCCGGCGGATTTTTGCCGGCGGCATTACCCGCCCCGATGCGCCTAGTGGACGCAGGGGCAACAGCATGCTCGCGCATGCGAATGCGCGCGAGTGTTGCCATTTGTCGACCAGAATACATAATCGGCTGAATTATTGTTGTTCTTGTTTATAATAATGGAAAGAATTCTATGCTATTGGCGTGAACGAAAAATCGCTGAACAAACGCTTAGTACGAATAGCTCAGTAAAGTTAAGCTTCAAAATAATAAAACTGTAAAAAAATTGAATTACCCTCCACGCTGCTATCGTCCAACCTTAAGGGTGGACGATAGCAACGTGGCGGGAGATTCAAAATTTTCACAGTTTTTTACATTTTGTAGCTAAACTGAGCTATTTTTGTTCAGCGATTTTTCGTTCGCGGCTATAACATAGTATTCTTTTCATTATTGTAAACAACAGAACAACAATAATTCAGCTGATTATGTGTTCTGGTCTACGATAAGTTTTTTGGGCAGTGCCACTGCTTCATAGACCAGAACACATACTAATCGGCTGAATTATTGTTGTTCTGTAGTTCACAATAATGAAAAGAATACTGTTTTATTGCTGCGAACGAAAAATCGCTGAACAAAAATAGCTCAGTTTAGCTACAAAATGTAAAAATCTGTGAAAATTTTGAATTTTCCGCCACGTTGCTATCGTCCACCCTTAACCGATCATGATGATGAAGAAATACCAGCAGAAGTATTAGAAGTTGATTTTTGGTTTTGTTAAGTTTATGGTTTTCACAAACGCCGTATTGTTCCAGTAGACTCGGAGAACTTCGCTCGCTTCTCTCGCTCGTTCAATTATTCCGTTTCGGATCCAGATTGAACGCAGGTTGGACGTAACTCAACGCGGGATTTTTTTGTAACTAAATATTGAAATGAAAAAATATTACGTATACTGCGTGTTATTCAATAGGTAAGTAAAAAAAAAAATTGTCATCGAGTATTTATCATCAATTTTATTAGTTTAAAGTGCATGAAATCCCTAATATAAAATAGTCTGTAATTTTGGCATGAATGAATAGGGCTTGGCAATTTTTTTGCAGCCAAGGGCCACATAGAGCCAAAATGGCATAAAAGCGGACCGTACCTGAAACTATAGGTAGGTACTTATCATACCCTATAATTATTTTACCCATAGTATATTCAGAGTGAGATGAGCGCGCGTCAGAAAATTTCAGTCTCAATCATACAAAATAATTTCAATCTGTTGAAAATTTCTCAATCGACTAGGCATCAAAAAGTTACAATTTAGGCAATGTCACAAAAAGTCACAACGAGGGCTCAAAAGTTACAATATTTGTGATTAGACAAAGTGGCAACACCAAAAAATCCGCCGAGCCGATGCGCCGATCCGCCCCGATGCGCTTAGATGGACGCACCCCAACGTTGCGTTGCGTTGCGGCCCGGCCCGGCCCGCCCCGATCCGCCTCATATGGACGCTAGGCTTTAAACATACTTGAATACGCGGTAAGTGTCTTGTGATTGGTGCAAAATATCGTCAATTTAACCACGGTGCTAAGATGGGACGGGTATGTCGCTAACTTTCGCGCCAACACTTTAAATACGAGTAGTTTATTCGAAATAAAACTATTACATTAAAATTTACAGGATGGCCTATTTAGGGTGGTTCAACTTTTCTTTTTTGTATCTAGGTAATACACGTAACTTATAACACCCTTCTTTTTATGTCGGGGGTTTATTGTAGCTGGGCAAAGGCCTATTTTTGTGTCGGAGGTTAAAAACTCACGCGATGTAACCGAGGCATAGCTTGTTGCATAAGAATCAAAGGAGCTGTGTGGTTAGAAATATCGTTCTGCAATAGATTGAAATGTTATAGATTTTGCTGTGAAGGCAATTTTCATCTCTAAAGAATGGAGTTTCGAAGGAAAACAAACTTCGAGCTGAGAGCTGAAACAGAAAATGGTTTACGCGGAAAAATGCTGTCCGATCCGTTAGTACAGACGCCCGTAACGGTTTAATTCAAGTAAAAGGTTATCGGATATGTTATAAAGTACCTAATTCTGCATATAAAAAACTAACTGCCGATGTCTGAATGGGCATTGATCAGTGAGGCATCGATTGTCGTAAATTGAAAACCATTTCGAGGAATAGGGATATTGATTACTATTAGGGGTTTAAATAAGAAAAATTAAAACGGATTATTAATATTTATCGCCAAAAATTTTTCCTTCATTTTTCTTTCGATGACGTCATCATAGCCTCTAATGCGGTAGTTCCATTGCCTACAAATATTTAAAAAAATACATTCGTCAACAACAAAAAATTCAAAAGTTTCAAATAACTGAGAAAATAACCTTCTTGTTGACATGACACTGACATTTTTGTCAAACGTCAACATATTTTTATTTTTTAAAAGCATGAATGAATGCAATGAACTTAGTACATAATGCCAGTGGTGACGTCATACACAAAAATTTTTGAAATTTTAAAGAATTAATAAAAAAATTGTTACATAAAAAATTAAGAAAATATTCAAATTAGTTTCTTATATTAGTCTATATTTTCGATTTATAGAATAAAAAATAGCATTTGACGATGCCCATAGCAAAATTCTCAATTCAGAAACCCGGCCTAAGTATTGCAATTCCTAACCTGCCACAAACTTAAAACAGAATAAAATAAATATTTAAATATTTATAAATATTTTTTTTTTATCGCGATTCGACCCGTTTCGAATACAATAATATTTAAAGGGCTCCCATCCCATACAACAAATGTTTTTTTTGCTGTTTTTATAGACAATGGTACGGAACCCTTCGTGCGCGAGTCCGACTCGCACGTTGCCGGTTTTTACCCTAGCACACACTTTTTTTACCCAGGTAGGTAATGTTATTCACGTGTTTGTATTTTTAAGTAGGAACGAGTTTAGACAAAGGTTAATTAATTAGGCTCGCTCGCCCAGTGTGCTTATTCTGAAAAAAAAAATTGTACACTTGCTAGTCCTAAAAACTAGTTTATTTGCGGGGAAAAAGCTCTTATAGTTTTTTTTTTTTACATATTATGCGTAATTGTTATCGAAAAAAAGATTTTTATTCGTTTTATCCCGCAAATAAAGCGGTTTTTACCCGACTACGCGAAGCAAAAAGGAGGGTTATGATTTTAGCAGCGTATGTATGTATGTATGTATGTATGTATGTATGTATGTATGTATGTTTGTGTGTTCATCTGTTCCCTCGCAGAGCCTAAACTACTCGGCCGATTTCAACAAATGAGGTGTCGTTGGATTCGTCTTAATCACCCAGTTAACATAGGATAGTTTAATTTTGAAAAAAACCAAGATGGCGGCTGTGCTGTGCCCTAAAGTGGTGGACCTAAAAATAAAAATTATCGAATACCATCGTCATGGGTATCAAATGAAAGGGCTTTAAAAGACCTTTTCAAAAATGTATAACACATGTAGCGTCAACATAACAAATAGAACAAAAAATTCCCAAATGTGTTTTTTTTTGTCTTTCTCGGTTCTATTCTGGGTGATAGTCCAAATGACTTACTAAAAAGCCCAAAAAAAATAGAAGTTAAAAACTAAAACCCGACTACTAAAAGGCTTAAAACAAGACTGCTTATCCTTAAAATAGACTCATAGATAATTAATCGTAGTCGGAGGACACCACATTCGCATTTGATAAACCGATGGCCTCCGACTACGATTAATTATCTATGAGTCTATTTTAAGGATAAGCAGGTCTTGTTTTAAGCCTTTTAGTAGTCGGGTTTTAGTTTTTAACTTCTATTTTTTTGAGAACGACTATTGAGGGTTCCAGAATTAAAAGCAGATCTCAGTTAACAAATAAAATTTTGAGAAAATCAAGAAAAGATTACACCGGGCGGACATAGAAAAGCACATTTAGAAAGCAAGGAAAATTTTTAAACGTTTATAATAAGTTGAAAAAATTCACTCGGGACAGGACTTGAACCCGCAACCTCTCGCATACCGTGCAGGCGCTCTACCAATAATGAGCTACCGAGTCAAGTAACTGTCGATGCGAATAAACGTTAAAATATTCCCTAGCACGGGTGTGTGTAGCGCTTTAGAAAAAAGCAAGGAAAAATTACCATCGACAAAATTATAACAAGCTTCTATGTTTTTTTGCCTTAATTAAATTTCAGTTTCACACACACGGTTATCCTTGCATATTTCAAGAACTAGCAACTGCGGTTTTTTTTAATACAAAATACGTAAACTACAGAGTTTACTTTCTAAATAATCCACTCGCGTTTTCTACGGTCAAAACACGTTCTTTTTATGGAAAATTTTAGAAACCAACCATTTAAAAAAGCTTTTTCTTATAATTGCCCAGCACCTATAGCATCGAGCCAGACAGCTTAGTCGGCCTAGCCCATAGGAAAGACAAAACAATAGGTGTGAAGCCAAGTAAGCCCCGGGTTTCCTCACGATGTTTTCCCTCACCGTTAGCGAGTGGTTTTGCTACTCCAAATTCACAAATGTGCGTACCTTTGAAAAGAAATAAAGCCATTGGTACATGAAAGCCATTGGTACATGCCTGCGCCGGGAATCGAACCTGGGTCTCTCGCTTCAGATTCCAAGGTTCTACCACTAGGGCACAAAAACCGGGGCATACTGAAAATCAGCGCTGTGTTTATGAATGCAGACTCAGCATTTAGCTGAGCATTGTCCCATTTATCATATTTTGTTCTTTTCTCATATTTTTTAAAATGTTTATGCATTTAATGTAAAAAATATAATAGAAAATTTTCACTTTCATTTTCACTTTCACTAGTCCACCACCACTATATACATTTGCGATTTCACCCTGAGACTGTCTCCAACGCGCGTACATTCTCATGTAAAACCCACGCTTGAGATAGCGTAATAATACCTATTATATCCTTTGATCTTGGCTCGTGTCAAATACACACGAGGTATTTGAGGTGTACGAGACTTGAGGCCTACGTGACATTCCTTGACGTTCACGGTCAACAGGGCCTGAGTCTGTAACGCAATGATGCCAAAATGGAGGCTCCCAGTTGACGGCTTCAATTTTACGATTTAGGTCGTTTTAATGTTTTTGTGGTACAGCAAAGAATATTCTTATGGGTTTTTTTCCAGGCATCAAAAATAGCCCGAATAACTGTCTAAATCAGTCTATTAATCTGTGGTTTCCATACAAACCACAGATTTAGTTGCGCCATAATTCGCGAATCCCTGTCAAATTTGACACTTGGAAAATCCCTGTTGTAGAGGATTAGTTCGCTGGTTGTAGGAGAAAAACGAGGAAACCCCGGTTTGGTCCTTCTACTGGGACGCCATTGCGTTACAGATTTAAGCCCCAGATTGTGTAGAAGAAGCTAGAAATCGCACATCATTGCTCGTGATAAGCTCCTAAAAGCTGGAGAAAAAAAAGTAGCTAGATACTTAGTATTAGATAGTAATAACTATCTGCTAGGGGAGCACAATGTCACGATAAAAGTTTTATCCCATTATCGGCTATCGCCATCTTGCTTTATTTCGAAGCGGGACGCCGCTACCCGATAGTGGGATAAAACTTTTATCTCGAAGTTGTGCTTCCCCAGCTGATTTATATAATTTTTTTAGGTACTTTAGATAATATTTTGACGTTCAATGTAAATAATTTATTTATGGCATATTGAATAAAAACATTTGAATCTTGAATCTTGAATCCTATCACAAACAATGAGAGCTACCGCGCTCAGTTTGCCGCCAGGGGCGCTAGTGTAGCGTGAGGTCAAAAATTAGACATGTGTAGGTAATGCTTGTAATATTGCAAAAGACATATTACACAACGGTGTCATGAAATATTACACATTACACGAGAGAATAAAGCATGGCACATAGCATTTCATTACACTAGCTAGATGACATGAAACATGACACATGGCATTTCAGCACAGTACGTACTGCAATGAAAGTGTGCTGAAATACCATGATGTCATGTTTCATGTCTGCAATGAAGAAATACCATGATGTCATGTTTCATGTCTGCAATGAAGAAATACCATGATGTCATATTTCATGTCTGCAATGAAGAAATACCATGATGTCATGTTTCATGTCTGCAATGAAGAAATACCATGATGCCATGTGTCATGTTTGGTGCCATGATATAAGGTAATATCACGCGGTATGAAATGTCATGAAATATATCATGCATGACTTCGAAGTGAACTGTTTCGCGCATGTCTATCAAAAATGTCACTGTTTGTATGGGCTACGCGGGATTATTTCTAATTACAATGATGTTGTGAATATTTTGCAATACCTGAGATTATTTTATACTGCACATAGTGATTTTCCCGCTACTCTACTGCTTTGAACTATCTACAGTACAGTTCTATTTTTTTTTTTTTTGAAGAAATCTGGGCTTGTTCGATGTATTTTAATTGTACAGTTTTAAGGTAGGGTATTAAGTAGGTATGATTTTAATGTAAGTTAACTTTTATTTACGAACTAACTTTAAGAAATATATGGATGGATACGCTCCATCTAACCCGTTCTTGTGTTACGCTTGCTGAGCACATTACTTACCTCTCGCTCACACATTATAATATTTTAAACGATTGCAAAGTAAAGCCGCGTTTTGACAGTCAAAGTAAATAAAACCAAATGAGCTATCCAAGAAAATAGACGCTTCTGATTGGTCGATTCCATGGCTCGGGTGGCTAATTTGGTTTTGCTTTGACTGT
The DNA here is from genome assembly GCA_949319315.1 of Zelleria hepariella. Taxonomy (NCBI): domain Eukaryota; kingdom Metazoa; phylum Arthropoda; class Insecta; order Lepidoptera; family Yponomeutidae; genus Zelleria; species Zelleria hepariella. The sequence goes on along the minus strand of OX439379.1, from coordinate 2,299,150 downwards.
GAAAACGAGGCGTAAAATTCTGCGTAAAATTTTGACAATCATGTGGTCAGCCGCGTTCGGTGTTTAATTAATAAACTATTTTTTAACCCCCGACCCAAAAAAGAGAGGTGTTATAAATTTGACCGCTATGTGTGTGTGTCTATCTGTAAGGGTGTGTCTGCTTGTGTCACCGTAGCCGTATCTTAAAGGCTGTGGTTTAATTGGAACAAATGGCTTTGTAGTGTTCCATTCTGCATGCCTATGTAGTTGGTCGATTTAGTTGGTCTGAATGGAAAAAGGACAATAATCCATACACTATGAAATAGGTTGAGAGCTGGTGACTAATCGAGATATTTTTTTGGTACAAGGCTGGGAGTTGGTACGCATTTACACTTTCAAAGTCGAAAAAATCTAACTTTCAACCGCGACCGGGCCAGAAAAATATTTTTCCCAGACTCAGCAAAGTCTACTCTATCAGCCTCTTATGTGTCGCCCTTACATCGCGTGTGCTAAGAGTTGCCTACGTGACAACGCATGATTACAACGAGTAACGAGTATCCGTTGTTTTTTTCTCCATTTTCATTTCAACGGTTTTAGGCTGTGCATTGATCGGTCTTTTTTGTGGGTAGGTAATCGTTTGACCACCCCTGGTGTCGGAGTTTTTAGACCGCCCAAAGGGCCTCTCGGGACCAACGGTTTAACGTGCCTTCCGAAGCACCGAAGCGGTCAGTGGCAGACTGACCGCGCCCGATGTTGCTTCACTTTGCCAATCGATTAAGAAGTCTAGTCCAACTAGGCTTTGAGTCGTCTTTTCTGTGGGCTAGGCCAACTAAGCTGAGAAAATGCAATCTTGAAACAGCTTTATTCCTCAGACACCCCAACTTCTTAATACTAGTGGTTCGCCCCGAACTATGAACTCGCCAGTGTGTAACTTTTTGCTAACCCCAATTGTGCAGGGGCGCGCGCATTGCATATACAGGGTGTTAAAAGACCGCCAACAGACCCGAAACCCACGCATACTAGACACCAAAACAATAGTATATTTCATTACAAGTGTGGAAAGGCTGTCATTGCAAAGAGTTCCGACAAATGGCTACCCGAGCCGAGGCGCAGCCGAAGGCGAGGGTTGACAGTCGGAACAAGTTGCAATGACGGTTCCGCACGTGTACTGAACGACTATTTTTAATACAGTTGCGAAAAAATTAAGCAATTTAATAAAATAATAAAAACACAATAAACTCAACTAAATTAACATTTTTGACTTTTCCGGTAAAATGTTCTCCGAAGCATTTTGTGCAATTATACTGAGTTCCGGTGGTGTTAATGAAAAAAAACTAGGGTCGAAATTACTCATTTTGTGCAACAAACAACTATGTAAAGCAAAGAAAATTTATGAAAAATCAAAATGGCGCCAACCGTAGAATATAAGCAGAGTTTTTTTTTCTTCACCCATTCTGGTAGGCAAAGGCAACTATGCCCATACATCCAAGTCTTCAGTAGAAGTTTTTTTATTTATATGAGATGAAAATGAAATTTAATGAAATGAAATGTAACCAAACCCATTCAATCAAATCATTAAATCTGATATTGAAACAAATTAGTAGCTTCTTTTTAGAAATATACGTATTTGCATGAATCATAAAAACTTTTTTAGTAAATACTTCATGGTTGGTTTTTCTTTTTAATAGACATTATTTTGACAGTTGGGAAAGAGAACGCACGAGTGCGGGAAAGGTAAAAAAAAGCACGAGTGTGTAATAGCCCACATCCCGAACGCTATACGTCCCTGCAATACGCCACTTTTGAGCAACTGTATTAAAAAGTACTTTTTTGATAAATTATTGCTGGGAAATGATTTTGGTTTTTTAGGTTATAATTTTGAAAAATATTTTATAACTCAATGGACTTGTAACGCACAGAAGTCATATTACGCAAGCGTAGGTATAAGTTTATGTTACTTAAGTTTGAAGTGCCGATTTTTTGAATACATTGCGGGTTAAAATTTTAACGTCATTTTTTGTAAGAAATATTCATAATTTTGATATGGCTTCTTGAGAAGATATGTTAAGAACTAGATACTGAATACATTTCTGCAAAAAAAAAGTTTTGAAAAGTCCAACTGTGAACCTCATTATCTCGGAAACCGTTGATTTCCCAGGCATAGTTCCTTGGGCAAAAATGTTCCTTATGATGAGGACAATACGTGGTTTCCCGCTCTGTTGGCGGTCTTTTAACACCCTGTATACTTTACAACCCCATATCTCGGCAACCTCTCGACCGATTTGGCTCATGTTCGAACTTAAAAAAATATTTTAATTTAATTTACCCGCTTACAAAATTTCATGATGATCCAACCTAATTTACTCAAGTTATCGTCGAACGAACATACATACAAACATACATACATACATACATACATACAAACGCCGGATGGTTCCAGTAGACTCGGAGAACTTCGCTCGCTTCGCTCGCTCGTTCAATAATTTCCAACAACTTAAAAACTCTACTCGGTTGCGTTAGGGGGGTCTGTAAAGTTGCCCTTAACCCAACCGAGTAGAGTGCTAACGTGTAATGGTCGACGTGCTGTCTTGTGTACAACCAGTAGCGGATTTAGAGGGGGGTTAAGAGGCTCAAGCCCCCCCAAAAGCTTCCCTCTATGAAAAGTGTTTAGGTCCCAGAACACAGAACTCGATCCCAGAACGCCGCCGGGCCGTCATGCAAAATAGCATGCCAACTATGTTTTTTTGTGTTTAGGTACTTATCTTGATAAAAACTACCCTGATTGGGCCTCCCAAACCAAAATCCTGGATCCGCCACTCTGTACAACGTACATGTGTGTAAACAATAGAGTCCTATCGATAGAACAACAAACTTGGCGGGTAGGTACTCAAACGATGTAGTTTCTAACTTGTAATAAGTTCCCAGTTGTAAACTATTTAGAATGGCCGGCCTTCGAATTGTACCAAGTTTAGTAATTAATTAGAATTCGTTATTTATTGAGACTATCTTCGTATTATTTTGATTAGTAGGGATTAAAATATTTGAGTAATGAAGAAGCAAATACTTAAAAGGTAAAAAAAAGATTGAGCATAAAATAAGCGTGTATTCAGTATTTTCAGGAGTGGGGCAGAAGTAGTTAAACTTGATAGTACTACAGGAATTTAATAGTAGATTGTTCATCGATATTGCAATACTAGCGTCATTCAATAAGTAGGTACTTGAGATATTTAAATTCCTTGAAAAGAAACAATATAGTAAATACTAGCCGACATAGCTCATACATTTGATAGAATAAAAAGTAAAAAAAAAAAGTTCTTCTTTTGTTTTTATTAAATAGAAGTCTAAAAACTGGATTTAACTATAAACTAAAATTTCACTACGAAAGGTGACAACGAAGAAAAATAAAATAAAATCTAATAACATACATCCGTCATACTCATTGTCCCGACTTATATTATTGAACGCCCTTCGTACTTCGCAAGGAATTTAGAATTTTACTAAATTAAATGAATTATGATCCTAATGATTTAACCTTGAAATGAAATACGTCTCACAACTAGCGCCGCCAATGAAAAAAAATCATATCTTTTTTTGGATGCGTTTTTAGCAAAAAACGCTCCTGCGATTTCTCAACGCGAGGCTTAACTATTTTTAGGACCTAGGACCTTGCATTCGTAGGAAATCCAATCCTGGAATCCAAACCTTAGGTCCTAAAAATAGTTAAGCCTCGCGTTGAGAAATCGCAGGAGCGTTTTTTGCTACAAACGCATTAAAAAAATATATATTATTTTTTTTCCATGGGCGGCGCTAGTTGTGAGACGTATGGCGTCTTAATTCTTTGCGTCAATTCATGGTGGAGCAGGTGGGTAGATACCCACCTTGCCGCACCGTGGTCCTATGTTTTCGAACAGGATTTTCCCTCTAAAATTCAGCTTAAATCCAATTTTCTACTCGTCACAAACAGAATTTCACGGGCTGGGTCTAATGAGGTTGTCTTTAGCATGCCTTTCGTTAAACTCGCAAATGGTTTTGTGTGAGCAGATAGATGCAACTGGACGCTGTTTAGATCACCTACAGTAATTAAAGGCTTTAAGGCTCGGTATAAGGCTAACTAGCGCCACCAATGTTAAAAAAATCATATCTTCCTTTAGAAGAAGTTTCTGAAAAAATCCTAAGATGAGCCTATGCGCCATGCTTTTCTAGATTTTTAAGTGTAGATACCCTCTTCGAAATTTACTTTTAAGCTAAAAAATTTTCGATAACCGCCAAAAGCGGCCGTTTTTGGCGGTTATCGAAAATTTTTTAGCTTACGACTAGAAATTGAGTTGGGTACCTACACTTAAAAATCTAGGAAAGCATGACGCATGAGCTCATCTTAGGATTTTTTCAGAAACTGCTTCTGAAGGAAGATATGATTTTTTCAACATTGGTGGCGCTAGTTAGCCTTATACGGAGCCTTAAGTTTATAAATTGTTAGAGACATATTATTATGTTTAGGTTTACACACCTATCATTCTCTCAGATTAGTTTTTTATTCTATATGCCATAAATATATTATTTAAATTGAACGTCAAAATATTATCAAGAGTAAAAAAGTATATAAATCAAATACTAATTATTATCTAATACTAACAACAAGACAGACAAGGTCAATAGAAGTCATAATTATATTTTTTCACGATTTTATCCTCATTGGAAGAAAATCGAAAGATTTATCTGGTTTATATTCATAAGTCACTTTACCTAATGATATGAAGGTCTATAACGATTGCATTTCCCGCCAAAAAACAATTCACAAAACCAATAAAGCACGAAGTTAACTATTCTTCAAGCCCGCCATTAGTCCAAATAAAAGGAATATATACGTATATTTCATAACAAAAGAAAAGAGAATTCCTCAGCGGTATATATCATAGGGCTATTATATTTTTGCTTTTATATCGCCCATTTATCTTGCGGATCCCCTACTAAGGAGGAATTGGGCGTCGAGTGATTTCCTAGTTTTTAGGGGTTCGTAGGAATTTTATATTGAACCATTCAAACACAATAAATGGATGTAGCTACATACCTCTGATCTGTCAGTCGGAAAAAATAGTTTTAGGTACGGTGGGCCACAGGACAGTCAGACATACCCATGGCAGCTCTTACAACGCGCGGCATAAGGGCGCCAATCGAACAAAAAAGAGTATCCTAGCGTGTGGCCGACTGTACCACGACAGCCCGTGCCTTGCAGCCAACAATGCAATCGCTCCCTACCTTCTCCCTGCACTTTGACGCATGTCCCTAGAATATGCGAGCGAAAGGAAAGCGCAGCATAAGGGTACTTTTAGGCCCGCCACACACATGCAGGCGGATTTTTTCCGTAACAAAAAAAAATATGGGGATTCCGAACGCAGCAACTGCATACAAATCTGAAAAAAACCGTAGTGTATGGTAGGTCCACAGACTTGTATGCAGTCACTGCGTTCGGAATTCCGATTCGTTTTTTTTTTCGTCTATATTATGTGGCCGGCCTGAAAACCTTTTCTAAAAATATAATTTTTAGTAAATCAACCCTATAAGGTAGCACGAGTAGCAATAGGGCATGTTCATTAAAAGGTAACCAAGACGGGTCTAAAACATCGATAGGCCCTCCATTAAAATGTATCCAGTGGGTGGATTATAAGATACAAGTTTTTGTACCTTAAGGTGCGGTGCATAGTGAATAGCCCGCGCGCCAAGAAAAATGCACAAAATCGTGTCCTGTATCAAATACACTAAACAAATCGAAAATTTTCACATATCAAACCCTAGAATTAGGTGAGACCTATCTAAAACAGCCAGTTTCGTGTTGACATTCATAAACGTTTTGAAGATATTTTCCTCGAAAAAAAATAGGCGGCGCACTTTTTTTCAAGCAAAATATCTTGCAATCTGTTGTGGATATCAACACAAAACTGGCTGTTTTAGATAGGTCTCACCTAATTCTAGGGTTTGATATGTGAACATTTTTGTTTTTTTAGTGTATTTGATACATGCAGGAATCGATTTTGTGCATTTTTCTTTGCGCGCAGGTTAATTCACTATGCCCAGCGCCTTATAATTTGAACTAGCTACCCGCTCCGGCTACGCACGGGTGCAATTTAGATAAAAAAGTGCGCTAGAAACCTTTCGTGAGAAAATACCTAACTGACGGACGATGAAAACCGTATCAAGTCAAAGCCAAATTAAAATATGTCAAAATTATTCTAATATGCCATAAATAAATTATTTACATTGAACGTCAAAGTAAAAAAAGTATATAGATCAAATATACTTATTACCTTCTATCTAATAATTCACTAGCTTTGATCGTTTTTGGAGAAGAAGCATGGTAAATTGCAAGCAAGAACGAGAAGTTAGCGGATGTACAGACAGATAGACGGACAGACACGGATAGCGACTTTATTTTATACTATGTAGAGATAAAGAAGAGAAGAGCTTAGTTTCTCTGACTCTGACACCAGGGGTGGCCACTACCTCATACGATTACCTACCTACCTAATTATTTAGGTTGCCATATACGGAACCCTCTCTTGTGTCGTAAATAGTCGGTATTATTATCGAATAAACAATATAATAAGTATGTCGTTAGCAAGCCAGGCTCGTCAGGGAAGCCGGTTTAATATCACGAGCAAAATATCGCGTCGTTTTAGGGCTACCCGGTGATACATACTGTTGTATGGTGGCAATTGAAATTATCATTATGGTGGACTGATTCTCAAAGTAGCCGATAAATGAAAATGTGGCTTATAGTGGCTTTTGATACGATGCAGAATCGAATGGCTCTTTTATCAGATGAGCTGAATTATTGTTGTTTTGTTGTTTAGAATATCTAATAAAAACATTTTATTGTCGTGAAACAAGAATCATTGGACAATAATTGCTCAGTTTAGCTACAAAATTGGAACAACTGTGAAAATTGTGGATTTCACGCCACGCTACATTAATTGACTCTATGAAACCTGTGAAACACCACATTACCCTATGTCTTTGTTACGAAAGAAAAATGGCAAAGACACATTTTTGTTAGGCCAGACTTTGAGAACCAGCCCAAAAATATATGGAGCGAAAAGCGAAAATTATTTATTTACCACGTCCATAATATGATGTCTCGTGTATTTCACGCTGCCGAAATTAGGCAAAAGTACCAATTTTGCATTTTATAGCCGTTAGCGTAACTCTCTAGAATACCCTATTACTCGTATAGCTACACACATATAGGCCATAGTACACACGACAGCACGTCGACCCTTATACGCTAGCACTCTACTCGGTTACGTTACGGGCGACTTTATAACAGAAGTGTACACTCTGACGTGCTGTCGTGTGTTATGTTCTTCTAGGGTACAGTCTAGCCACACGCTAGAATAACCCTTTTGTTCGATTAGCGCCCTTATACCGCGTGTGGTAAGAGCTAAGATTGGGTATCATAGACTGTGGCCAACCGGCCTTGCAAAAATATACATAAAGAGAAAAGTCTGTTCCTGAGTCCCCAAGAAAATTAGTAACGTAAAATATTCATAGAAAACTTTTCCACTTTTCTTTTTCAATCTAAGCCTATTGGAAGCAGAAATTCTTGGGTGATTTTATCAATAAATTAAGTCAAGGAAGCTGAAACAAACAGGTAAATCCTTATTGAAAAACGCTCAGCAATTTACCGATTAAAAATATAAAACATATCGACGAAACAGCCCCTATATTCTCTAAAATAACCACCGTAAAAATAACCGTTATTAAACGTCAAAAAAAAATTTTTCATTTCAATAAGGGCTATTTTCGAGTCTCTTGACCACCGAACTAAATCCCATAGAATCCGCATTACGTATAAAATCACAATAAAAACTTGTCCCCACAGAAACAAAAGATATCAGCAATAGAAAAATACGAAACATCATTTCGACCATACGTCTTATATTCGAATGTCAACCTTATTGCATTAGTTTACAGTTTTACTTTAATTGCATGGACTACGAGCAAATAAGCTCCCAAAGGCAATTTGGGTATCCATTTTTCCAGACACATTTCAGAGTTCTATGTTGTATCTAGTTTTATCCTTGATCGAAGCTCTTGACGCTCAAAGTTGGATTTATTAGTTAGAGAATAGAGGCGCAGAGAAGGTCCACGAACACAAGACAGCACGTCGACGCTTATACGCTTACTTACATACATTTACTTTACGAATTTTACAACAAAAGCGTACACTCAGGGGGTCTACCGGCTAAGACGAAGCCGATAACCATTGGCGAAAATCGAGGTTCGATTTATAAATGAAAAATGAACTGGGTGGCAGTAAAATAAACTGGGTGGCAGAACATTTTTCAAAAATCGAACTTCGATTTTCGCCAATGGTAATCGGCTTCGTCTTATCCGGTAGACCCCCTGACTTGCTGTCGTGTGAACTACATTTATAGTAGAAATACAATTATCTAACTGTGAAGGAATTCAACGCGAGGACGGCCCGTTTTTAGCAAAAAACGGATCCAAAAATACCATAATGTTTTTAATTTTCATTGGGGGCGTTAGTGTGCTTTGACCGTCGCCTCAAGACCACCCAGATCAGATTTTCTTCATATTAGGGGTAGTCTTCTCCACATTTATGGGTTGAAAATAAATCACCAATGCGTTAGAGACAGTTTCGTTACAAAGTAGGTAAAACATAAAACATAAGTCGACCAAATAAAATTACCATAATTTTCTTACGACCTTTCATCAACAGAATTGTTGATCAAAGTACGATACGATAAAGCGATAAAGGTAACATTTTAATAAGTTTAGCACACTTTTTTAGCATCCGAGTGACTTTTATTGGCAGTGTAACGGTTTTTTAAATACAATCCAATTGCAGTGAAATATCACGCTCCATTGCGAAGCCAAATAGACAGTTCCATTCGAATGGCTGGCACAAATCAAAGTCGAGTAATCGACGGTTTGTTGCCATTGTCTCCCACGTTTTAATCTTATTTTTATTTGACCATCGCTTGGCCAACATTTAACATATTTTATACTAACTTATTCAGCGTGCTTATTGTGTAAAAAAAAATGCTGGTACCATTCTAGTTGCTAGTCCTCAAAACCGGTTTATAAATAAAAATTATAAGTATTATTTGTCAAAAAAAAAGTATTTTTATTTCGATAAGAGCTATTTTCCCGCAAATAAAGAATAGCAACTGTGCGGATTTTTTGACGGAATAAGCACAAAGTAAATGCAATCAAGTCCTAGTTATAGGTTATCGTACCGGTTTGTTAGAACGGGTAACATAATATTATGATTTTTATTGTAAGATTTTATATATTGAAAGTCAATCTTGCAGTCCCAGTTACGCAATCAGTATACCTACACGTGCGGAAAAAAAGTCAATGCCTGTCATAAATTATTATGAAGATGGACATTTCTGTGAACTTGTTCATTAGAAAAAAATAAAAATAAAAATAATCACAATAGTCTTTTGAGCTACCTAAATAAGTAAAAGTTAAACTTAAATGTCTTCAGACATGTGGTACAAGTCTTAGTTAATATACTTATCTATTACTGATCCTAATAGTATAGCAACTTTACTTTTAGGGGATCAAACAGCGAGATGCAATCGAAATGGGTCTAATCGGCCTAAAAGCATAGTCTACATAAAACTAGAATAACTATTTATTCTAGTGGACAATCTCAGTTATCTCAGTTATTTACTAAAGTTTTATTACTTGGTTTTATTAGTGGTTGACCAAATAAGTGATAGTAGTTGCCAAGTTTATGGTACTTACCGCCATAAAGTCTAAGTTGCAGAAAGTTCCTAACAAGTTTTAGGGGTTCTACACTCATCCCAACACATTGAAACCCCCTCTTAATTTCTGAAGCATCTTTCTTTAGCACTTTTTGATGGCTTATATAAAATTTTGACATTGTCCAGTTGACGGAGACTAGTTGAAGAAATTCGCTCAATTGGTAGAGCGCCTGCACGGTATGTGAGAGGTTGCGGGTTCAAGTCCTGTCCCGAGTGAATTTTTTCAACTAATTATAAATGTTTAAATTATTCCTAGCACGGGTTAGGGCTTGAGAAAAAAGAAAAAAATGTACACAACTATTTATTCCTTGAAAGAAAAAATACATCTATCGTATCGTACCTCAACACAAACAACTTGAGGAAATATAATAGGGGCGTATAGCGGTTTAATTCACGTAAAAGGCTCCCCGGATTTGACATGATATAAAGTACGTAATTATAAAAACCTAAATCTTGCAGTTCCTTACCTGCCGCCTCTTATTTTATAAATGTTGGTGTCGTAATATTATACAGCCTCATTCGATTGCCATACGACGCAAAAATACCTCCCTGGGATAAAGCTTTTGCCCACCTAAGTAGTTTAAGAAATGTATACTGCGGGTCTATTATGTAAAAAAAAAACCACTCAACCTTTGAGCGTCAAAACACTCGAAAAAAGCCCTTATTGAAATAAAATATCTCTTTTTTTATATTTATAAACCGTTATTTTTACGGTGGATATTTTAGATAATACATGGGCTGGTACAGACTCCATTTTACTTACCGTGCCTAAATAAAACCCAAACACGCACGCAGAATGACACTTAAAAAGGCAAGACTCCGCTAAAAAGGCAAAGCCAGCAATGTCCACTTTTTCAACCGCCCAACCTGAGGCCGTTAAGGCAGAATGAGCAATGAATAAATTAGTGTTGTACCCCTGGCTAGGCCCGCGGGATCTTACCGTTGACGCGCGTGACGTGAGCCGACTAGTGATGTGCTGTACGGGCAGCATGGTAAGCCCGAGACCGGGCCTTCTCTATGCAAAACTGTCAACTTGTCGGTAGGGCTCGAGTTGGATCTCCGCCAACATGGCGATGGAGACAAAAATACAACATTTTTAGTAAAATGTAAATAATTACTTTTTGCTCGACATGACCCTAATTTATTGCCATCTCGAGTCCCGCCTGCCATGCTCGCACAATAGACATGGCAATGGCACGTCTGTCACTCAAGTTCGAGAGAGTGTCAAAACGACCATGCTAAGCATACTGCAAGCGCTTTTTAAATCGACACCGCTTGTGCACAAAACGGGGGAGCGGGCAGAAGCCTGCCTCTGTTTAAGTCGAGTCGAACAACGCTAGGTACTTTACTTCCGTCATAATAGTATGCACATCTCGGTCCTATCTAGTATTTTGGAACGTGCTCTTTGACACTTTGACGACTCATCATGTAAGTTCGAACCAATCGAGCCAAATCGGTCGAGGGATTGCGGAGATGTGGGGTCGCGAGTTCATAGTTCGGGGCGACAGTGACAGTGACAGTTAGCACTCGTGGTAGCTGCTCTGGTTCCAGCAATCCACGAGCTCCGTCAGCCTCAAAAGATGATTGCCAACCTCCGATAGGAGACGGCACTACAAGAATAAGAAGATGATCTGTACTTTTGTATTTGTCTATTGCAATATTGCCTACTCTCGACCGCGCAGTATCGCTTCGAGCTTCAATTTCGTACGATTAGTTTGACAACTACCTCTAATGCCAAAGAGATGAGGGTGCGGAAAGTTCGTTAGGTCACGCGGTCACGCCTCACTAGCTTCATCGATTTTATTAGAGGATTTCGTTTTCGTTAGACCAGGGGCCTTAGCCTGAGCAATGGTGCCAACATGGGCTCCCAGTTGACGGCTTCAATTACGATTTATTAATGCTGTCGGTCCTTTTAATGTTTTTGTAGTACAGCAAAGAATATTCTGTTTCTAATTCTAAAGTATTAAGTTCTCCTGGTTGTAGGAGAAAAATGAGGAAACCCCGGTTGTGTCCTTCTGCTGGGACGCCATCGACACGCCATTGCGTTACAGACTAAGGCCCTTGTGAGGTTTTTTAAGCGTGTGATAGGTACGTGACTTGTCTGGTTTTTTTTTCATTCGCGACGCTAGTTTTGTTAGCTTTACCTTTATGGTCATCCCGCACAAGTCAAAAATGGGCATTTTTTTTTCTTGTGAGGGATTTATTCGTTCGTAGGTCGTAAGTCAAAAGTGGCATTTTTTTCTTGTGCGGGTTTGTTTTGTAGGTTCCAGGATCTGGAATATTTTCCTTTTCTAATTATTAGTGGCAACACTGCCTTCTGCTAAAATTAATTGCCTTATGGCAACCCTTTTTTTCTCTTTGATATTTGCGATCATGTGTCATTCATGGTGCATTTTTGGATTTCAATAAATCGGTTTGATGTGGCTGAAACTGTCCCATCCCTACGGCAACGAATGAAGGACTTACATTTATGTCTCGCACCAGAGGTGACTGTACACTGTAGAGCTCTAAGCAGGCTCAGAATCGTCTAGTGTACCATTTAAGTGGGTTTTGCTGGGGGTTAGAATTGAGGCGTAGTAGTAAATACCTTTCAGTTTAGATGAAAATTGTATCTTAGGTGCACCGAACTAAGTGTCTTTTCGTGTGTTGGTAGGCTAGTGGATATAACAATGGACTCGTAAGCGAGAGAAGTTAAAATTCCAGTGCTTAAAATTTCAACATTATTGCTGATTTCCTTTACTTTTAAATTCAAAGTTACGCAGATGTGTTACTTGGTAGTAGCAATACGTTAAAAGAAAATATCGTAAGAAAATCGGAGCGTCGGAGACATAATACGCCCTCAACATGAAAAACACTAATCCGCATTGGGCAAGTAGTTATTACGCCTGAACTCTCTTGAGAGTCTTCGCCCATCTAGTGGGACAGTTACGCTTACACAGGGTCATCAGCCTACCTCTGCCCAAAGTTTTAGCCTTTTTCTCCTCCCGCCACCTCTCGCTCGCCATCCGCTTCCATGGACCCACTGCCGACATAACGATGTCGTCCGACCATCAAGCTGCTGGTCTTCCTATCTCCGACCAACCAACCCTGGGCCGCCACTCTGCCCTTGGGCATTTTCCCGCCTCAACATGTGTCCTGCCCATTTCCACTTCTGACCCGTGATTCGATCACCAACATCGTCAACTTTCATCCGATGACGACATTTGGTACGCGATCCACGAGGCTGAGGCCTAGCATGGTTATGTACACAGGGTTAATCTTACGTACTTTCTACGTTATTTTACTTTTTTTTTTCTTCTTTGTTTCAGTGTGGTCCATCGTCGGCACAGCGTTGGAGCCAACCTTTGATAATGGGGCCAGCAGCGTCAAGACTTCCATATTAAAAAAGCATAGGATCCTCCACAACCACAACCAAATCATGAAAACCTTTCGGACCAAAGATAGCTATAGGCATTTTAATAGTTTACATTATAATAAAGTAATAAACAATGACGCTGTAAATATAAATAGTAATAATGATGAAGATATTAGACAAGCTAAGTACGATGAACTATACACTGCCAGTGATAATAAAAATGAACAAGTCTACAATTTAGAACTCCACAAAATGCACGAGGAATCGAGGCGAGTAAAGAAACGCGATAGTAAAGAAGTTGGTTTTATAAGAAAAGATCATAAGAGACAATACAATTTTAAGACATCTAAACCCAAAGTTGCCAAGAGGCACAAAAGAGAAGAGGAGGATGTCAAATGTGAGAAGTTTACCTTCATAAAGGGCACGACGACGAGAATATATCACCCTGTGAACGAGAGCAGTCGGGGTAGATTCTACTATGGCTTAGCGGACTGCACTACTAGAATTGAAGGTGGGTTTTTTTGTGGAAATGTACACCAGAAAACGTTATTCACATAGCAATTAAAAGGCTAAGTTTCATCTTTCTTCTTCTTCGACCTATTTCATCTTTACTCAGCCAACTTTCTCCAGGACATGAGATTTATTTTTCAATATATCGATTTTGATTTGCCAATGTAGCTTGACTGAATCTGCTGCTTTGACCACCAATAGTAAAGTTGTAAACTAAGTCTACACTACGTTTAAACTACTATACTAATTGTTTAATTTCCTCCTCAACAAATTGTTTACTTTCAGGTCAAGAGGGCAAAGTGATCCAACTGACATTCGTTGACATGTTCCACATAGAAGACCATCCGGACTGTGCGTATGACTATTTAGAGGTATGGAAAACTTATTACACCGACAAGTGTCACTTATAGATAAAAACCCCTTTTCCTATCCGATTTCGTTGATTTTGGTTACAATGGTTTTTGTAGATTTTAATATAATATAATACAGGGTGTTAAAAGACCGCCAACAAAGTGGGAAACCACGTATTGTCCTCATCATGTGGAACATTTTTGCCCAAGGAACTATGCCTGGGAAACCAACGGTTTCCGAGATAATGACGTCCAAAATCGGACTTTAAAAAAAAATTGCAGGAATGTTCTCAGTATCTAGTACTTAACATTTCTTCTCAAGAAGCTATATCAAAATTTTGAATATTTCTTTCATAAAACGACGTTAAAATTGCAACCCGCAATGTATTCTTAACATCGGAACCTTGAGCGTAAGTAAAAAAAGTTTATGTCAACGCCTGCGCAATATGATTTCTCTGAGTTACACATCCATTGCGTGTTAATATATTTTCCAAAATTATAACCTAAAAAACCAAAATCATTTCCCAGCAATAATTTATCGAAAAAGTACTTTATTTTGGTGTCTAGTATGCGTACCTTTCGGGTCTGTTGGCGGTCTTTTAACACCCTGTATTATGTCTTAGCTTTTTCCTTTTTTTTAATCCATAAATTTTCAAACATTATTTTTGAGATATACCTACCTACATAACGAACGACAGAAAAAAGGCTCAGATGTAGATTTGCATTTACAAAAAACGATTGACATCAAAATTTACTGTTATTTCGTTTTCTCTGTTTGCATGGGCGTGAGCGCGGCTGAGCGCGCAGAGTAGCTACCACGAGTGCGAAAAAGCTGTGCCGGACGTCTGCCGGACGTCTCTCATGTATCCTAATACTATAGTAGTAAGGTCGTTTATCCAACTTATCACTTTCAGTGACAGTAAGCACACGTGGTAGCTGCTCAGTTCACAATTCTGATAATGATGATAAAATATAACCTTGAACCCTGACTGCAGATCCGCGACGGCAAAGACGGCTACGCGCGCTCTCTCGGCAAGTTCTGCGGCAACGCGTTCCCGAACCAGATACGCTCCACGGGCCCCTACCTCTGGCTGAAGTTCTTCTCCGACGACACCATTGAGTACGAAGGGTTCCACATCGACATCGCCTACATCGAGAGCCCTACCAGCCGTGAGTTTATCTTTTTTATCTTTCATTTAACCCGTAGCCACCTAAAACGTTAGGACTTTTTGCTGCTGCTGTCGGCTACTTAGGGTGGTATTCTAGAACGCTACTTAAACTCAGTTCAAACTAGAACGCTACTTAAACTCTGTTTAAACTCAGTTCAAACTAGAACGCTCCTTGAACTCTGTTTAAGTAGAGTTTAGTAGTGTTGACTGTCGATAAAACAGTGCATGTTTTGATTTGAATATCCCTCCCTTCATATCAAAATATGCACTGTTTTATCGACAGTCTGGACTCTGTTTAAACTGAGTTTAAGTAGCGTTCTAGAATACCACCCATAGACTACATAGACTACTTTCAGTAGCTGTTGTCCTTCGCGCCTCATTCTCGTCAATGCTAAAAACGTGTGATAATTCCATCCGACCAGATTCGGTCACGGCGACTGTTGCGGCTGGGGAAGGCGTCGGCCATGTGTCCTCGTGTGACTTATGCAGCCTATCTTGGCTGTAAAAGTGCGATTGCACTGGCTACACGTTAAAATTCCATTAGAGTAGTTTTACTGTATGGTCGCTTGCGGTCTACATCTGAGTTAATCACGTCTGGCATCAAGAGCAGCTCTTCATTTGGCCTCGAACTTGGAGATGTTACAGTTTAAGATACTTATATTCCATTTAACGTATGCATTGTATACTTTCACCCTTTCATAACTACGTAGGTATATTGTAATATAGAATACAATAGGATAGAAGATATTATAATGCTTACTACGTTATCATTATAGCCACCCAATGACATACAAATGTCATTGTAGCCACCTAATGCATCGAACTCTGAAATATATTTTCTTAGCATACAACGTAATTTGCATAGATTATATGAACAATATTGCTTTGTCCGCAGTAAATCATAGCAGCGCCGCCAGTGTATGAGTATTTATATGGCTCTCTACGTTGTTCATTTAGTGCCTTTGTGTGCTTGGCATTAATTGGTATTACAGTAGGTAATGACATCAACAGACTAGGAACAGTGCCGCTAGCTATCAGACCGAGCCTTTATACACTGCATACGATTCAGATCCAATTTGTAGGTGGACGGGGCTGGTCGAATGATTCAAAACGCGATAGTAAATCAAACTGGTTACTTTAATTAGAAAAACACGGAAATATACATAAGGGGCCGCAATGGCGGCTCGGTGGTTAGCAGAAGACACAGAACACCTGGGGCCTTAGCCTGTAACACAATGGCGTATCAAGGTAGAAGGACGACACCGGGATTTTTTCGTTGTTCTCCTACAACCAGCGAACTAATCCTCTAGAATTAGACTCATAATATTCTTTGCTGTACTACAAAAACATTAAAAGGACCGACACTGGACCGAAAGCATTAATAAATCGTAATTGTAACCGTCAACCGGGAGCCCATTTTGGCACCATTGCGTTACAGGCTAAGGGCCCTGAAGACTAACATATCAGTATGACCACTTAAAAACTACAAAAATCTACAAAAATGTGCACATAGGTATTATCAAATTATAAAAAGCTACCGAATAAGCACGTCGCTAACACAAGTTAAACTTTTGTGTGAATTCGAGCGAGGCAAAATTCCTATAAGGTTCAGAAACTAAAATGTCCATAATACAAACAAACAAACGCCGGATTGTTCCAGTAGACTCGGAGAACTTCTCTCGCTTCGCTCGCTCGTTCACTTTTTGTTCGAATCTCGTTTTTTCACAGACGCCATACCGGAGGAGTGCTACGAAACGCTGGACGACGTATTCGGGTATCTGAACACGTCGAATGAGTTCTTTAAGAACTGCAAGGAGAAGACTGAGGGCCTCAACCAGGCGCTGGACGTCCTGTGGACCATCACCGCGCCTGATGATAAGTACAAGGTTACTTTCGGCCACTTACATTATTTTTAGCAACCTTACCTAGGATGGCAAAGCAAATTAAGGTTAATGAGCCGATAATTAAAGAATAAAACATACTTTTTGTATTTTCTAAAGCACTAACCCCTGCAAGGGAACTTCAAATCCTGTCCCGAGCGAATTTTTTAACCTTATAAAAATCTTTGTAAACAATAAGAAACCGACTTCACTGTTGAAAAGGCACATTTACGAGTATTAAGCCACTGTACTGATTGCGAGTGTTCTGCTGCTGTGCGTTGCGGGGTTCCGTTCTCATTCTCCGATGTTCCTCATCAGACCTTCACCATTTTTTATGGGACCAAACGGGAAGTATAGGTACGTGTATATGTGTAGAAAACATCATCTTCTGCCTCTGGAGCGCCGGCGCGAGATCGCCGATATACTATTTCTGCTAAAGATAGCCAATGGTGGTATTGATTGCCCAGATCTCTTGGCTCAGATAAATGTCCGTGCACCGGCCAAAATCCTGCGAAATAATGACATCATATATGTACCGGTTGTCTCAACTAATTATAGGAGAAACACATATATGTTGCGTGCGTGCGATAGATTTAATGCACTCTGTGGTGATTCTAACCTTAGCTTAGACTTAGACCTATTTAATAGCAAACAGGCAGAAGCGAGAGACGCGTTAAGTAAGTTGTTTTTTAATGCTTAAAATATTGTTTACTTCTTTTTTAAGATGCGAGTGTAGCAGCCAACAATAATGTATGTTAAGTAAGATCTTGCATTTATATTTATATATTTTGTAATTTACTACACTTATAGGTATTTGTGTTTTTGACTGTATTCCACATTTAATCAGTCTGTATCTACTTGTGAAGGCTTCTAATTGGCTCTCTGTTTCTAAACTTCGTATCTACAATGTGTTTCTAAAGCTGTTAGCCTTCCAAAAATAAATAAATAAATAAATACCTTTGCAAACTAAAAAATAATCAGCAAAATCGGTACACCTAGAAACAAGTTCTGAGGTCACGAACATAAAAAATAAAAATAGGGGTGGAATGGAGCCTTTCGGAATGTACTATCCGTTGCCCAAAACACCCGTTCCCAAAACATCCGTTCAAGTCACTACCTTTTCCCAAATAATCCGTTTCCCGATATAAGTGTTTCCCAATTTTTGAACTCGGTTAAGAAGCAAAGTACGAGTAGTACCGATTACTAAAATACAAAATATCTTGATAATGTTTGAACCCTTTGTTTCCAGATATATCTGAACTTTACATCATATCAATTGGAGAAGACCAACGAGTGTGAGGAGAACGTGATTCAAGTTTTTGGATCGGTCTTGGAGTATCCGAAAAAGTTTGTACCATTTCATACATTTTTATATCGCTTTAACGGTTTCACTTACTTTTATTTTGTCGGAATAGCCGACATGTTTCGACTTCGTCCGGAAGTCTTAGTCATGGAGGAGGGATGGACGACGCGTACGTCTTGGCGTTCATCCGCTCACTGCGGGCTCGTTGACGATGCGCCCGCGCGGACAACTCCGGTGCGGGGGGGAGGGGCGCGGGTGACTGGCCCCGCCCGCTTACCGCGGAACTGGTTTGGTCATCGTCGGTCTGGCTTGATGGAGCTACACATGACTAAGACTTCCGGACGAAGTGGAAACAAGTCGGTTATTCCGACAAAATAAAAGTAAGTGAAACCGTTAAAGCGATATAAAAATGTGCAGTGCTTACGAAAGTTTAAGTTTTAAAATTTCATACATTATCATAATCATAACTCTCATTGTCATAACGTTAAAACCACTTTGCATTACTGTGAGGCGTACATTTCCAAAAGGATTTTCGAAGGAAATCAAAGGGGAAGTCCATGTAAAACCTTGTAATTTCAGCTGTAATTATTAGTTGCGAAGTTTTAAATTATTCATGGGAACTCTTAGCAAAACAGGTTGATGGTGGAGCTCTGTGAAGTTCTCTTGGGTGGGATTCCTTGATTTAAACAGTATGAAGAAATAGAGGAATGTTTATTCATAAGTTAAAGCAAGCACCGTCGACTTTTCAGTCTCATAAAAGTTTAACCATCGTAACATTTTTGTGTTCAGAGAATTAAAACAGTCACGTACAAGTATTTTTAATGAACCTGTGGTTAATATTTCTCCGCAGTGTATTTTTTTTTATCAAACCAAAATATCATACATCGAAATGTAATTTCGCGCAATAAAATAAAAAGGAGGAGACAGATATAATTTCAGTGTATAGGTAAGTTATTACGGTTTCAACACTTTCAACACATTTGTGAATATTCATTTGTACAAGTATAGGAATCGAATCGAAACCTAACTTGGCAACGGACAAGGCACACTTCACGCTGCCAATTAATAAAAAAACATAATATCTTCTTTTTAGATGCGTTTTTTCTACACACGAGACGTCCAATGAGATAACCTAAAACTTTAGGACCTAAGGATAGGACCAAATTTTTTCCATAGGTTTTAAAATCCCACAGAAGCATCGTGAGATTTTGGAAACCTATGAGAAAACCTATGAATAAAATTTGTACAAGTCAAAAATGGCTGTTTTTTTCTTATGCAGGATTTATTCGTTGGTTGTTAAGCCTAGTGATTCCCATTTGACGGCTCGTTTTTAGCAAAAAACGCATCCAAAAAGGAGATACGTTTTTTTTTTCATTGGCGGCGTTAGTGGACGGGGTACTCTCTTCTTAATGTGGGACGATAGCAACGTGGCGGGAAAATCAAAATTTTCACAGTTTTTTTACATTTTGTAGCTAAACTGAGCTACCTATTTTTGTCCAGCGAGTTTTCATTCGCGGCAATAACATAGTATTCTTTTCATTATTGTAAACAACAAAACAACAACAACTAATTCAGCCGATTATGTGTTCTGGTCTACGACAAGTTTTTTGGGCAGTGCCACTGCTTCGTAGACCAGAAGACAAATCGGCTGAATTATCTTCTGTTGTTTACAATAATGAAAATAATACTATGTTATTGCCGCGAACGAAAAATCTCTGAACAAAAATAGCTCAGTTTAGCTACTAAATGTAAAAAACTGTGAAAATATTGAATTACCCGCCACGCTGCTATCTTCCAGCCTTAAGGGTGGACGATAGCAACGTACATTTTGATACATTTTTAATTTCCCGCCACGCTGCTATCTTCCACCCTTAAGTAAATCTCATTGCCCCAGACTGGCCCACTACTGCGGCTCGATGGCGAACCCTGTGACGACACGGGACGACGTGGACGGGAAGGGGAAAGGCAACATCATGTACGTGCGCCTTTACGCGTCCAAGTCGGCGCAGAAGGCGCAATTCAGCGCCACCTACACGATCTTCCGGACGCTCAACCCTAACAAGGAAAATGGTAACTTATCATCATTATGATTTCATTGATTATCATTATCGGCTTACCTCTGCCCACTGTTGGGTATACAGCGACCCCTCAGGAAACTGCTAACTGCTGAGGAAAATCTATTGTCGGCGGCCTGGACCAGCGGATCTTTCCATTCTGGCTTTGTGGCCTGCCCAGAATCCGTCACTGTGTGCTAGTAACTTACCACGACTCCAGCTCCCGTTTTTCGCAGAATCCCTTGTACACTAGCACACTTCGTAACCTAATCACGTTTCCCACTCCCGTTTTCACAGAATCCTTCACCGTGTGCTAGTAACCTACCACGAGTCTTACTCCCCGTTATTCGCAGAATCCTTCAACGTGTTCTAGTAACCTACCACGTCTCCCACTCCCGTTTTCACAGAATCCTTCACCGTGTGCTAATAACCTACCACGTCTCCCACTCCCGTTTTTCGCAGAATCCTTCACCGTGTGCTAGTAACCTACCACGTCTCCCACTCCCGTTTTCGCAGAATCCTTCACCGTGTGCTAGTAACCTACCACGTCTCCCACTCCCGTTTTTTGCAGAATCCGTCACCGTGTGCTAGTAACCTACCACGTCTCCCACTCCCGTTTTTCGCAGAATCCTTCACCGTGTGCTAGTAACCTACCACGTCTCCCACTCCCGTTTTTCGCAGAATCCTTCACCGTGTGCTAGTAACCTACCAGGTCTCCCACTCCTCTTACAAATCCTTACTAACTAGGTATACAGCAGCGTGTCATTAAAGCGAAGCATTAAACTTAGGGCTTTGCATCTACGTAATGAGATGATTTATACAGCGTCCAGTGGCACATTCACTCACCCTATATGCGTGAAGGGACCACTTGGACTGTAGTGCCTGGGACATTGCATTAGAATAGGTAGACTCTGAAGCGAGAGACCCATTCCCTGTGCGGGCACATACTCGTACCTACCTATGTTTTTGTTTATTTTAAAGTTTTGTATACCTTTGTGAATCACATGTGATTTATGTTATTCTTGTTGCAGAAAAGTGCAACGAAGACGATGAGTTTGACTGCGAAGACAACACGTGCATAGCCAAACACCTGAGGTGCGACAACTATGCGAACTGTCGACTGAAGGCGGATGAAGATCCGGACGCCTGCAAGGTTAGAAAAACCGGCTAAAAGGAAGCCGGGCTCGCGCACTAAGGGTTCCGTACTGACATACACAATAAGATTTTTTGTTTTTTTCTATAAATACCAGAGACTTCTATTAGAGTTTCCTGTCAAAAACCTATTATCAGTATTTTTTTCAAAATTTTAGGACCAGCTGTTTCGGAGATAAGTGGGAGGGGGAATGGTAAATTTCCGTGTATTTTCTTAAATAACTTCAAAACTATTTATATTTAAATTACTTTATTAGGATGAGCCCTTTCATTTAATATTTCACACATGATATGTTTTGCAACACTTTTTTTAATGGTATTGAAAAACAACACAATCGATACAGTCGTTTTGGAGCGAATTGGATGTGAACTTGTGACAGACAGACAGACGGATAGACCCACGACTGCCCACGAGTGATCCTTTAACCCCTTAACTGGTAGAGCGACTGTCTGACGGTCGAAAAATTTGGTCGTTCTGCCACCAGAGGCCAGAATAGTTCCGTTTTCCCTTTTTGCATTGCACACGACAGCACATCGACCCTTACACGCTAGCACTCTACTCGGTTAAGTTACGGGCGACTTTACAAAAAAAGTGTGCACTCGGACGTGCTGTCGTGTGTACGAAACCTCTTAACCTTCTCGCTCGGAATCTGGACTAATTCGTACGGACACATTTTTTTCGGAATATCTCGAAAAATTTGTTCGGATCGGTTGCACTCGCTTTTTATCGACCACAAAATTAGAGCAACTTATTGGTATCGCGCTAAGGACACATGTGTCAGAGCGAGCCGAACGAAAGGAAGGCACATGTGGCTCTATATGGACGAGCCAACCAAGTCTAACCAAAACGTGTCTCCCTCAGAAAGAAGCCCAGTCCGTGCTGACGGAGCCTCACATCCTCACCATACTGGTGATTTTCTCGCTCATCCTCTCGGGCATGAGCTTCGTCTTTCTGTTCAAGTGCATGCGGAAGCTGTACCAGGACCACACGATTATCAAGGTGAGTAACAATACTCTATCCACGGAGACAAGTTAATATAGCGTTCTCTCTGTTACGTAATACCATACAAATGACAAAGACAAAAAAAGACAGTGGGCGTAAACCCTTCTGAATGCTCGTCCACACTGCGCTGCTTTTTGCGAGAGTATTTAGCGAATTTGTTTTTTTTTTTTGTAACAGTTATATAAATAAATTAACCCTTCCGCGCGAAATCGGGACTATTTAGTACCACCACTAATGACACGGCTCGTGCGGAATCGGGACTATTTAGTCCCCCCCCCCCCAGAATTTTGCCGCGCTTTCGCACGTTTAATGATTTCTGCCAGATATCGCGTCACAGTCCTAAACTAAAGGATTGATCGTGTTTATAGGAGTCTACTAAACACTGGGACACCGAATTTTTTTTATTTTTTTTTTACCAAAAAATTTACAAAAATGTTGTTGACGGTTGCAAAAATGCAAATATTATTTTCATTTTCATTGATCAAACATTTTCATGCCAGGGTCAAAACAATTTGGTTTTTGGAATTGAATGAAACAAACTACGTAAGTTGACTAGACATCTATTCGACATTAGCCTGCATCAATTTCAGTACCTAAAGGTATGTAGTTTTTCCTCAATAGAAAATTTATTCCAAAGAACTGGAATTTTTGCTTTTTTTTTTGCAAAACAAATTACAACTTTTCAAGATAACACATGATCTCAACGTTGCAAAATCAAATACTGTCATCTATAAAAAAAAGATTACTGCTTATTTCACAACGATTGGTTGAGTAAGTGCGGAGATATAGAAGATTGTGTCGATGGCGAAAATTATTTTTGCGCCGCGGAAATTCGGCGATACTTTATTTTTTGCGGGTAGCCGCGAGCGAAAGGGTTAAATGCAAAATAAAAACAACAAGTGTCGTAAAAGCTAATTATCGTCCACAGATATCGTCTGCGCTGAATCATTCACTAATTTCTTCTAACAACCGCGCCAGAGCCCATTTTCATCAACAATGAACAATTAGTCCAAAGAACACGTCAGGTCACGAAACAATAACGATACGGATAAAATATGCACAGCACACAGCGCGTCTGCACAGTACGGGTACACCGAACAGACTAAAATGTACACGTACTCTGTACACTGCATTAACCGTCATCGCTGACGTTTCCCTATTAACTTGTCTCGGTGGATAGAGGCTATATCACCCTTTGTTTGCGCCCAACTATCTGAATCTGCCCCCACCACATATTCTCGTCTTCTGTAGGTAGGTAAGTAATCGTATGAGGTAGTGGCCACCCCTGGTCCAGGTCCTGGCCCTCGTCTTCTGTAGAGACCATTGGATAAATATTAAGTAGGTAGCTGAAAACTGGCGTAAGCGCTCACTCTTCTTCTCACTGTAAGCGATTGCTACTATAAATTCACAAATCTACGTCAATTTTAAATAAATCATGTGCCCTATAATCTTATCAATTCATGTTTTCTAATACAATAAGGAATATTCTATTCTATTCTATTCTTCTTCTTCTTCTTGGCGTGCCTCTCCACTAATGGAGGTTGGCCGTCAGATCTTCATTTTCTTTTCTATTCCTTGCCAAGCGAAACAGGTTGTTCAACGCTGAATATCTCCATCCATTCACTGATGTTTCTGAGCCACGACTTTCTTCTTTTACCAGCACGCCGCTTCCCCTCAATCTTGCCCATCATGATCAATTGAAGAAATCGGTTTTATTTTCTTCCGCCAGGAGCACATAAGGCAGTCGTGCGAAGACCGACTTGACAGCCTGGTCAGCAGCCGACTGACCCTGGACGCGAAACGCCTCCAACGGGACAGCGAACCGCGTGCCAGCCTTGAGAGGGAAAACCACACCAACGAAATGTTCAAACGGCAGAGAAACTTCTCCCAGAACAAGGTGAGTGACGTCATAGTTTGCTGAAACGTCTTCAATGGTATAGTGAACTGAAGGCTAGACTAAAGAGGGAATACCATACCAACGAGGTTTTCAAACGGCAGCGAAACTTTTCACAGAACAAGGTCAGTAATTTCAGTTAATGACCACTTGATACATTGCTGTTTCCAACTCTTTTGATATCTAGAACAGTATCTACAGACATGGGTTTATGGAACTCGATCAGAGCTTGCAGAAACGGCTTCAACGGGACAGTGGCCCATTTTTTAATATATGCCTCTCCCAAAAATTTCCAGTGTTGGCGGTTATCTGCCTTTCTCATCCAGTTGTAACCCGCCTGTTCGCGGATGTCCCGAAGTTATAACCACTTAAATTCTGAAATCAACAGTCATGGTCTTCTTCCAGCCAACCAGTATAGACTCCGATTACATCCAAGAGACCCAGCTGGATCTTGACGATGAGCCTTGGAGACGAGACGTGGACTCCGTGCCGGTGGAAACTGAGGAAGTGAGGATAGAACGCAACGGACGACATCACAGGAGTGAGAGCAAGAAGGAACCTAGCAGGTGAGTGTTAAGAGAAGAGCTTGTTCTATTTTCAAGTGCATCTCCATTAATGGAGGCTCTCCAAACTCATCTCTATTCCTTGCCAAGCTAAAAATTCTTTACGGCTGGAAACATCCATACCATGATGTAACTGAATCAAGGCTTCCTTCTACTGTATTCTGCTACCTCAATATTGCCTATCATAAATTATTGAAAAAGTCGTATCAAAGCAAATAACGTAGGCAACCCTAATCTTCATCCTTTTCATGGCTAATATAAGCCCTGACTGGAATTTCGAGTTTCACAATCCCTGATTAAAATTTTGGAAACATTGCGTAGGCAACATCTTATAATCTTAGAAGTATTAATAGATTTTGATCCTGATAAGTTATTGCCAGATTCAGGCAAAAAATATCGTGATGAAATAATAGCAACTGAACAACCGCGATTCGACCCAAACGAATACAATAATGTATGAAATAATAGCATTACAGATTCTAGTAACAAAGACATTTCCTTTCAGGAAACATAGCAAGAGCATAAAGGAGGTGAGCGAGGAGGACAACAGGAGCCCGAAAGAGATACGAGACGTGTCCGTCGGAGCGCCGGACACGAAGGAATCAGGGTGCCAAACCAGGGAGAGCTTGTTCCAAGACGTCTCTAGTCCTGAAGGTTTGTTCTGATGTTACCAAGATGATGATGGTGATGATGATAATGATTAAGCCTATGACTATTTTTGTGATGATAATCTTCCTCATCGTAATATTCAACTTGTTATTTGTTCGACTTGTTATTGTTGAATGTCTGATGGTGAGTTTTGAAAAATGTTGACAAACTTCAGACCACACTTATTTGATTCGCTGACAATTTCTTCAAGAAATAAAGTGCTTGAAATTACAAATCCGTTGACTCAAGTTATTGTTATTAAATTTAAAACTTAAATTCAATAAAATTCCATTCTAATGGCTCGATTAGGATCATAATAATTAATCTATACGGCTAGGATGGCACTTGGCTTTATAAATTTTGAAGGACAAATATGTGAAAGATATTAAAATTAGACAATTAAGGCGGACATGCGTCAGTCAGATTAGCCAACCAACTCTGAGTTAATTTATCATTTCTATACAATTTTATTATTGACGTTAACTCAGAGTTAACTGGCACCCTGGTTGATGCAAGTGGACCTTAGGTAGACAACCGAATAGACTGACAGATGGATCTTCCTCTTCAGGCAACTTCAATAGACTACCGAATAGATTGACAGATGGATCTTCCTCTTCAGGCACCTTCGATAGACTACCGAATAGACTGACAGATGGATCTTCCTCTTCAGGCACCTTCGATAGACTACCGAATAGATTGACAGATGGATCTTCCTCTTCAGGCACCTTCGATAGACTACCGAATAGACTGACAGATGGATCTTCCTCTTCAGGCACCTTCGATAGACTACCGAACAGACTGACAGATGGATCTTCCTCTTCAGGCACCTTCGATAGACTATCGAAAAGACTGACAGATGGATATTCCTCTTCAGGCACCTTCGATAGACTACCGAATAGACTGACAGATGGATCTTCCTCTTCAGGCACCTTCGATAGACTACCGAATAGACTGACAGATGGATATTCCTCTTCAGGCACCTTCGATAGACTACCGAATAGATTGACAGATGGATCTTCCTCTTCAGGCACCTTCGATAGACTACCGAATAGACTGACAGATGGATCTTCCTCTTCAGGCACCTTCGATAGACTAGCGAATAGATTGACAGATGGATCTTCCTCTTCAGGCACCTTCGATAGACTACCGAATAGACTGACATATGGATCTTCCTCTTCAGGCACCTTCGATAGACTACCGAACAGACTGACAGATGGATCTTCCTCTTCAGGCACCTTCGATAGACTATCGAAAAGACTGACAGATGGATATTCCTCTTCAGGCACCTTCGATAGACTACCGAATAGACTGACAGATGGATCTTCCTCTTCAGGCACCTTCGATAGACTACCGAATAGACTGACAGATGGATATTCCTCTTCAGGCACCTTCGATAGACTACCGAATAGACTGACAGATGGATATTCCTCTTCAGGCACCTTCGATAGACTACCGAATAGACTGACAGATGGATCTTCCTCTTCAGGCACAGAGTCCGGCTCAGGCAGCCGGGGGTTCTCAACCTTCGGCTACTCTGGCGCTACGATAGTGCGACCCTCGCCGCCGGCGCCCGCGACCCAGACCACGCAAATGACGGTCGAGCTGCTGCGGACCATGCCTTCCAGACAGGAATCCCGTAAGTCCAGCTAGAATCTACAGGGCGTCCCACGGCTATGCCACATGAAGGGAAAGTACCTTGAATATTGTAGATGGAACATTTTACTGAAAGAAGACATTATTTGAATTTAAAAAACAATTTAAACTGCATTCATAGATATCTAAATAATTACATGGTTGAACCGGGAATCGAACCCGTTACATGAGAAAAATAATTACCCTATAGTTTTATCATACCGATCGAAAGGCTTCATCATAAGAATTAGTTTTTGCTAAATAACATAGTGTCAGAAATAAAAGGAAGACCATGAATTTTTACGCCGAGCTGGTGCGCGTGGCCCATGGCGATCTCATACTTATGTGTGTATCTCTCTGGCCGCTGTGACCTGATGGTGGAGTGGATACTTTTAGCAACCGTGATAATCTCGAGTTACATAATACCAAATCGTGTTTTTGACAGTCGAAAGTTGGGTTTTTTTCTAAATCAGTGGGTTATTTTATTTACGTAATAGCCCCACTGGCAGCTTGTGCGCTATTGGCTATGTTAGCAGCTACGTTTACAGAGCGAATAGACAACTCAAGCGGTCGCCGCTAGGTTAGGTGATTGCGAGAAATGTGAACGTTGTTACCTTGTAAAAAAGTTCACTCTTGCCATCATTGAACATCAGAGCGCGGTGACCGCGAACATTTTCGTTTCGTTTGTCTAAGGCTTAGACTTAAGCGCTAAGGGGAACGGAGAAATAACCGCGAAAAACGTACCGCTGTTAGCTATACATACAGGGTGTTAAAAGACCGCCAACAAAGCCGGAAACAACGTATTGTCCTCATCATAATGAAAATTTTTGCCAAAGGAACTATGCCTGGGAAATCAACGGTTTCCGAGATAATGAGGTTCTAAGTTGGACTTTTCAAAACTTTTTTTTTCAGAAACGCATTCAGTATCTAGTTCTTAACATACCTTCTCAAGAAGCCATATCAAAATTATGAATATTTCTCACAAAAAACGACGTTAAAATTTCAACCCGCAATGTATTCCAAACATCTGCACTTCAAGCTTAAGTAACATAAACTTATACCGACGCTTGCACAATATGACTTCTGTGCGTTACACGTCCATTGCGTAATAAAATATTTTTTTAAATTATAACCTACAAAACCAAAATCATTTCCCAGCAATAATTTCTCGAAAAAGTACTTTGTTTTGGTCTCTAGTATGCGTGGCTTTCGGGTCTGTTGGCGGTCTTTTAACACCCTGTATATTACCAGAAAATCTTTCACACAACAGTTGCTGTTGGCGGCAACTACACGAAAACTCTCGACCGTCCAATCGGTAGATATTATTAACTTGCAACTTATAGCTCCCATTCCACCCCACAGAAACCAAGAAGCTCTCCGACCGCCGCCCTATGAGCACGGAGACCACTCGCTCCGCCCCTGACGTCATCATAGTCTCCAAGCCGGTTCGCTGAGGGTGACCCCCGGGGCCCCGTCCATGGGCCCCGACCCCCCCAGACTGCTTCCACAGGGTCTACGCGACCCCCATTGAACCCAGGACCTGCCCGGAAGGCTCCATCAAGCCCCACAAGTGTCACCACGAACTGACCAAAAGTGTGAGCTTCCATGACTCAGATGGATACTACAGCAGGTATTTCAACGAAGGACCAAAGTACTATGAGTATTGTCTAAAGAGTGATATCGATAGTTTGTGCTCGAAGGCGAAAACGCTGCCGAGGAATTTGGGGTCTTCGCACGGTGGTGCTAAGGGTCAAAGGAGCGTGTGCTTCTACGGGATCGATGACGTCATATCGCCGTACAGGGAGAGGCGTAACACGTTTGTGGTGCGTGCCGATGTGGAGACGCCGAGGTAACGAACGTGCAATTGTTAGGGGAGCTTTTCGGGTGCGTTTACACTGGGCGAGCATTTGACTCAATTTTAAAGTATGCGCATGGTAAATAAGTGTGATGAAGCGTATACAAATGTCCCAATGGCCCGTTTTCAGAAAAAAAAACGTAGTTCTTTTTTTCTACACTGATGGCGCTCATAATACGGCACCATAACGGCAGTCAGTTGAAATTTCATCAGTGTTGCCAACGGTACAACAAATTTTATTACTGTAAACTGTAATAATCATAACCAGAAACACAATTCATTGCTTGCAAATTTTATCGCATAACGTAGTTGATGTCAGTATCCTACCTACCTATTCTATATTTATCAAAAACCATTTTTTTTTGTTTTCAAGAATAAAAATTCAAATATATGACACGGCATTTTTACCGATTGAACATGGCAAGCCTGATTCTTATCTGTGGTGTTTGTGTATCTTTAGTATTAGTACTTTCTAATCTGTGAATCTGTGGGAGAATGCGTTATTTGACTGCCGTTATGTAGCCGTATTTTCTGCGCCATCTAGCGAGCATTTTAAAATCAGCTTTTAACTGTCAGTTGAAAACGGCTCATTGCTAACCACATGCTTTCTTACCTCCAAAACGCCACCTCGTGGGTATGGCATAGTATTGTTTTATGAAATTCAGAATGGAGCTCTATTCAATTTCAGGCATTTGGGCTGTTTGTGACTTTATTAAAGTAAATTCAAACACAATCAATGCATCAATTTGTTACACTGTGTCAGTTTCAGATAGTTTCAGTGAGTTTCAAAAAGTCAAACGGTAAGATACATGTGTTTCGTTGTGGTGTAATTTGTTACGAAGTTAGGAGCGGATGTTCAACAGCAAATAAATGTCGATTTTCACGGTGTAAACGCACCCAATTCTTTAAATTAATTATGCTCGATAAGTTTAGTACTTAAGTTTTTGTTGATTAGGTAAGTCAAATGTTTCTTTCTTTAGGCGAAATTATTAAAAATATAAAATAGTTTACGAAATTACTTACTGTATTTTTTACTGTTGATTTGACAGAGCGTCGATTGATTGTTAGTACGAAACTCTATGTATTTATGTATGTAACTCTAGTAAATCTAATTCTTGTAAAAAAAATAAGACCTAGGTATCTGTTTGAATTGAGAAAAAGATTGCGATGACGCTAAATTAAATAATTTTCATGCCACTGATCTAGAACATGGTCTTCAAAATTTTGAAATCATGGTGCGCATTTTAATGAACATAAAAGTGTAAATAAAAGATTGAAAATGAAATTCCGATACGAATGGAAGCAAAAGTAGTTCGACAGTCAAGGACGAGAAACTTTCTAGTGTATACTACTCTTTATTTGGTACAAATTCTTTGAGGTTCAAGTAAAGTAGCGTAGTGGAAAAGGCCAAATATTTACAGTTTTTATTTTTTTTAGCTAAGTTGAGATATTTTTGTTTAGCTGTTTTCGTTTCACGACGGTAGAATAGTATTATTTTCATTATTCGAAACAACAGAACAACAATAATTAATTAAGCTGATTCGTTTTTCTGGTCGACAAACCAGAAGTGGTACTGCCCGAAATACTACAGGGTGCACTCTAAGTCAATAGCGGAACTTTAAGTAGGCTGTCTACTGATCACTACAAACAACTTGTACTAGGTGGCGAAAAATATGCAGCGAAAAAAATATCAGCTGTTTCATACATTTGGTGCAGTACTGAGTCGACCTTTTGTATGGAACAGCTGATATTTTTTTCGCTCCATTTTTTTAGCCACCTAGGAAATCTGGTTTGTATTGATCAGTAGACAGCCTACTTAAAGTTCCGCTATCGACTTAAAGTGCACCCTGTAGAAGTTCCAGCAAATCTCATAACCAGCTGAATAATCGTTTAGCAAAAATTGCTCAGTTTAGCTACAAAATAAAAAAAAAACTGAAAATTGTGCTTTCACGCCACGCTAATTTCATTCATTGTCCCTTTATCCAATGTTCAATGAAAGACACTATCATTTACCATTGACTTCGCCATCACCTCAGTTTTTTTCTCATTCTAACTGGATAGAGAATATGCGTTTTCTTAGTCAAAAGTTAAGTGAAGTCTTCCATACTATGAATGAAGTTATCTTTGTTATTTCTGAAAGTATTTTGGTATGAACGAACCTTTATTCCGATGCGGTTCAAATGCGTGAAAACCTGACACTTTTCCCAATTATGTAAACGCTAATTTGTATGAGGATGCAATAATTTGGCATACTCCAAGAGACCATTAGACACAGTACTAAAATGCTTTGTTTTAGATGCTAAATGTATATTTTTTATCTTCATTTGAATAGCAAAAAAAAATTTACCTATGAGCCTCAAATCTTGGCATATACAGGGTGTTGTTTTGGTGAGTAACACCTGACTCAGGAATGATAGTTTTAGTAACGCTTGAAACCGTTTTAGTTTTTTTTTCAGAATTTCAGTGTTTCTGAAACTTTCCTCCCTGAGTCGGCTGTCACTAACCGAAACAACACCCTGTATAGTTATAACCCCATTATGTTATGCCTAACCCAGCCTTATGCTACGCTTGCTGATGGTGCTTAGTCCAATCACCGTGCAATGTAAATCAATAACCGCTTCGATGATTGCGAATAATGTTTCGATGATGATGACTTAGTATAGCTGGAGAGCTGGTGTCTTAGCCTGTAACACAATGGTGCCAAAATGGGCTGTCAGGTGACGACTTCAATTACGATTTGCTGACGCTGTCTGTCCTTTTAATGTTTTTGTAGTACAGCAAAGAATATTTTGATTCTAATTCTAGAGGATTAGTTCTCCGGTTGTAGGAGAAAAACGAGGAGAGCCCGGTTTTGTCCTTCTGCCGGGACGCCATTGACCCGCCATTACGTTACAGGCTAGGGGCCCTGGTGACTAATCAACTTATTTTGTCGTACAAGGCTGGGAGCTTAAAGGCTTTTATATGTGTACTTTCTTTTTTAGCTGGTCACGATAATCTCGAAAGTTCAATAACCTAGAAAGGGTAAAACACTTTCTTGGTTATAAAAAAAACACTTTCAAAGTAAAAAAAATCAAACTTTCAACCGCGACAGGCCAAAAAAAAGCCAGCCTAGAATCTCCCAGCCTTGTACGACAAAATAAGTCGATTGGTCACGGGCTCTGCAGCTAGCCACTACACAGAGAACCACTTCGGAGTTGTATCCACCGATCCCGGGATCAGATGGATGTCTCCACGGATCCCGCCGAGCTGTCTCCACCGATCCCGGGATCAGTGGAAACATCAAAATTAAGTTAATGTTTGTATCCTGTGATCCCGGGATCGGTGGAGACAACAAAATAAATATATTTTTGTGGAAACTGATCACGCTGTACAGAAAGAAAAAAGATCACGGATGGACAAATTTTCTTCCGCGAGTTTTTTCCGGAGTATTGCAAGAAAAGATATTTTATGGAAAAGTACACACGACAGCACGTCGGGACATACACTTTGGTTGTAAAGTCGCCCGTAACGTAACCGATACTAGGTCTACATAAAGTCGTAGGTGCCTTAGGCTCAATGCCTCAGGGTTCACATCATATAATGATGTTAGAGGTTGCCTTGCTTTGCCAATAATAGTGCCGAACTGCACACCGAGTCCGAGCTACTCAGCGGCGCGGCGATGGTGAGGCGGCCGCCGAAAATTACAGCTGAACCTTCTTCTTTTGTTTTTTTGCTGAACTTTCTTCTGTTTTTTTCTGATTCTTGGAATGTAAATAAAGAAATACATCGAACCAATAGTTATTTGTTATGCAAGAATGCAATATTATTGTTTGCGGCGAGTGCTTGTGTTGAATACCGAGCTAGCGAAGGTTTCTAAAATTGAGCCACGAGCGAGTGGTTCAAAAAAAGAAACCTGAGCGTAGCGAGGTATTCAGAAGCATGAGACGCAAATAATATTGCATTCGTGCGAAACACAAAACTTTTCATCTCACAGAAGCGAGGAAATTATTTTGTTAGCCATGCGAGACAAATAATAGACTACCTATAGGTACCTACATAGAGGTTAGTGAAATGAGTTTCCTTCTTGTTTGCTTCTTCACAAAGGATTATGTGGCGTTGCCTAGCAACGGGCTGTTGATTACAAATCGTGTCTTCTTGAAGTGTCATCTAATCAACAACCCGTTGCTAGGCAACGCTACAAGTTGAATGAGTTCCTTATATTTCTTTTTATTAGGGCGTCGAGTTCAAATTTCAAAGCGCACAAAAATGCAAAATGGTTTAGATGACAAAAGATGCAAAAACGCATGTTTAAAGTAACAGCGTACCTACTTTCAGAGCATGGGAGATGAAAAATATATTTCTCGTGACAGATGGATATCATGCGTGCTACATGAGTTAGAAAATAACACTATCACTGTTGGACGGTGCCTCGAAAAATTTGGAAATAAGTAATAAATTAGATTATGTACACACGACAGCACGCCGACGCTTACACGCTAGCACTCTACTCGGTTACGTTAGGTTTTGTTTTAATTTTAATTTTGTATGTAATTTTTGTTCGCCTACCTATAAATCTTCCATTCCCATGGTCCACACTTAATTTTTATATTAAGTTGTAAAGTACAAGGCCTACCTACGGGCTGTGGTTAGTTATTTTTAAGAAATGAATGATGAAATTTAAGAGACGTAAACGCCTACGACTTTATGCAAGCCTAGTACTTTTCCATCAAATATATTATTTTCTTGCAAAACTCGGGTTATTCTCGCGGAAGAAAATTAGTTCATCCGCGATTTTTTTTCTTTATGTACAGCGTGATCAGTTTCCACAAAAATATATTTATTTTGTTGTATCCACCGATCCCGGGATCACAGGATACAAACATTAACTTAATTTTAATGTTTCCACTGATCCCGGGATCGGTGGAGACAACTCGGCGGGATCCGTGGAGACATCCATCTGATCCCGGGATCGGTGGATACAACTCCACCACTTCGCTCGGTGATTCGTAGCTATATTGTCATTTCGAATGTCAGGCCTAATATAATAATGCAGCAAAGCAGAGACTGCTCATCAAATTAATGTATGACATCTAGGCCTCAAATCGGTAGGGAAGTTGTGTCGATAAGTTCAGCTTTGTAGGGAAAACTGAAAGTTTTTGCCATAGCAACCGTGAACCTATCTAAACAAAATATCGTTACAGAATTCAGCTCCTCTACCCTTGACGCATTTTTCCAATACGGCCGCAATATGGCGCAATTTACAAAATTTAATATTTTACAAATTAAGACGCATTTTGTGTTTTTATTGAATAAAACAGCCTTACCTTTGAATAAACATTACAAAGTATTTAAAATCAAAGCATTACTATGCGAATTCAAAGAGAAATTAATTTTAAAACTTTTTCAATTTGATCGCAATAGCGTCAAGGGTAACCCCCCTGGTCCTCCAGTCGATTAATACAACTGTCAAAACACTTTTATTTTGCTTAAAAATTTGTTTTGCTCTCGCATAGGGAAATTACAATACGCAAAGTTTTTATACAGGGCGTCCCACGGCTATGCCACATGGAGGGAAAGTACCTTAAATATTGTAGATGGAACATTTTACCGAAAGAAGACATTATTTTAATTTTAAAAACAATTTAAACTGCATTCATAGATATCTAAATAATTACATGGTTGAACCGGGAATCGAACCCGTTACATGAGAAAAATAATTACCCTGTAGTTTTATCATACCGATCGAAAGGCTTCATCATTAGGATTATTTTTTGCTAAATAACATAGTGTCAGAAATAAAAGGAAGACCATGAATTTTAACATTTTTAATACCACATTAATCAATTTATCAATGAAAATCACAGTAACAAAAAATTAAAGTATGAAAATGAAACACATTTTGAATTATTTCTTTATAATCAGCCAGCCGCATTGCGATGGACAAAATTTTACGCGTCTTTCGGCTCAGGATACGGCTCGATTTGTTGCATAATACCTGGTAAATGTTAAAATTCATGGTCTTCCTTTTATTTCTGACACTATGTTATTTAGCAAAAAATAATCCTTATCATGAATCCGTTCGATCGGTATGACAAAACTACAGGGTAATTATTTTTCTCATGTAACGGGTTCGATTCCCGGTTCAACCATGTAATTATTTAGATATCTATGAATGCAGTTTAAATTGTTTTTAAAATTAAAATAATGTCTTCTTTCAGTAAAATGTTTCATCTACAATATTTAAGGTACTTTCCCTCCATGTGGCATAGCCGTGGGACGCCCTGTATATGGTTCTGCAACGCTCGCTTAAAATTTGTATCACCTGCAAAAATTTGCTTGAAATATAATGTTGTAAGTGATGAGGTCACCGCAATAATTATTTATATTAATACATTTTTTTAGGTCTAATTATGTAGAGAAATATTTGTTACTATAATCTAGAATTTACACCGCACAAACCTAATGTTGTAACTTTCAAAAGATATTGTAGAAATTTTAAATGTATAAAACAGTTAACATTAGCAAAATTTTTATTCCTTTTGGTTTGAATAATACTAGTGGATATAATAACTTTTTAAAAATACCTAGTGTGAATGAAAATAGGTATGAAATTGTAAATAGCTTTACATGATTTCTATAGCATTGTTAAATAATTTGTAAAAATTAAAATTTAAGTGATTTTTTCAGAAAAACAATTTTTCATTTATTATTCCTTTTAAAATTAAAAATACCTCCGACATTTTAGCTTTTAATTAGCATACATATCACATAAACGGCTGAACCGATTTTGATAAAACATATCTAAGAACACTTGCTAGAAAACCTGCTTTAAAATAAATAAAAACCGCATCCGAATCGGTTTACCCGCTTAAGACCTACATGGTGCCACAGACATACACACACTGAACGATAGACAGATAGACACACCCTCACAATAGCGGTCAAACTTATAACAACCCTCTTTTTGTACACACATACAATAATTCAATTTTGCCCTACCAGTCGGGCAACTCTGGTGGGGAAAAATGGAATGGTCCGATAGATACGGCGCAAGCTTCGTTTCTCCTTCATGTGACTAAGACTTCCGGAGGAGGTCGAAACTAGTCGGCTATCCCACCGTTTATAAAAGCAACGATCAATAAAAATACCTCTCTACCATTGTACTTAAAACACGTCACAAGTCTAAACATCACGCGACATCCAGGGGCCTTAGCCTGTAACACAATGGCGTATCAATGGCGTCCCAGGTAGATGGACAAAACCGGTATTTTTTCGTTGTTCTCCTACAACCAGCGAACTAATCCTCTAGAATTAGACTCATAATATTATTTGCTGTACTACTAAAACATAAAAGGACCGACACTGGACCGACAGCATTAATAAATCGTAATAGTTGAAATCGTCAACCAGG
This sequence comes from Zelleria hepariella, assembly GCA_949319315.1. Taxonomy (NCBI): domain Eukaryota; kingdom Metazoa; phylum Arthropoda; class Insecta; order Lepidoptera; family Yponomeutidae; genus Zelleria; species Zelleria hepariella. The sequence continues at coordinate 2,262,619 of OX439379.1, read as the reverse complement.
AGCCCATTTTGGCACCATTGCGGTAACGCCCCTGGGGCCTTACAGGCTAAGGCCCCAGGGGCTTACGTCTGTAACGCAATGGCGTGTCTATGGCGTCCCAATAAAGAAGGACAAACGCGAGGTTTCCTAATAATATTTTTTTTTCTAACAGCCAGCGAACCAATCCTCTGGAATTAGAATCAGAATATTCTTTGCTGTACTACAAAAACATTCGAAGGACCGACAGCATACTGAGAGCCCATTTTGGCACCATATACAGTTACAGACTCAGGCCCCAGGTTTCCTCGGAAAGTTATAGGTACCTACCTACCTAACGGATCAGATACGAAACGACGGGATCAAACAGGGATCCATTACGTCTTAAGACAGCTTATCCCTAGAGACCATCGTAAACCGAACTTTCGCACAAAAAAGGGGGACATCATAGAGTGTGAATTATGACCCTTATCTGTAAAGGCTTAAGGGTTTTTTCTCACTAAGTTACTATTGAGGTTGAGAGTTGGCGCATTACCCTGTGATACTGACACTGGGAGAGTGTTTAGAAGTGTCAGGACGTTTAATGAAAATATTTTTTTTATGGCATATTGAATAAAATACTTTTAGACTTTGACTTTGAAATTGCACATTTAGTATAAACTAGTTGTGCCCGCGACTTCGTATGCGTTTTTACACATTTGACATTTAATTTAAATTCGAATGCGGAGGAAAACTCAAAAGGAAGGTTTTTTTAACCCCCGATCAAAAAAGAGGGGTGTCATAAGTTTGATAGCTTTGTGTGTGTGTCTGTTTATGTGTTTATGAGGGTGTGCCTGTCTGTGTGTCTGTCTGTGTGTGCCCTAATCTAAAAAATACATTTATAATAAAATATGTATTGTTTAGATTAGGTATCGCCCGTGAAAGATAACAGGAAGCTTAGCATAAGAATTGCTTAGGAAGTAAAGGGGTTTATGCATATCGCCCTCGACGTAGAGTGGGATAGATAAAGTTATAAGCCCATAGATAAGGTCTTACCCATTCTCATGCTAAGCCAGCAAGCAAAGCATAAGGTTGGGTTGGAGCGTATCTACGGCAAATAACTCTGTCTATCCCGCTTTACGGCAAAGAAAATATATATTTTTAAATATCAAGTTGAGCTCAGTAGAGTAAATATTTTAAAAAGGCACAAAAAAAATTTTCAACCTAGCGTGGGTTCAAACCCAGAACCTTTCGACCGCGACGCAACAGTACTTCATTTCTAACAATATACTTTGTCTGACCTCCACCGAAAACAACTCACAATTCCCTCCAGCAAGGATCATAAGGCTGGGTTAGAGCGTATCTATGGCTCTGTCCATCCCGCTCTACGTCAAACAAAAGAGTGAGATACCTATTGTTTTAAACCCATAGAAACGATCTAACCCGGCCTTATGCTACGCTTGTAGAACTAACATTTTCCGCCAAAATAAAATAAAAACAAATGCCAACTTTTCATTATCAATATGGCGCCCCAAATGCCAAAAGTCGTAGCGTTATATTATACAGAGTGTTAAAAGACCGCCAACAAAGTGGGAGCCAACGATAGTCCTCATCATAACGAACATTTTTGCCCAAGGAACTATGTCTGGGAAATCAACGGTTTCCGAGATAATAAAGTCGGAATTGTTTTTTTTTTTTCAGCAATGAACATATTACTCACTATTGTATCACGTTCTTAACATACCTTCTCAAGAAGCCATATCAAAATTATGGATATTTCTTACAAAAAATCAAGTTAAAATTGCAACCCGCAATGTAGGTTTCCGAGAGAATGAGGATCAAAGTCGGACTTTTAAAATTTTTTTTTGCAGAATTATGTTCAGTATCACGTTCTTAACATATCTTCTTAAGAAGCCATAACCAAATTATGAATATTTCTTACAAAAAACGAAGTTAAAATTGCAACCCGCAATGTATTCTAAACATTGGATAGCCTAAGTTACGCCCAGAAACGTGAGTTACGACCATGTTAAGTTTGGTTGAAAACTATTCAGCGGTGTTCGCGTTTATCGTGTTCATACAGACAGACAGACAGACAGACAGACAGACAGACAGACAGACAGACAGACAGACAGACAGACATAGACCGATTTTTTTGCATTTTTGTATTCAGTATAGTTTACTTAGTAACCCATGCTAGTTTTTTTCTAAAAATATTCAATGTACAGAATTGACTTCGCTAGAGTTTTATTATAAGTATAGATAGATTGGTGCATGTCCTTTCCCGAGCGAATTTTCTAACCTTATAATCTACAAGAATACATCTTTAAAAATTGCTTCCTATCGAAAAACTTCCTAACAGTTTTTAAACTTCAACTTTCGTGAGCACTGCACATTTTTCAATTAAATCACGGTTTTACTCACTAGTAATTTGTCGGTGTAGCCGACTAGTTTCGGTTCTCATTCGGGGACCTTCTTCATGGAGAACTTCCTAACCTAACAGACGAGGCCCTAAACAGAAAACCCTCTTCGCCCGCACTAGAAAAAGCAGTAGGTATTATTACTTCCACCACTGGATTCCCGACACGCCATTACTTTAGTCGGATTATTCGGCTTTGCCCGTAATTAGTTCTGTCTTCGAACTCTATTACCGCCCGCCCCCGATGTCAGAAGTTGAGATAGTAAAATAATATCTAGTTTCTACTCCGTGCAATTTTAGTGGTTTTAAAGCCGAAGGTATTTTGTTGCACTGGTGATTCTGAGCTAAATTACAAAATTTCATTCCAAAATGCGCGAAAAAAAAATTCACTTCTCCATACAAATGGTGTCGATTGGCGATAGCCGTTTGTATTGGGAAGTGTTTTTTTTTTCGCTCGTTTTGAAGTAACATTTTGGAATTTGGCTCAGAATCACGAGTGCAACTAAATACCTTCGGCTTTAAAACCACTAAAATTCCACGGTGTATAATGTGTAGTTATAGGTTGGTCTAGTCCAGCGGTTCTCAATCTTTTTTGGTGACGGAACCCTTTTGGAAAGCGAAATACTTAACGGAACACTACAATAAAACAATAGTTTTTACCCGACTGACCCAGAGGGAGGGTTATGTTTTTCGAGTGTACGTATGTAAGGGTGTATGTACTATACTACAAGGTGTTACAAAAGATGCTAACCAAGGGCGTCGCCAGCTGATGGCGCAGGGGGGGGGCAAGTTGACTTTACCTACTACAATTCTCATTCTCTATGAATGAGAAAAGTAGGTATGAATTGTAGGTAAAGTCGACAGCACATGAAGCTTTTCACTTGTACTACGAGCCTTACATCTACAGCCAGAGCGTAGTTGAGCGTACGGAATATTAGGAGTGGAATTGGTGATTTCATTCGAGTTTCGACGTACGGGAATGATTGTTCAAGGCTTGAACTTCAAGCAAATTAACTCAAAGACTTAGGACTTTGGTTGCATTATATTTGGCAACTTTTTTAGAATCTCTAGGGGGGGGGCAGCTGCCCCTCCCTGCCCCCCCTTGGCGACGCCCTTGATGCTAACTCTTTTTACAGGGTAATAGCACCCGGTGATAGGGATTACAACCTAAATATTTTTTTTGCTCTATGACGTTTTGTTGATTTTTAAATTAATAAAATGTGAACGCTGTGGCGGGGGAAAAGAATGTTTTCAATATTGTTTTAATTGACTTTCACAATGTTTTAACAACTCAAAGCTATGCAAATGCACCAACACCCACTAACATATTATTAAATTTGAGCTAATACCAAAAACAAAAGAGTTATGATTTTTTTTTCAATTTTGAGGTTATAAAATAAAAATTGTTTTTTCTACTTTTTTTTACAGAATTGACATCCTGTTGACCAGTAGGTTACACCCTGTAAAAAGAGTTAGCATGTTTTGTAACACGTTGTATACTAGACTAAGTTCGGCTGCTCCTCGTGAATCGTGATCATGATAAGCCGCGTCAGAATGGTCTACCAGAGGGAGGTGTTTTGAATATTTTTTCTAAATTCTTGCGGAAAACCCTACGCCGCGGAACACACTTTGAGTATGGCTGGTCTAGTCACTAGTGGGTAGAACACTGGCCTCTGAAGCAAGAGATCCCCGGTTCGATTCACAGTGCGGGAATGTAACTATGACTTTGCTTAATTTCAAAGTTACACGTACATTTGCGAATTTGTAGTAGCAATACCACTCGCTAACCCGTGAGGAAACCCGCGGCTTAGTTCGCTCTACACGTATTGGCTTGTCTTTCCTGTGGGCTAGGCCGACTAAGCTGTCAGGATGGTATATATTTTTAATTTTTTTATATATTTCTTATTGAAGAATTACAGCCTCATGGTTACAATGGTCTTACAGTATAATAGCCCAGTTACAAATCTTCGCTTGTGATACCAATTACAAATCTTCGCTTGTGATATAGGTGCTGGGCAAGCCTACTCCATCTAAAACAATGTCCCAGGCACTGCAGCGCCGAGTGGTCTCGTCACCCATCTAGTGTGAGTGAAGGTGCCACTGGACGCTGTATAAATCATCTCATTACGTAGATGCAAAGGCCTTAGTTTTTAGTTATAGGTTGGTAGGTAAGCAACGTTCGGTATACGGTCCAAGAGCTTCATCCAAACACGACAGAATAACAATAAAAAAGGCCGCAAACAATCATCGCCGAGGCCTTTAAAAAATATTCATCGCTGCATATAAATCGCGCGCGAGTTATCGGGTTTTGATTCATGGGTTCCGTATTGAAAAAAAGGACCAATGAAAGGCCATAGATAGCTATATACGAGTATCTGCTGGCGGAAAAGCTGTGAATCCTTGCCACGGATGACTGGTGGCCGCTGGTTTTAGGGTTCCGTCGGCATTGTGAAGGTTTAGTGAAATTTCAGAAAGTGCACTCGTGAATACATGATGCAATCTGGAAACGCCAAGCTCAAGGTCACTACTTCCTTTTCTCGAAGCGCTTCGTCGTTTTTTTTAACCCTTACTTGGCTTTAGTACCAGATCAACAAAATTCTTGGGAAATATAGACCTGTAAGGGGTCTGTTCGGGTCTTGCCCCGTTTCTGCCTTTGCCCCCTTAGTGTGATTCTCATAGTATTCGTAGAGATTTGCCCCCTTTTTTAAAAACCCTTGACTCATAACATTACACATAACAAGTTTCGCGTGCGTGGTCTGGTATACCTATTTTGGTATAGGTACATCTTGTAGGTCATAACTATCGAGTTCGATCGAAAAAAAAATAGAAGTTAAAAACTAAAACCCGACTACTAAAAGGCTTAAAACAAGACCTGTTTATCCTTAAAATAGACTCATAGATAATTAATCGTAGTCGGAGGCCATCGGTTTATCAAATGCGAATGTGGTGTCCTCCGACTACTATTAATTATCTATGAGTCTATTTTAAGGATAAACAGGTCTTGTTTTTACCCGACTACGCGAAGCAAAAAGGAGGGTTATGATTTTAGCAGCGTATGTATGTATGTATGTATGTATGTATGTATGTATGTATGTATGTGGGTATGTATGTTTGTGTGTTCATCTGTTCCCTCGCAGAGCCTAAACTACTCGGCCGATTTCAACAAATGAGGTGTCGTTGGATTTGTCTTAATCACCCAGGTAACATAGGATAGTTTAATTTTGAAAAAAACCAAGATGGCGGCTGTGCTGCGCCCTAAAGTGGTGGACCTAAAAATAAAAATTATCGGATACCATCGTCATGGGTATTAAATGAAAGGACTTTAAAAGACCTTTTCAAAAATGTATAACACATGTAGCGTCAACATAAAAAATAGAACAAAATATTATTGTATTCGAAACGGGTCGAATCGCGATTGGTTTTTAGGCAAATTAATTACCTTATTTATCCCGACGTTTCGGCCGCGTTACAGCTGCCGTGGTCGCGGGTAGACTGGAGCGGAGAGTGTTTTAATTATTGTGGTGACAGTTGGGAAACTACCCTCACATCACTCGCGATTCGACCCGTTTCGAATACAATAATGTTTAAATATCGCGAATCATTAAAAGTGAATAGAACAAAATATTCCAAAATGTGTTTTTTTTTGCCCTTCTTGGTTCTTTTTTAGGTGATCATCCAAAATAACTAACTAAAAAGCTCAAAAAAAAAATAGAAGTTAAAAACTAAAACCCGACTACTAAAAGGCTTAAAACAAGACCTGCTTATCCTTAAAATAGACTCATAGATAATTAATCGTAGTCGGAGGACAACACATTCGCATTTGATAAACCGATGGCCTCCGACTACGATTAATTATTGTTAAGTTTGCAATGTTAGGTTTGCAAATAAAGGACTTAAAGACGGTTAAAAAAGGATATTATAATATTTTGGAAGATTTACAATGAGAAAAGACAGCTAAAACAAATCTGTTATTTTCTGAAGGTGTCTTCGTGACATTCAAAAGAGTAGAGCCATAAAGTAGGCTGAGGCTGAGGCCGTATGCCTTTACATCCTCCCAAATTTAAAGAATTTCGTGCGAAATTTTAGTTAATATTCTTCAGGCCTATCCTGAAGCACAGGTCCTGAAGTCTCGGACCGAACAGAGGCTTCGTCAGCATGTCAGCCAGCTGTAACTGTGAGGGTACTTGCTCTACGGTTAATTCTCCGTTGCTTACGCACTCTCTAACGAAGAAATGCTTCAGTTTTATGTGTTTCGTACGTTTGTGGTACTCGTATTTTGGATTATGTGCCAGTTTCACGGCCGATTCATTATCAAGACGTAGTATAGGAGGATTTTCTGCTGGGAGTATGCTATTTAATAATCGCGTCAGCCATAAAATCTCCTGTGCACTTTCGCTAGCCGCTACTATCTCAGCTTCCGTGGAGGAGATAGAGACAGTCGTTTGTCTTGCGCTTCTCCAGCTTATAGCAGCTCCAGAAAGTAGACACACCATTCCAGATGTTGACCTCCCAGAATCTGGGTCGCCTGCGAAATCAGAGTCGCTATAGCTGACCAAGTTTTGTGGTGATGTTCTGGTGTACGTCAACCCTTTTCTAGGGCTACCTTTTAAATAGCGGAAGACGCGTTTCACCAGCATTACATCTTTCTTTGTAGGTTCTCCAAGACTTCGGGATGCAACGCCAACTGCATATGATATGTCAGGTCTTGTGCCCACTGATAAATATGCTAAGGCGCCAACAGCTTGTCTATACGGAAATATCATGTCAGCATCGGCATCATCTACTTCCGTTTCACCATCTTTGACAATAGGTGTCGGTGCCGCCTTACAGTTTGACATCCCAAATCTGTCTAATACTTTCTTTGTGTATGCTTCCTGGTTAAGTGTGATGGTTTTGTCTTCGCGTACTTTGATTTCCATGCCAAGGAAATATGTTGCAGGTTTAGTTACTATTTTGAATCTTGCTTGCAATTCCTCAATAAATTCATCTCCTGCTTTGGTTGTGTTGTATGCCACAAGTCCGTCGTCAACGTAAAGACCAATGAAGACTTTAGATTGTCCTTGAGTTCGAACATACAGACATGGATCTGCTTCACTTTGTTGGAAGCCAGATTTAGTCAGGAATTCGGCAATGCATGTGTTCCAGCACCGTGGTGCCTGTTTTAAGCCATAGAGACTGCGTTTAAGCTTGCATACTCGGTTTGTGCCATCTTCAAGGCCATCAGGTTGCTTCATGTAAATTTCTTCATTTACTGTGCCGTTTAAAAAGGCAGTTGTTACATCAAACTGACGTAGTTTTAAATTTTCTCTGGCGGCTATTGCAAGTAGTGCTCTTACAGTACTCAGACGAACCACAGGACTGAATGTTTTATCGTAATCCACTCCAGGTCTCTGGGAGTAGCCTTTTACGACCATTCTGGCCTTATATCTGTCGACGGAACCATCAGGGTTCATTTTTACTTTAAAGACCCATTTGCAAGGCAGGGCTTTTCGTCCCTTCGGTAGATCAACCAAATCCCAAGTTTGGTTGTCGTTTAGCGAAGACATTTCACTATTCATGGCTTCTTGCCATTTTTCTCTATCAGGAGAGTCCATAGCCTCTTTAAAGGTAATAGGCTCTCTTGGCTTATGCAGGTTTTCGATTTCTTCCGCTGCTGCCAAGATGAAATCATCGTAGCGTTTCGGTGCTTTGATGTTGTCTCTATTTCTCAGAGACCTTGTTTGTATGTCTTGGCTGGAATTCATTTCAGAATCGTCATTGTGTCTAGGGGAACCGGAAAGAGATTCGTATTCACTTTCGTTTGAGTCTGGTAGTTCCTCTTGTTGAACGTCGTCGCCAGTACTGTCAATCTGATTTTGTTGCAATTCGTTACTCATGTCGATGTTGCAATCGTTGGATTGTTGTTCAGGTGTAACAGTCACTTGCGGTGCTTGTGAAATGTTGTTTTGGGGACGCTCTGGTACGTTGGAAACTTTTAAGTATTCGCTCCTATTCGGTTCGTCCTCATAGAACATTGTCTTGGTTACTCTTAAATCTTTTGTTGTGATAACCTTGTCTTTAGATGGTATAAGGATCCGAAAGGCCTTTGAAGTTTCGCTGTAACCCACAAACATCCCAGGAACTGCCTTTGGTGCGAATTTGTGACCTTTAGTACCTTTCTTGAGCACGTAGGTCTTGCTCCCAAATATGTACAAGTGGTTGATGATGGGTTTTCTCCCTACCCATTTTTCAAAAGGTGTAAGGTTTATGGCGCTGTTTATACTCCTGTTCGAGAGGTAGTTTGCAGTCACCAGTGCTTCGCCCCACAGTTTTAGTGGTACCTTAGCATCAATCATCATTGCTCTCGCTTTCTCTACGAGAGTTCGGTTCTTGCGTTCAGCAACTCCGTTTTGGTTTGGGGTATAGGGTGCGGTAAGTCTACGCTGTATCCCATGACGTTTCAAGTAAGCATCAAACTCTTTGTTGACGTATTCTGTGCCATTGTCTGACTGTAAGAACTTGATCTTGTTCCCAGTGTGCGTTTCTGCTAGCTCCTTGAACTCCTTAAACTTTTGTAATACTTCGCTCTTATTTTTGATCACGTAGACATGACTATACCGACTGTAGTCGTCAATAAAGGTAACGAAGTATTTGTTACCGCTTATTGTGGGCGTTTGTATGGGTCCACATACGTCGCTATGGACGATTTCTAAGCGTTCTGTTGTTCGTTGAGTTGTTTTCTCACAGGGAGCAGGCACTTGATGCAGTTTCGCTTGTATGCATGTTTCGCACTCTGATAGTGATTCAGAGGCATCAAAGCTTAAGCCAATCAAGCTCTCGTTTCTCAGAGCTAGTTTCATGTCTCTGACGTTCATGTGTCCGAGTTTTCTGTGCCAATCGTTGATGTTTGATGAGTTCTTGGTTGTAAGTGGAACCTTGTCACCGTTATCACTAGTACGATTGTTGGGTGGAACCTTGTCATCGTTATCATTGGCCAGATTATTGCGTTCATGCTGAGAGGGTTTAATATAGTAGAGACCATCTGCGTGTTTAGTTGCAGTGAGTGTTATTCCAGATTTTGGATTCTTGACCGTCGCCTTTTTCTTGGTGAAGAGGACAGAGCATCCGGCATCTGTCGCCTTGCCGACGGACATCAAGTTGGTGCATAGGCTGGGTACGTACAACGTTTCTTGTAGGTTAGTACGTGCAACTCCATCTCCATTATTTGTTAAAAATGAGACTGTGCCTTTTCCCTCAATTACTGCACTGTGCTCCTCAGTTGCAAAGTTGAGTTTTCTTGATGTCGCTTCGATAGTCTTAAATAGGTCTCTTTGGTACGTCATGTGGGACGTACAGCCACTGTCCAAGACCCAAATGTCGTTTTCAGGCTTCTCGTGAGGTGTGAGGAGACACTGGTTGGCATAGTTGGTCTTGTGATTGTGAGGCTGATTTTCGTATCTTTTTGGTTTTTCATGATTGTCCTTCCAGCATTTTGAACAGATCTTGTGATTCCTCCGTTTGAATATGTTGCCTTTTCGTTTGCATATTTTGCACGCGGCGTATAATGCTTCTTCTTCTTGCAATGATATTTCAGGTTCGTTGCTGTTTGTCGTATTTTGATTGTGACGAGCATCACACTCTTCTATTATTTTGTTTTTGAGCTCTTCTGGCTTGGGAAGAGTGTCCCTGGCTTCTATTGCAACTCTGAAATTTTCATAATTGGGTGAAAGGCTGTATAGCATCATTATTGTTAGAAGTTCTTCGTTTATTATAATATCCATGTCCGCTAATTTATCCACAATGTCCATGAACTCGTTAAGATGTTGGCGCACATCGTGGCTTTGGAGTTTAGTTAGGACGAGCTGTTTTAGCAGGGAGGCTTTCCGCGCAGGTCCCTTGCTCGCGTATGTGTCCTTAAGTTTGTCCCACAGTGACTTTGCAGTTCTGCAGCTTTTTATTTGCTTTAGTTCGGAAGGGGCAATAATAAGGATTAGTTCCGATCTTGCTTGCCTGTCACCTTCTTTTTCTGCGGCTGCAGCATCAGCACTAGGGGATGTTTCAACATATTTCCATAGTTTATGTCTGATCAGTACGGCTTCCGCCTGGATCACCCAGGTGTCGTAGTTTTCTCTCGAAAGAGGGTCGATTTTTGTCGACATTTTTGGTTGTACTACACCCGGTCTATAAATTTTGGAATTTATATTTTCACTCTGCTACCATGTTAAGTTTGCAATGTTAGGTTTGCAAATAAAGGACTTAAAGACGGTTAAAAAAGGATATTATAATATTTTGGAAGATTTACAATGAGAAAAGACAGCTAAAACAAATCTGTTATTTTCTGAAGGTGTCTTCGTGACATTCAAAAGAGTAGAGCCATAAAGTAGGCTGAGGCTGAGGCCGTATGCCTTTACAATTATCTATGAGTCTATTTTAAGGATAAGCAGGTCTTGTTTTAAGCCTTTTAGTAGTCGGGTTTTAGTTTTTAACTTCTATTTTTAAGCCTTTTAGTAGTCGGGTTTTAGTTTTTAACTTCTATTTTTTTTTTGAGCTTTTTAGTAAGTCATTTTGGACGATCACCCAGAATAGAACCAAGAAGGGCAAAAAAAAACACATTTTGGAATTTTTTGTTCTGTTTGTTATGTTGACGCTACATGTGTTATACATTTGTGAAAAGGTCTTTTAAAGCCCTTTCATTTAATACCCATGACGATGGTATCCGATAATTTTTATTTTTAGGTCCACCACTTTAGGGCGCAGCACAGCCGCCATCTTGTTTTTTTTCAAAATTAAACTATCCTATGTTACCTGGGTGATTAAGACGAATCCAACGACACCTCATTTGTTGAAATCGGCCGAGTAGTTTGGGCTCTGCGAGGGAACAGATGAACACACAAACATACATACATACATACATACATACATACATACATACATACGCTGCTAAAATCATAACCCTCCTTTTTGCTTCGCGTAGTCGGGTAAAAATAGAGGTGTATTTGAATGGGCATCGTCAATCCTATTTTTTATTCTATAAATCAAAAATATAGAGAAATATAAGAAACTAATTTGATTTTTTTCTTAATTTTTTATGTAAATATTTTTTTTTATTAATTATTTAAAATTTCTAAAAGTTTTGTGTATGACGTCACCACTGGTATTATGTACTAAATTCATTGCATTCATTCATGTTTTTAAAAAATAAAAATATGTTGACGTTTGACAAATGTCAGGGTCAAGTCAACAAGAAGGTTATTTTCTCAGTTATTTGACACTTTTGCCAGTTGTTGTTGACGAATGTATTTTTTTTAATATTTGTAGGCATTGGAACTACCGCATTATAGGCTATGATGACGTCATCGAAAGAAAAATGTACATTTTTGGCGATAAATATTAATAATCCGTTTTAATTTTACTTATTTAAACCCCTAATAGTAATCAGTATCCCTATTCCTCGAAATGGTTTTCAATTTACGACAATCGATGCCTCACTGATCAATGCCTATTATGTTGTGGCCCTGAAAGGGGCCGTTTGTTTGAGCGTGTGTGCGCTCAAGATCACTTGGAGCTGGAGTTTTTAGTGACGGCCTTGGCGCCACCACTGACGGCGTGCTTCGCCAACTCTCCGGGCAGCAGCAGGCGGACCGAGGTCTGGACCTCCCGGGAGGTCATCGTCGACCGATTGTTGTAGTGCGCGAGCCGGGAGGCCTTGACGGCGATGACAGACATGGCCTTCGATGAGATACCGGTGTCTGGGTGTACAAGTAGCGTCACGAGTTATGAGCGCTGACCTTGAATACGCAGAACTAATTTTTTCGGTCTGTTTGGCGGGGTACGCGGGGGCGACGGAGAGGCGCGATCGCCGGCGAGCGCGGGCGCGTGATTGGTAGATCAGTTGCTCTAGCCTCGGGGTACAGTCGCACACATCGTTTTTTTATTTCCTCGCAGAAATAATGCCGAAACAAAATGTTTTAAAAAGACGGATCAGAAAGATTCAAAAAAGTTATTGAGTACACATATTGGATTGAGATTATTTTTCATTGATTGTACACCCGTTTTATCGTAATGTCCGAATAATTGTATAGAAAATCATTTAAAATATAACGAGTCCAAAATCCGCAAAGAATACTTTAAATCGTTAAGTTTAGTCAGTTTTTCCGATTTTTATAGTGTCTCACTCAACTATATAGTTCAGCTCAGCGTCAGTCTTAGATCCCGCGTGGATATTAGACATTTTGCGCGCGATTGTACACACTTGCGCAGAAATCCCCACCAGTTTCGTCGAGCGCTCATAACTCGTAACGCTACCTGTACCTGCTTCAGCACCTTGTAGATGTAAATGGTGTAGCTCTCCTTCCTCTTCTTCTTGTTGGACTTGCTGATGTTCTTCTGGGCCTTGCCATTGACAGAGTTCTTCGCGGCCTTTTCACTCGTCTTGGGCGGCATGATGAGAACTTTGCGAGCTCGATGAGTCGACCGTCGAGCGGTGCGGGTGACCGCGACGGATCGCGTGCGGGCAAGAAAGCAATACAAGGTGTTACAAAAGTACATAACTCTTTTTACAGTGTAATAGCACCCGGTGATAGGGATCACAACCAAAATTTTTTTTTTGCCTTACGACGTTCCTTTAATTTTTAAATTAATAAAATGTGAACGATGTGGCGGGAGAAAAGTATTTTTTAAATATTGTTTTAATTGACTTTCACAATGTTTTAACAACTCAAAGCTATGTAAATGCACCTACACGCACAAACATATTTTTAAATTTGAGCTAATACCAAGAACAAAAAAGTTAAGAAAATTTTTCAATTTTGAGGTTATAAAATAAAAATTCAACTTTTTTTACAGATTTGACCTGCTGACCAGTAGGTTACACCCTGTAAAAAGAGTTAGATACTTTTGTAACACCTTGTATAAACAAACAACAAAAATATCTTGTTCCATTTTCAAAACGTCTAGTCCCACTAAAAACATTTTCAGTTATAAAACCCGACTACTAAAAGGCTTAAAAAAATAGAAGTTAAAAACTAAAACCCGACTACTAAAAGGCTTAAAACAAGACCTGTTTATCCTTAAAATAGACTCATAGATAATTAATCGTAGTCGGAGGACACCACATTCGCATTTGATAAACCGATGGCCTCCGACTACGATTAATTATCTATGAGTCTATTTTAAGGATAAACAGGTCTTGTTTTAAGCCTTTTAGTAGTCGGGTTTTAGTTTTTAACTTCTATTTTTTTTGAGCTTTTTAGTAAGTCATTTTGGACGATCACCAAGAATAGAACCAAGAAGGGCAAAAAAAACACATTTTTGATTTTTTTGTCCTATTTGTTATGTTGACGCTACATGTGTTGTACATTTTTGAAAAGGTCTTTTAAAGCCCTTTCATTTGATACCCATGACGATGGTATCCGATAATTTTTATTTTTAGTTCCACCACTTTAGGGCGCAGCACAGCCGCCATCTTGATTTTTTTCAAAATTAAACTATCCTATGTTACCTGGGTGATTAAGACGAATCCAACGACACCTCATTTGTTGAAATCGGCCGAGTAGTTTAGGCTCTGCGAGGGAACAGATGAACACACAAACATACATACATACATACATACATACATACATACATACGCTGCTAAAATCATAACCCTCCTTTTTGCTTCGCGTAGTCGGGTAAAAACAAGACCTGTTTATCCTTAAAATAGACTCATAGATAATTAACCGTAGTCGGAGGCCATCGGTTTATCAAATGCGAATGTGGTGTCCTCCGACTACGATTAATTATCTATGAGTCTATTTTAAGGATAAACAGGTCTTGTTTTAAGCCTTTTAGTAGTCGGGTTTTAGTTTTTAACTTCTATTTTTTTTTGAGCTTTTTAGTAAGTCATTTTGGACGATCACCAAGAATAGAACCAAGAAGGGCAAAAAAAACACATTTTTGATTTTTTTGTCCTATTTGTTATGTTGACGCTACATGTGTTGTACATTTTTGAAAAGGTCTTTTAAAGCCCTTTCATTTGATACCCATGACGATGGTATCCGATAATTTTTATTTTTAGGTCCACCACTTTAGGGCGCAGCACAGCCGCCATCTTGATTTTTTTCAAAATTAAACTATCCTATGTTACCTGGGTGATTAAGACGAATCCAACGACACCTCATTTGTTGAAATCGGCCGAGTAGTTTAGGCTCTGCGAGGGAACAGATGAACACACAAACATACATACATACATACATACATACATACATACATACATACATACATACATACATACATACGCTGCTAAAATCATAACCCTCCTTTTTGCTTCGCGTAGTCGGGTAAAAACAAGACCTGTTTATCCTTAAAATAGACTCATAGATAATTAACCGTAGTCGGAGGCCATCGGTTTATCAAATGCGAATGTGGTGTCCTCCGACTACGATTAATTATCTATGAGTCTATTTTAAGGATAAACAGGTCTTGTTTTAAGCCTTTTAGTAGTCGGGTTTTAGTTTTTAACTTCTATTTTTTTTTTGAGCTTTTTAGTAAGTCATTTTGGACGATCACCCAGAATAGAACCAAGAAGGGCAAAAAAAACACATTTTGGAATTTCTTGTTCTATTTGTTATGTTGACTACATGTGTTATACATTTTTGAAAAGGTCTTTTAAAGCCCTTTCATTTGATACCCATGACGATGGTATCCGATAATTTTTATTTTTAGGTCCACCACTTTAGGGCGCAGCACAGCCGCCATCTTGGTTTTTTTCAAAATTAAACTATCCCATGTTACCTGGGTGATTAAGACGAATCCAACGAACCTCATTTGTTGAAATCGGCCGAGTAGTTTAGGCTCTGCGAGGGAACAGATGAACACAAAAACATACATACATACATACATACATACATACATACATACATACATACATTCATACATACATACATACATACATACATACGCTGCTAAAATCATAACCCTCCTTTTTGCTTCGCGTAGTCGGGTAAAAATGTTGCCAAGACGGGACCATATACCTCGCACTGATGCACAGATCTCGTCTAGAGCCATACTCTACAAGCCCTAACTTCACAAACTCTACACCTTAGTTAAAATATGTGAAATAGAACCCTCACGGGTGGTTCGTGCTTGACCGTTCCCCTTTCATACGCAGGATAGATGACCAGCAACCCCGCAACTGAAACCATCAGGCGTGAGTGGATTTTAGGCTTTACTTCTGAACTTTTTCATTTGTTTTTTAGTCAAAAATGCGGGAATAGTCGGCCACAAATCATTTTGCTACGGTACCAAATTACCAACACCCAAATCTATACTTATAATAAAACTCTAGCGAAGTCAATTCTGTACATTGAATATTTTTAGAAAAAAACTATCAGGGGTTACTAAGTAAACTATTCTGAATACAAAAATGCAAAAAAATCGGTCTATGTCTGTCTGTCTGTCTGTCTGTCTGTCTGTCTGTCTGTCTGTCTGTCTGTGTGTTACCTCATCACGCGAATACCGCTGAACAGTTTTCAGTCAAATTTAGGACCGTGATAAGTCCTGGTTCTGGGAACAATCTAGGCTATCCGATGTTCAGAATACATTGCGGGTTGCAATTTTAACTTCGTTTTTTGTAGGAAATATTCATAATTTTGATATAGCTTCTTGAGAAGATATGTTAATAACGTGATACAGAACACATTTCTGAAAAAAAAAAATGCATTTCGGGAAAAAAAAATCCGACTTGGAACCTCATTATCTTGGAAACCGTTGATTTCCTAGGCATAGTTCCTTGGGCAAAAATGATCGTTATGATGAGGACTATACAGGGTGTTAAAAGACCGCCAACAGACCCGAAAGCCACTAGACACCAAAACAAAGTACTTTTTCGATAAATTATTGTTGGGAAATTATTTTGGTTTTTTAGGTTATAATTTTGAAAAATATTTTTTACGCAATGGACGTGTAACGCACAGAAGTCATATTGCGCAAGCGTAGGTATCAGATTATGTTACTTAAGCTTGAAGTGCCGATGTTTAGAATACATTGCGGGTTGCAACTTTAACGTCGTTTTTTGTAAGAAATATTCATAATTTTGATATGGCTTCTTGAAAAGGTATGTTAAGAATCCCCTGAAGGTCTGCAGCCCTCTCGCTCGCACTTTTGAACATTTTAATTTATTGTAAGAGAATGATTCAACTTTGGACGATAAAATATAGTTGCAGACATAGATAATAAAGCTATCGACATGTAGACATACTTTAAATTTCACATTTATAGGTTAAAAAATAAATTACTGAACTACTACTTTTAACCGAAGTTCAGTGATATTTTTTTTTATTAGTAGGAATATGAAATCAAAAGCGTGTCCACAAGTCGATAGCTTTATTATCTATGTCTGCAACTATATTTTATCGTCCAAAGTTTAATCATTCTCTTACAATCAATTAAAATGTTGAAAAGTGCGAGCGAGAGGGCTGCAGAGCTTCAGGGGATTCCTAAGAACTAGATACTGAATACATTTCTGCAAAAAAAAAGTTTTGAAAAATCCGACTTTGAACCTCATTATCTCGGAAACCGTTGATTTCCCAGGCATAGTTCCTTGGGCAAAAATGTTCCTTATGATGAGGAAAATACGTGGTTTCCCGCTTTGTTGGCGGTCTTTTAACACCCTGTATGTGGTCTCCCACTTTGTTGGCGGTCTTTTAACACCGCTCGGTATTTAATACAATAATTTTGCATTCTTGCATAACAAATAACAATTGTTTACTGTTGAGCTGGATAGACAGAGTTATTAGCCGTATGCTCTGCTTGCTGGCTTAGCATGAGAATGAGTAAGACCTTATCTATGGGCTTATAACTTTATCTATCCCACTCTACGTCGAGGGAGATACATATTATAAAAACCCTTTTACTTCCTAACCAATTCTTATGCTAAGCTTCCTGGTATCTTATCACGGGCGATACCTTAATGTAAACAATACATATTTATTTTTAAAATTTATAAATGTATTGTTTAGATTAGGGTTTTTATTCTATTTTATTCTATTGCTTTCTTTTGAGCCCTGCTACCGCAAGTTAAGAAATAATAACTATTAAAACACCCCCGACATTTTAGCTTCGAATAAGCATATTTAATAAATGGCTGAACCAATTTTGACAAAACATAACTAAGAACATTCGCTAGAAAACCTGCTTTCAAATTAAAAAAAAAAAACCTAAAGCTTCCAAATCGTTCACCCATTTAAGAGCTACGGTGCCACAGACAGACACACCCTCATAAACACTTATACAGACACACTCACAAAGCTGTCAGACTTATAACACCCCTCTTTTTTGGTCGGGGTTTGACTTTTCCTCCACAGTCGAATTTAAATTAAATGTCAAATGTGTAAAAACGCATACGAAGTCGCGGGCACAACTAGTGGTGAAATAAAATGTGAATCTATCGCAAATAATCGCAATCCCTTTCAATTTGACGTTTGAACGATGCTGACGAACTTCACACTGCATTTATGTGACACAAACTGTGTCGTTGAAAGCGATCGAGATAGGGATAGGGAATGCGACTCGATTTTGAAGGAAACTGAGTGAAGAAAATAGCAAAATCGTTCACTCAGTATCATTCAATTAGTAAGGCGTTTCGACTCATTCGTTCTGTTAGCGATTGGGATTTCAAACTTAGACAATTCCATTCTAAAGTCGCAATTACGATCATGATCCCGATGCCATAGAAGGGGATCGCAATAGATTCAAAAGTTAGACAATTAGGCCCCTTGCATGAGTCTATAAAAGTCTGTTGCTAGGTTTGTTATTCATTTGTAACGAGCTCTATTATTGGCCCTTTCAAACTTTTGGTTTCAAAAGAGCTGAACTTTCAGGAAAAGCAACAGTTTTTTCCTCGTTCGCTAAAGTGTGATTTGCTAAATTTAAAGACGTTACTGTGATGGATTCCTATGCAGAAGTTTTAGGAGGAGAGTACTCCGTACACACGACAGCACGTCAGAGTGTAAATTTTTGTTGTAAAGTCGCCCGTAACGCAACCGAGTAGAGCGCTAGCCTGTAAAGGTCGACGTGCTGTCGTGTGTACAATAGTGCCACCAATTTAAAAAAAAAAAAATTTTTTGCATTCGTTTTGTGCTTCAAAAAACGGGCAGTCAAATGAGAATCTCTAGGCTAACGATGTTTTCCTTCGCCTTCACGGTTAGCGTGTGCTTTTGCTACTTCAAATTCACGAATGTACGTAACTTTGAAAAGAAATAGTTTAAAGGTACATGCCTGCACCGGGAATCGAACCTGGGTCTCTCACTTCCGAGTCCAATGTTTTACCACTACGCCACCACCTCTTAGCTCTTACAACAGCTCTTACAAGGTTACGTTCAAACAGAGAAAAAAACCCCAACTTTCCGTTCCAAGTTCCAACGAAATAAATTGTCACGAAAACTTTTCACAGCCTCTTTACAGAACAAAATAAAAAAATAAAACAGCTATCGCGGAAGCAAATCGCGTTTTCACACAATAAATAAAGTGAAAATGGTGGCAAGGGTTTGAGATTTATTAGAGGAAGTTAACGACTGTATAAGTAATAAAAAATAAAGTGTCGGAATAGGAATTTTATCAGCCGTGTTGGATGTGCAAAAGTTACATTGTATGTAACAATCAAACATGGGGGAAAATGCTGTGCATTATTAAGTTTAAATGTGTAAAATATCTGCTGGATTGCACACTGACTTACACTGCGAATAACAAATTAAATAGAGAGTCATTTGCATATAAGAATCCTTATCATTGGGCTCTAGAAAATTATCTAGCTTTATCGAAGAAAACAAAGGTCGACAGCGAGCGTACTAAAGTATATCTAGCATAGTAAAACGGTTCGTCTCAAAGCAAATAAATCCTGGAATCCAACAAAACGGGGACGGTGGGAGATCTTGTTTATAGCAGACCAGTGAGGTCAAACGGGGTTTCAAACGCATGTTAAACATATTGATAGCCTGGGGTACACAAATTAAGCTGTAAAGGCCCGGGTTCTGAATTGAGAATTTAACTAAGTAAATGCTTAACTATCGCACTGTCACGTTATTTTGTAAGAAATCAGCAGCGGCAGAACGATATTTAAGTACTTGCTTACCAAATTTCCTAAATCAGAAACTACTAATTATTCCAGTTTCGAGTACTCTACCAGTTTTAGTACAGTAACTGTCTACACGTAATTTTGAATGTGTGTTGGCTAAAATCGGCGACCAGAAGATAACAGGTTCGCTGCCTATAATGTATGCAGTTTTCATTCTAACTAACAGTATACATGAATAGAGTACAATGCGTGCCACGAAAGAAGAAACTTGGCCGCGCCTCCCGCATCCCTTTCCGACGCCCCAATTCGGAAGGCAAAGTTTTTTGTTCGAAAGTCCGTTTGCTTAATCTTATCTTTAGACAATATTGAGAAACTAATTTCAATATTTTTTATTTTGGTTCAGTAGTTTGGATTTTACAACGTTTCAAAGATACGGTTTTATGACCTTCACGCGACGGTCTGCATACTGTTGGCGGTCATAGGAACAAAACATTTTAGCGCATAAAAACAAAACTACTGGGCCAAAATAAAAAATATAATTAGGTTCAGGAGTCGAATCTATTTAAAAAAAACAATCAAGTACTAAACCTAAAATTACATTTATTACAAAAATCAATTAATCAAACAATCAAACCTAACAAAATACCAAAACCAATACACAGCTAAACAAATGAGGAAGTGATTATGCAAACCGACAGGGATTCGTCTCGTAAACAGCAGATCACGTAGGCACGATGTTGCTTCGTTGACGCACGCGGGCGAAATGTGAGCGGCGCGCTGCGCACACCGGTTTTATACTCGTAGGCGGTGACGTAGGCATGCGGCATCAGGTCTTCCCTAACACGGCCTCTCCTGGCGGCTAGTCGTCCTCGACGGCATCACGGATGTCTGGCATGTTCGGCGTAGCCCCAGGTGGAGCTTGTGGTGTCCCCGCTGACGAAGGGCCAGCTTGTGGAGTCGAAGGTCCGGCCTGGGAATCATCTTCATCGTCATCTGAAATATTGACAGGCATTAGACTCTGTTGCTTCAGGCTAAGTCCTGTCACTCGTCATCTTGCAAGGCCCCGTATTTTCAGTCACACAGCCAAATTTCTCTGTCACAAAAGAATCGTCGTAGGATCATCCGTCCTCTTAACTAGCTAGCTCAGTGACGTATCAACATTCATCACATTCATCACACTCCTACATGATACTTATGACCAGGAGTGCTGTGCTGTGTGTGAAGCTCAGGCTGCAGACCGTTGCAACCCGTTGCAACCCGTTGGAGCTCATCTCGAACAACGTGAACAGAAGGCGTCCCAACTGTCACCCGGTAACTGGCCACGACCTGGGACTTACGACACTGTGCCTGCCATAAAGGTGTGCCAGCACCGACGGATACGAGTTGCCATAATGCAGACTCGCACCGGTCCGGCAGAGAGCGCGACTCCCATACCGCAAAAAAAACACACTTAACCCGGTAACTGGCTACGACCTGGGACTTACGACACTGTGCCTGCCATAAAGGTGTACCAGCACCGACGGATACAAGTTGCCATAATGCAGCCTCGCACCGGTCCGGCAGAGAGCGCGACTCCCATACCGCAAACAAAAACACACTTCACCCGGGGGCAGGCGTCGCTTAGTAAGCATACCCCGGAGCGATGTAGTACCACGTAACAGACCATAATTGGCCTAAAAAAACATACATGAACACACGTGTACTACTAACCGCCGTAGGGCATTTCGATACACATAGCACAGTACTCACAACTTACACGACCCTATTGAATAACGTCAGTCAGTCAGTTAGTTGTAAATTAAGAGTTGGGGATCAAAATAGTGCGCAATAAATTATAGGGGATGGGGATCTTACCTACTTATTACAAAACTGTGAGACTATGCCATGCAGATCAAAAGCCTTTCCGACCAAAAGTTACTTTCGAAGAAAGCGGCGCACATCTCGGGACACCACTCTCCTCTCCACGGCACCATGTATTCTGCCGCCGCCTGCGTGGTCTTGCCATACGAGCCACTCAGTAACTTCAGCTCGTACCGGCCGCTGGGCAAGGTTTCGTAACCTTATAAGGGCCACGCATGCCTGCATCAAGCTTCCCCGTAGACTGGGAGTACTTGATCACGAAGGCGAGATCGCCAATCTGAAACACACGAGGGGGGGGCACGCAGCGTGTTAACATAAGCATCCTGCTGCGCCTGGTTGCGTTGCAGCAGCTCGGTGGCTCTCGTCCGGCATAACTCACGCCATGCTTCGCGGTTAGGGCGCGGATCTTCCAGCGCTATATCTCGCACTAAGACACGGATGATGGGCGTTGTACTTGCACTGGGTTCCGTCCGACTGAGATAGTCGACGTGTGTCATGAGGGTGCCTTTCCTGTACTCAATATCGAACGTAAAGTCCTGTAGGTAAACCCACCAACGGGCAACACGGGGAGCAGGTTATTTTTACGCTTGGTCGACTTAAGGGCGTTGTAGTCTGTGACTACTTTAAACTGCATACCAACCAGATAGTGACGTAAGTTTTGGAGCGCCTTCACCACCATCAGCATCTCCAGCTCGAACGAGTGGTATCTACTGTCAGCCCCCTGCGTTACCTTACTGAAGTATAAGCCACGACCTGCGTCCAGCCGTCCTCCTGTATCTGCAGCAACACGGCGCCATATCCACTGCTGGATGCATCGGTGTGGACCTCGGTGGTGAGTTTGGGATAAAAATGGCAAGGATAGGTTTGCTGGTTAGTCGGGTTATCAGCTCCTGACGGACTTGCTCCTGCTCTAGCCTCCAGACAAAAGGGACATCTTTTCTGTTAGTTTGGCGATGCAGGCAGTTATGGTCGAGTACCCCTCTATGTAGCGCCTAAAATGCCCGGCCAAGCCCAATAACTGCCTTACCTGCCGCGCGTTCGTTGACACTGGCGCGTGCACTGGCGCTTCTACCTTACGCGGGCTCGGCTTACCTGACCATAAGACACAAGTCTCCCCAAGTACTATACCTCGGTGTTAAGAAAGGAGCACTTTGGTAATAAGGCATTCTAAATACTCGTCGATGACCTTCATTAGGGAATCCAGTTCAGCACCCTGGAGAGATTCACCTGTGGCTGATTGTTCACGACGGCTGCACCTACTTGGACCGGTGTGACCACGGTAACGGTCAAATATTGCTCGATCTTGGTTCTCACATGTGACGCCATCACGATTCAAAATGTCAGTCCCTACGATGATAGGAAAGCTCATGCATGAAGCCGGTATGACGACAAAATCCGCCTCGATCGCTATTTCATTGAACTCTATGGTCAGCGCCACGCAAGAATCTGCCTTGATAATTTTGTCGCTTATTCCCTTTATTACGCAGTGGGTAGGTTTAAGCTGGCATGAAAAATGCTTCAAAATGCCCGACGAAATCAGCAAAATGTTTATGGCTCCACTGTCGATTAAAACATGCGATGCCCTACACTATTGCTGCAGTGACGTCATTACATTTTGCAACATTGTTCACCGCATAGTCCGTGCAGAGGTTTACGTTTCACTCGTTGCGCGACCCAGACCGTTCCTTAGCAAAACAATTTGTCTCTGAGTGTCCCGGCTTCTTGCAAAACTCGCATACCCTACCGCTGCTACTTGGTACGGAAGGTGACTCACGGTCATTAAACCTAGGCTTTTTGGGACACTGCGTCTTCACATGCCCGTCTTGACCGTAATTAAAGCACTTGACGGTAGCGCGATTTGTGTGGGTAGTTATAAATCTTTTTTTTGTTAGGCAAATCAATAGCGGGACGCGTTTCCTGCCTAATACGACTAGGCTTACTGTACGTGCACAAAAACGACACTAAGGTCTCGGACGTGAGGTTTGCATTAGCCGCGGCCGCCCTCACCTGCGCGTCTTTAATGCCCCTGATAATTATCAAAATCATTAGTTCTTCGCTGAGCCCCTTCACGATCCGCAAACGCAACAGACTACGTCTTGCGTACTCAGCGAAAGTAGCGTACTTATCAGATGACGTAGACATTACCTCGAACAGAATACCCGCATAATCAAGCCTGCGAGGACACAAAGACCTAAACGCTTGTTTGAAATTCGTCCACGATCGGTCGTTGCTAACCCATTCGTTTATCCAAGTTCGCGCATCACCCCTTAGACAACCCGCTACGCGCGATAGACACTCATAGTCGTCCCAGCCATTCGCGAGTTTAGCACGCTCCACCTCTGTGCACCACACGTCCATGTCGTGTACATGGGGGTCGAAGTTCGACACGTAATATTTGTGTGAACGCGAAGGATTTAATTTTACAATGGCGTCGGCCAGCAACTTAATGGAGCTGGAGGCGCCATCATCGCGAGGTGGCTGAGAAACGTCGGCAGAATCGCAACCTATCACTTCACTTTCGATTTCACGGATATTCGGATCATTAGGCAAATTATTCACGATTTCGGGGACATTGTTTACGTTTGTATTGCTATTGAGAATCGACGAGCCGCACACGGCTTGATTGGACATGACGTCATCACGAACACGATTTTCATGGGCCTGAGAAGCTATAGCGAGGTCAGCTCGGTTATCCTCGAGAGAATTTAGTCGCGACATAATAGCGTTGAGCGCTTGATTTAAATTCGCATCTACCCTCGAACGCGAACGATTAGATCGACGAGATTCACGGTCGCGCGATAATGAAGGCGTTCGAGTACCATTACCCGACCTATGTTCGCGATCGTGTCGACGCGATCTGCTCCGAGAACGCCCATGTCTCCCAGACATATTGGAACACAACAATAGCAACTTTTCTTGAGAAAATTTTCACCACGTGTAAAAATCAAATAGAAAATAGCTGTTTGGTATCTTGTCGTATGAACAAAGCAGTATTAGGGCCTGATGGGCTAAATCCCACTTCTGAAATTAGGTTCAGGAGTCGAATCTATTTAAAAAAAACAATCAAGTACTAAACCTAAAATTACATTTATTACAAAAATCAATTAATCAAACAATCAAACCTAACAAAATACCAAAACCAATACACAGCTAAACAAATGAGGAAGTGATTATGCAAACCGACAGGGATTCGTCTCGTAAACAGCAGATCACGTAGGCACGATGTTGCTTCGTTGACGCACGCGGGCGAAATGTGAGCGG
Organism: Zelleria hepariella; assembly: GCA_949319315.1. Lineage (NCBI taxonomy): Eukaryota > Metazoa > Arthropoda > Insecta > Lepidoptera > Yponomeutidae > Zelleria > Zelleria hepariella. The sequence continues at coordinate 2,238,095 of OX439379.1, read as the reverse complement.
CGCGCTGCGCACACCGGTTTTATACTCGTAGGCGGTGACGTAGGCATGCGGCATCAGGTCTTCCCTAACAATATTTTAATTAGTTTCTCAATATTGTCTAAAGATAAGTTTAAGCCAATAACGGACTTTCGAACAAAAAACTTTGCGTACACACGACAGCACGTCGACCTTTACACGCTAGCAGTCTACTCGGTTACGTTACGGGCGACTTTACAACAAAAGTGTACAGTCTGACGTGCTGTCGTGTGTACCCAATTGGACGATAGCAACGTGGCGGGAAATTCAAACTTTTCAGTTTTTTACATTTTGTAGCTAAACTGAGCTATTTTGTTCAGCTATTTTTCGTTCGCGGCTATAAAACAGTATTCTTTTCATTATTGTAAACAACAGAACCACAATAATTCAGCCGATTATGTGTTCTGATCTACGAAGCAGTGGCACTGCCCAAAAAACTTGTCGTAGCTGAACATATAATCGGCTATCTTCCAGCCTTAAGTCTGTAACGCAAATGGCGTGTCGATGGCGTCCCAGTAGAAGGACAAACCGGGTTTCCTCGTTTTTCTCCTACAACCTGCGAACTAATCCTCTAGAATGAGAATCAGAATATTCTTTGCTGTACTACAAAAACATTAAAAGGACTGACAGCATTAATAAATCGTAATTGAAGCCGTTAACTGAGAGCCCAATTTGGCACCATTGCGTTACAGACTCAGGCCCCTGGTCCCCGAACTCATACCGCTAAAGGGACCTATAAATCATCATTGCGCATGTCAAATCACGTGGTGTCTCAAGTCTTTTCCTTCATGGGGGACTACCAGTGCTGATTAGAGGCAGAGTAACTTTTCCCTCTCTACAAAATCTTGTGATATTTAGCCACTCCTATTTTCCACCCCGATTGTAAAACGACAGAGCAAATGCATATGTCTCATGCAGGAATTACCCCTGTTTTAAGCTACACACAGCCTGCTAAGCCGGCATACAATGAACACCCTATTAAACACAACGGGCCTGCCATTGCGAGTGCTTAATGTGCTCGCTAACCCCGTATCGGTCGGCCCACGACCACTTTACGACCTAAAGCTGAGTCCTCGCGGAACGCTTTAGCTGCGACCTAAAGCGTTCCTCAGGTTCGGTCAGTGGGTAGACCAGCAGCCCGGTGGTCGGACGACATCATTAAGGCTGGAAGATAGCAGCGTGACGGGAAATTCAATTTTTTACATTTTGTAGCTAATCTGAGCTATTTTTGTTCAGCGATTTTTCGTTCGCGGCAATAACATAGTATTCTTTTCATTATTGTAAACAAAAGAACAACAATAATTCAGCCGATTATGCGTTCTGGTCTACGAAGCAGTGGCACTGCCCAAAAAACTTGTCGTAGACCAGAACACATAATCGGCTGAATTATTGTCGGTTTGTTGTTTACAATAATGAAAATAATACTATGTTATTGCCGCGAACGAAAAATCGCTGAACAAAAATAGCTCAGTTTAGCTACAAAATGTAAAAAACTGTAAAAATTTTGAATTTCCCGCCACGCTGCTATCGTCCACCCTTATGGTGACGGAGGGTCCGTGGATGCGTCCGGCGAGAGACCGCGGAAGATGACGGGGAGGGGTCAAACCAAGAGCAAGAGAGCTATGGCAAGAGAGTAACACTGGGCCCTTAGCCTGTAACACAATGGTGCCAAAATGGGCTGTCAGATGACGACTTCAATTACGATTTGCTAACGCTGTCTGTCCTTTTAATGTTTTTGTAGTACAGCAAAGAATATTTTGATTCTAATTCTAGAGGATTAGTTCTCTGGTTGTAGGAGAAAAACGAGGAGAGCCCGGTTTTGTCCTTCTGCCGGGACGCCATTGATCCGCCATTTCGTTACAGGCTAAGGGCCCTGATCGCGACTACATCATTCGGTCCAGCGGTTTTAGCTTTCGCAGGAGCGTACCGCTGCCATTTTTTTTCGTGCACAAACGTCATTCGAAACTACATACAGGGTGTTAAAAGACCCCCAACAGACCCGAAAGCCTCGCATACTAGACACCAAAACAAAGTACTTTTTCGATAAATTATTGCTGGAAAATGATTTTGGTTTTTTGGGTTATAATTTTGAAAGATATTTTTTCACTCAAAGGATGTGTAACGCACAGAAGCCATACTGCGCAAGCGTAGTTATAAGTTTATGTTACTTAAGCTTGAAGTGCCGATGTTTAGAATACATTGCGAGTTGCAATTTTAACGTCGTTTTTTGTAAGAAATATTTATAATTTTGATATGGCTTCTTGAGAAGGTATGTTAAGAAATAGATACTAAATACATTTCTGCAAAAAAAGTTTTGAAAAGTCCGACTTTGAACCTCATTATCTCGGAAACCGTTGATTTCCCAGGCATAGTTCCTTGGGCAAAAATGTTCATTGTAATGAGGACAATACGTGGTTTCCCGCTTTGTTGGCGGTCTTTTAACACCCTGTATTATCAGACCCGTTTGTGCCAAATTGCTTCTTAAACATTCACTCGGATAGTACCTAAAAAGAATGCAACAAGAATATCCGGACATCTATTACTTTTGATCTTTACACCGTTACACTAAGCAGCATTGAATGATGATTAACGTTTTTTCGTCCCGTATCCGCTTCGTGATCCAAGAACGCTAGTTTGGACGCGCTGTTTGAATCGGTACGGCGCCTCAGAACACATCAAGATACCGCCCCATGTTTTCGCAAATAGATTCAGATTCAAATGTTTTATTCAATATGCCATAAATAAATTATTTACATTGAACGTCAAAATATTATCTAAAGTAAAAAATGTATATAAATCAGATACTTATTACTATCTAATACTAAGTATCTAGCTACTTTTTTTTCTCCAGCTTCACTAGCTCTGATCGTTCTTGGAGAAGAAGCATGGTAAAGAAACTCCAACTCTCGTGCTTAAAAAAATAATACATTTTGTAATTCAGGTAGGTACTTAAAAAATAACACATTGGTAAGTGTGGTGATCGTGCGCTAAACTGGTTTAGCGCCAGACTTCTTTGTCATTTAGATAATCATCTATTCTGTAATAGGCCTTTTGGCACAGCGTGTGCCTTACACATTTTTTGAATCGGGCCTCTGGTAAACTTAGGATATCTGTTGGGATCTTATTATAGAAGCGTATACAGTTGCCGAGAAATGAGCTTCTAGCCTTCTTAAGCCTAAGAGTTGGAATTGTAGGCTTGTGCTTATTCCTAGTATTTATAATTTGATGGCTACCTAATGTATCGATATCGATGTATCGAGTTAATAGATATTTTGAATTTGAATTTGATCCCTCGCCTTCCCCGATTCCAAAGGGATACGATGCGGCGAACATGCTAGTACTAGTTCCGCATCTCCTCGGACGGTATAGAGATACTGGCTATTTTCTGTACGTCCATAGTTTTTCCATATGGAACGGAGGAAAGGAACGGACAAAATAACATATTATGTGGACCCAGCTTTATGCGAAACTGGTGACTCTAGGGTTATACGCCGTTTAGATGTCATTGAGTTTGGAAGTCTATGACGCAATCATAGGCTTCTAAATTGAAAGGCCTTTGTTGTCGTATTTACGAAATGAGATGAGTTATTCACTTCAATTCAATATAATTCATTTCAGACGGATCCATACAATTTGTTAGTATAAAACTTATTTATGTTAGTAAAATGATTGACTTCTAAAGACTTCATTAATTAATTGAGGTACGACGCATCGAAAATTAATATAAAGAAAAATCCTACAATAAAATGTGGTAAGCGAATCGTCGTAGACACCTTGTATATCCAGCGTTTTTTTTTTATTGCGACACGGCCTACACAAATACGAGCATGATAGGTGCTAGCTCTGAATTTTTGGCTTTGAGCCAAGGTGCGTGCAGTTTTTTTGCAAAAAATCTCATCCCCTCGGTCAAATTGAGAAGCATCCACGTCCCATGTGAGTACAGGGCGTTGGGTATTTGAAAACTTAGTGCACGATATAGATAATATATTGAGTGTCATGTGGTAACATATCATTTCACACTTGTCTCTCACAATTAATGGTATTTTTTTTTATCCACACAAGATAAGCGAATGGCTGATTGACATTGATTTATGTGTAACTTTTGATGACTCGCGATATGGATAAATTATGTGATTCGTGATTCATTTAGGACGAAGCTTTGGTTTTTACTAGCCATCAAGAAACACTTTATGAGTAAACCGCATATTCTAGGTACAATTGTATAATTTTAGTATACTTTTTAATCATCCTTTCTCTGTAACAATTCCTTCCCTAAAACGTGATTTGATCATTTTCGCTCGATAGTTTTTTTATCGAAATCAGTGTATTTTTTCGTGTTTATATCGATACTTTTTCGTGTTTATATCGATACTTCTAGGGACTACATCAAAAAGTAAAACTAGCTGTTGATATCTTTACTTACTAGAGAAATAAAAATTGTCGCAGCCGTCACGCCGCGGCGCAACATTTGTGCTTCGGGTGAAATTTCCACTTGCGTGAATGAAGTTGCTAATGTAAAATTAAAGCCTCGTCTTAACCAATAAAAATAACCGGGGTTCAACCTGTTTTGGCTGAGACATTACACGGAGAAATTTTTGGACGTGGCTGCAACGGTCTATAAATTGGCTCATGATGGAAACTGACACTTATGGTGGTAAACTACATCTATCCCTTCGTGTCTTTTACTCGAAACAACACCATGAATCCGAATCTTGTCGGCTAAAACTCTCCATAATCTTACAAGACACTACAAACTATTTGACACGGCTACACGGAAAACAGGAATTTCCCAACGGATTCATACGATATTATAGCGGATATGCAATAAATTTTCATTCTACCCTCACAGTTTTGCACGTTGAATTTCACCTGCCACAGTGCAGGAAACATCCCTTTTATTTCGGCCGGGGACGACCGGATGGAAGAATTTTGTTTGAAGATATTTTAGGCTGTTGCTTGGGAATACTTTGCCTACTAAAAAGGTGTTGAATCTAAGTTTGGCGACAATCCAAGGGTCGCAAATCTTTTCGCGAATTGTAGTTCGATTGCCAACAATGTATGACGTCGTTGAAATCTATGCCACTGTATTCCTGATTGATTATTTCACAAACTTTTATAGTATATTTGAGGAGGTGAATAAAGTATACCAAAAATATTAACAAAATTGACTCGACTTTATTCACCCACGCTAAAGAACGTGGGTGAATAAAGTCGAGTCAATATTGTTAATATTTTTGGTATACTTTATTCACCTCCTCAAATATACTATACAAGTTTGTGTAGTATATTTGAGTAGTATTTTTAATAGACTTAATGCACCCAGGTGAATTACCCCAGGTGCATTAAGTGGAACAATCCATTTGAACTATAGTGCGTTTCAAGAAAGAGTACACTTGACGAAACACTTATTACAATGTAATAGGGACTTTTTTTGTTCAACCTAAGGGAATTCTTTCGTGAAAATCACTGTAACTCAGTAATAGACACTAGCTTGAGCTTGACATTGACATTAGCGATGGTCTCAAGTCGGTGATTTTGTTTTTTGAGATCACCTACTTGAACCCGAGCTTGAGCTGACGACTATAAATGCCACCCTAAGGCGGACTTGCGTCACTCAGGGTTAGCAAACTAACTCTGAGTTAACTTGACATTTCCATACAATTTTTGACGTTAACTCAGAGTTAACTGGCTAACCCTGGGTGGTGCAAGCGGACCTTAGGGTGGTATTCATGAACGATACTTAAACTCAGTTCAAACTAGAACGCTACTTAAACTCTGTTTAAACTCAGTTCAAACTAGAAAGCTCCTTGAACTCTGTTTAAACTCAGTTTAAGTAGAGTTTAGTAGTGTCGACTGTCGATAAAACAGTGCATGTTTTGATTTGAATATCCCTCCCTTCGTATCAAAACATGCACTGCTTTATCGACAGTCTGAACTCAGTTTAAACTGAGTTTAAGTAGCGTTCTAGAATACCACCCTAAGTATGGGACAAAACTTTGTGCTTTTGTAATATGTAATAATGTAATAACCCATTTATCTCATTTTTCTCCCTCTTGCGGCAAAAACTTGATCAAAATATTGAAAAGACTTGACTTCGTAGCATTTTGTAGAAGCGTAGCGGGTGCTACGAGGGTCTACGGATCTCGTAGCATTAAATTAGCACTGCATTGCATTGCAAAAAAATTGTCCCGTCAAGAGGCAATCTTTCAAATCTTCATCAACTTTATTTGTGCTACTAACTACTACATTATTCATTTGTAAAGTACATTAATTACCTAATTGACATGTCTCAAATAATGCCAGACTTACTACAAAAAAAATATATTATCTGTTGAGCACCACTTTACAATACTGTGATTTAGGCTTATTTAGACGGGTGGTATTCTAGAACGCTACTTAAACTCAGTTTAAACAGAGTTCAGTCTGTCGATAAAGCAGGGCATGTTTTGATATGAAGGGAGGATATTCAAATCAAAACATGCACTGTTTTATCGACAGTCGACACTACTAAACTCTACTTAAACTGAGTTTAAACAGAGTTCAAGGAGCTTTCTAGTTTGAACTGAGTTTAAACAGAGTTTAAGTAGCGTTCTAATTTGAACTGAGTTTAAGTAGCGTTCTAGAATACCACCCTAAAGACACGTCTTAGATATTGTTTAGCGTGTTTAGCGAATTAGTCACTGTTCAGCTAAACGCATGTTACATAGACCAGTGTTTACAATAGTTTTTGAAGTAACACTGTGAAGTTCTAAGAGAAACAACCTGCAATAACACACGAATAAACAAGTAATTTTGTCGGACCAGAATCAAGTGTTTAAATAGAATATCCAGCCAGCCATACGAAACCCAACTAACCAATTTTCTACTGCATCCAGTATCCGACCATTTTGTAAATAAGCCAAAATTAGCATTTAGCATGCAACAGGAATATTAACTGCAACAGGAATATTTATCTTTTGAACTTACCTTTAGTGTACGCAGCGGTGTTTTGCTATTAGCAAAATAATAACACAATTGAACGAGCAGAGAACGTATGCTACTATAGCTCTGTCGTTCACGGTGATGGAAAGAATCTTGATACTGCTTGATGTCATTTAGGGTGGCATTAATAGGCGTCGACTCAAGATCGAACTCAAGTAGGTGATCTCAGAAAAGTCAAATACTAGCTGGTCAATGTCAATCTCAAGATAGTGATAGCTAAACTCTAATTTTTAAATCGAGTCCATGGAATGACAGTTGCTACAAAGGCTTTATCTGTCAGTAGCATACTAGCAACTGTCATTCCGTGGACTCGATTTAAAAATTAGAGTTTACTCAAGTTTGACATTAGCCAAGGCTTGACAACCGTACATAACAAATAGGGCAATACGGCGACCTGAAACCCATGTAAGCAGTTAGCTCGTACAACAGTCCCTTTGTCTCCGTCTCCGTCAAATATGTGACGAATACCTTTCAAACTTAATTAAACCAGTAAAAGAGTTCGATACGAAAAAATACTCGCCACACTACTCCAATTCCTTTGTGTTTTTAATAACTGGCCGGACTTTTTTCCTTTGTTTTTCCGGATACCCAGTTGTTTCCGCCAGCGTTTGCCAATGGTATGATTATTTCCCTTCTCGCAGTGATTACGCGCGCCAGTGTGGAGTAATTTTAGATTTCCCCGAATGCAATTTGCATTAGCGAGTGCAGAATGCAGGGACGCATTTAAAGCCCAGTAGTAGACACAACACGCCAATGAAAAAGAAAACCTTCTTTTTGGATGCGTTTTTTGCTAAAAATTCTTCAGTAAGTTCTCAACTTTGAAGTGTGTATCTGTTTATCTTTGTTTTTATTTGTCTGTCTATGGCCTCGTAGCTCCCAAATGGGTAAACGTATTTTGATTTGAGTCTGATTTTTCAATCGCGCACTATTCCTATTAATTTGATAATGGAACGAATTTTGTATAGGCTAGTCGAATAAACTAACTGGAGCTTGAAAAATCAAAGCCAGTTTTTTTTATGCGCATGTTTCTGAGTGAGTGTGTGTGTTTTTCATGCTCAAACGGCTGGACGGGTTTCACTGAAATTTAGAATGGAGATAGCTGTACACTTGGGTAACACATCAATTACTAGCTTCCTACCGCGACTTCTTCCGCAAAAATATAGGCAGAGGCCGCAGGCAAAAGCCAGACTTAGTATGATAATAAAGTATGACTTTTACCTAACTTATCATTACTTCACGGACCTTGGTATAAAATAACGTTGATAAGTTGAACGATAGGTGAAACAAAAAAGAAATTATTATATCTGATAAATTTTTCTTTACTCAGCTGCGTTGCACTAAAATAGATGTTTGTATGGTTTGACTACCACGTTTCCTTTTGGAGATGATTTTTCGACCTCCACGTAAAACAAACCCCTAGTATACATCCCTGACCACAGCTACACTAACTCGCAAACGCTTCCGTTGCAAACTCACCTCTAAGCCCACACAGAATAGCTCCATACGTGTTGCCGTGTGTTATTTAGCGTACGTACAAACAGACAGACAGTTTCAGTTAGAGGACGTCGTACGTAACTGAGAGCTTAACAAGTTTGTAACGACATGAGACTACGAAGGTTTTTCGAATTTATCTCACTTTGTGAAATTATTATTTATTATTTAATTCTTTATTGCACACACAGAAATTTGTGTACAAAGGCCTACTTTATACTAAGTAGCATTTTCTGCAAGGTGGGCTTCTCAATTTCCAGTAGGGAGAACGAGCACGGAAGACTCGCACTTCGTTTTTCTCCATTTTCGAGCACACGTTCCGCCACAAAGCAAACAAATGACTACATTCCGAAAAAAAACATAAGAGAATCGAAGTTTATTCTTTATTAATATTACAAATAATGTATCTGAGCTATGCCTGCCAGTATTTTTTTTTTTTCTTACCAAGGAGTATACATGTCGTTCTCACTACTTTTTGATCCCCCTTCGTAGATCCCTCATGGTAGCAGAGCCCCCCTTCATTCCTAAACAAGCTATTTTCATGCAAAGAAACTAGTCTTGACGGTTGACGCGTGTATGTATTTTTTGCAAATAGACTCACTCATAACATAAATAGTACATTACTGCCGCGATCTGTAATGAGTGCGTTTCTGGCGCGCTTTTGATGGCCGACAGAGCGCAGCGTAGCGCAGCTCAAGGCCCTCACAGTGCGGTCAGCATTGCAGCCCTTGATGGACAAGCTGAAATGAAGGCCGAGACCGAAGGTCGAGGCCTTTATAGCGCGGCCAGCAAGGGCTGCAATGATGACCAAACTTGAGGGCCGAGAGCGTAGCTAAGCTAAGCTCGAGGCAATCATAGCGTGGCCAGAAGCGCACTCATTGCAGACCAAGGCTTGTATAGTGCTTTACTCAAACAATGCGAGTAATTAAAATATTAATTAGAATAGTAATTAACATAGTAATTTAATTAGCTTACCATTTGTCGTAGATTAAGTACTTTTTGTCGATTTTCCATTCCGCAAACTTTTTGTTGGTAAGCTTGCTTGTATTTTTCTTTTGACTTCGGTGGCAATAAATTTCCAATTACTAATTTCGCTTGATTTTGAATGTCCGGCGGTGTTAAACACATTAAATCCGAGGATTCGTCGCTTTGAGAGTTCACTTTTTCAACAAAAACACAGAAAAAAATCACTTCGAACAACGCGCGAAAAGTGGAAAACAATATGGCCGCGCTTTTTTTTTCTGTGCAATGTGTCGACTGCCAGTACCCATACAGCCTAATTCTAAATAAATACTTTTTGCACCTGATGTTTGAGTTCTATTTATGAAACAAAACTCGACATTAATATTTTTCTGGCCGCAAAACACAAGACATTAATGAAATTCCATACAACTTTTCTGGCGCCTAATCCAAGTAGCCCGCAAGTCCGACTTTGCTCAAAGAAGGTTGTCGAATTAATGTCCACATTACGAGCTTTTTTGAGTAAAGTAAATTAAAATCGTATTACCTGTCTCTACAATTATTATTCTAGAGGTATTATCTAGATTGTATGTTCCTCCTTTATTAATATTTCGGTATATAAATTTCATATTGTCCTCCTTGCGTTGAATTTATAATATGTTTATGTATTTGTATATTTTTTAAATTTGTATTTATGTATGATCTATGTATGTTTATGGTTACTTTTAATATTTTTATTCAATATTGCACCAATATCCGTCACTCAACTCCCTAGCATTTTGTTTCCATCAGTGGTTGCCTGGAAAAAAACTCTGTAAGCAATAAGGTACAATTGGCGGCCCAATTGTACCTTGTTTTAGTTAAGTATTTTTTTCTTGTCTGTATAATGTTTCCTGGTGTACAATGAAGAATATTTTATCTTTATCTTATCTTATAACCATGTTAACTACGTAATCACACAAACACGCTCGCTGCAGAGACTCCAGCCGCTGGTAGGGGCTCGTTTGTGAGCCAAGTGTTCTTAGCGGCGGGCTCTAATTAGTAGAGTGTCGTGTCTGTATGAGTGATACAGCTCTATGCTCTATGGGTGGGGCGACGGCCTGTAGGGATTCTGGGTGTTCGCCCTTTTACAAACGATTAGGTTTAAGAGGGAACGCGGGTAACCTCAAATCCATACAAAAGGGGAGACCTGTTTCCTCCCTGGATAATGGTTTTAGAAAAAATATGTTTATGCCATTCAATCTATATTTACCTCTGCCATGTCCCTATGTTTTCCTTTTTTTATTATTTTAATTTGCGCTTTCACCAAAGTCGTAGAGCAAAAGTTGTTGGAAATCACATTGAGAAGTTGACGTGTTTCAGGAATAAAGTAATTAAAAAAATTGCCCTGTGTGGATTTATGGGCGAACCCAAAGTCCCGACAGGGTCTCGGCATGCAGCCGTGTGGCGACATTAATTGCTCGGCATACAAACACTTATGCTGGTGTTATAATTTGACTGCACTCGAGACCGACCATTGTCGCCGCAACTGAACAACGTCATCCTATTACGTGAAGGTGTTATACCGAAGTGGTACCGAAGCCATACGCTTCTAAACAGAGTTCTACACATCATGATTTGAACTGTTCTAAACAGATTCAGCTATAAACCTGAATTCAAACATTTTAAAACCTCAATATTAATTTCAAATTAGAATAATCTCATAAATGGCTCTACCGAGTTTGATAATACATGTCTAAGAACCGTCGTTCTCACCAATAACCAATAAGAAAGCAGGTTCTTAAACCAGGGGGTCTACTGGCTAAGACAAAGCCGATTACCAATGGCAAAAATCGAAGTTCGATTTATGAAAAATCACTGTACTGCCACCCAGTTCATTTTTCATAAATCGAACTTAAATTTTCGCCAATGGTAATCGGCTTCGTCTTAGCCCGTAGACCCCTGCTTTCTTATTAGAACGGTTACGCAAATTCGTTTATATTTTCCCGAAAATAAACCGGTTTTGAGGAATAGCAACTGTGTTGTGTTTTTACAGAATAAGCACACAGATACTTTGTTCCCGTGAACGTTTAATAGCTAAAAACAACGTCAGATACAAGTTACAGTTTCACAAGCACGTCAGCACACGTGATTCCCGCAACGTGTGACACGTGTCAGAACTAACCAATTAAACACACAAACCGCGACCACGTAATCACAATAGCTATAATAGTAGGAAGTTAACGCAATGCGGTTGGATGTTTTTGGTCCATTCATTAATTAATTCTTGCTAACAGTGGTTGCGTCTGGCACAGGATCGTGAGAGGTGGCGTGAGCATGAAGAGGCCTTTACTCAGCAGTGGGTGTTAACAGGCTGATGATGACCCTTTACCGTCACATCTTCATCATCAACAACATTGTGAGGGAACCTGCGGATAGATATCGATAGGTTCCCAGTAGAAGGACAAAACCGGGGTTTCCTCGTCTTTCTCCTACAACCAACGAACTAGAACTAGAATATTCTTTGCTGCACCAGAAGAACATTAAAAGGATAGACAGACAGCATTAAGAAATCAAAATTGAAGCCTAAAACTGGGAGCCTTTCGAGGCATGATTGAGAAAACATACACGTGGGTATGGTTTCCATACAAATGTGCCCAATCGGTACCGACATGCACGGGTTTCTCTGTATTGGAAACCTGTTTCTTTATGTAAGCAACTAAGCACCCTATGACGTCAAAAAGTTGCCCCAAGCGTTACTAAAGGCCTTTGCATCTACGTAATGAGATGATTTATACAGCGTCCAGTGGCACCTTCACTCACACTAGATGGGTGAAGAGACCACTCGGCGCTGCAGTGCCTGGGACATTTTTTTTAGATTGAGTAGGCTTGCCCAGCACCTATACCATCCTGACAGCTTAGTCGGCCTGGCCCACAGGAAAGACAAGTCAATACGTGTGGAGCCAACTAAGCCGCGGGTTTCCTCACGATGTTTTCCTTCACATTTAGCGAGTGCAATGGTATTGCTACTACAAATTCACAAATGTACGTAACTTTTTGCCCCAAGCGTAAAGTTTAAGTTAATCTTCTAGCAGTAAATATTTCGCGTCGCAACTTTCAATAGTTCAAACTACGGAGGGGTTGCGGTATTCGAGTTCGTATACACTACACACAGTTGCGCAGTGACTAGTCCCTTGTAGGCTATTTCACGCAGCCTACTCTGACACCGTCGTCGCCCTAAGTGACAAAATACAGTACGCTTAGGGTGGTATTCTAGAACGATACTTAAACTTGGTTCAAACTAGAACGCTACTTAAACTCTGTTTAAACTCAGTTCAAACTAGAACGCGACTTGAACTCTGTTTAAACACAGTTTAAGTAGAGTTTAGCTGGGTCGACTGTCGATAAAACAGTGCATGGTTTGATTTGAATATCCCTCCCTTCATATCGAAACATGCACTGTTTTATCAACAGTCTGAACTCAGTTTAAGTATCGTTCTAGAATACCACCCTAAGGCGGACTTGCGTCACTCGGGGTTAGCAAACTAACTCCGAGTTAACTTGACATTTCCATACAAATTTTGACGTTAACTAAGAGTTAACTGGCTAACCCTGGTTGACGCAAGTGGACCTTAGTGGCTTGCGCCACATAGCTCAATAATTAAATCTGCGAGCGCAGCGCGAGAAGTTCTCCGAGTCTACTGGAATAATCCGGCGCTTGTACGTATGTATACTATGTTTGTATGTATGAATGGTCGTTCGACGACAACTTGAGTAAATTTGGTCGGATCGTCATGTTTGGTAAGTGTGTAAATGAAATTAAAAGAATGTTTATATTCGAATATGAGCCAAATCGGTCGAGGGATTGCCGAGATATGGGGTTGTAAAGTTTATATGAAATACGCGCGCCTACGAGAATGGTGTTTGCAAAAAGTATACCCGATGAACTACAGCGAAGTTGCAGCCTCAACAGCGCGTCTGCAGCTCAATTGCACGACGCAAAATAGTGTATAAATCATCTTTCTTATATCTAAAGGGCAGCAAAGATAATTATTACTACACGAAAATTTTATGTACATAGGTAATAATGAGAAATAGAAAAAAACTAGGTATAAAATTTAATCTAATTTAAATAATATTTTTGGGCCAGATCGCCGCCGTCGTTCGCTCGGTAGAGTGCCCAGAAGGCTGACGGCGATGCCCTACTGGATGGCGAGGCTCAGCCTTTGCCGGAGGTAGGTATCGGCCCTCTGGTCACCTGAGGCATCAACCAGGTGCGACGAGAGGAGTCTTTTTTTCGCTCGGCGTATCGACGACGTACAATACGCGTGGTGAGGGTGAGGCTATGCAGGAGAACATGCGCATAACATCAGTCGCGCAAGGTACGCTCAGTGCTGGTCCTTCCACTTCGTATCGTATCCTCATCAGTCAATTGGGGCGACAGGTTACACGGGTGGAGCCTATTTAACACTGAGTACTTACACGCGCACAATCTCGCGGCGACGCGCTCTGTTGGACCACAGCCCTGGCACAACAGCAGCTGTGTTTAGACTAAAGTCGTCTTAAACTAGTGGTTCGCCCCGAACTGTGAACTCGCGACCCCATATCACAGTAACCCCTCAACCCATTTGGCTCATGTTCGAACTTAACTAGTGGTTCGCCCCGAACTGTGAACTCGCGACACCATATCTCAGCGACACCATATCTCAGCAATCCCTCGACCGATTTGGCTCATGTTCGAACTTAAAAATTCTCTTGGCCTCATTTACCTGCCTACCAAATTTCATCACGATCCGACTAAATTTACTCAAGTTATCGTCGAACGAACATTCATACATACATACATACATACATACATACATACATACATATGTTACCGGCCAAACCCGATTTAAGGATAAACTAGTTTCGCCTAGGCCAAACTAGTTTATCCGAACGTCGTATGGATAAACCGGTATAGCCTAGGCCAAACTAGTTTATCCGAACGTCGTATGGATAAACCAGTTTAGCCTAGGCCAATCTAGTCTGGCCTAGCAAGAATATGTAAGCTTCAGGATAAACTAGTATGGCCTAGCCCGAGCTGATATTGACGAATGATTAGGTATGAATGTTACAATATCTCGTAAACTAAGAGGTTTAGCGCAAAAATAACGAAGTTTTCGAACCCCTTAATATCCCCAGAACCAAGCCTTTTACATCTATACGTGTTCTAAAAACCAACATACAGGGTGTTAAACATACAGGGTATTCCTGAAAGCGTGAAAGACAGTCGAAAAAGATTTAAAACAAAGGTTAGGTCAGTAGGTTTGGTTGGCGACACACTGACATACCTCTTTTTGTTTACGAATGGTCCTTTAAACCGGACATACCGTAGACCTTTGAATGTAGACTTTTTCAAATTCGGCCTCTTAGTGTGTCCCCTACTGTTCAGATAATTACGTTGGGTTTGTTAATTTTAAGAAAAAGTACTAGGCTAGCATAAATAAGTAGAATCTGTATTACTCCTACTCAAATAGACTAGACTAGACTAGTTTGGCTAAACTGGTTTCTCCATACGAGCATAGGGCTAGACTAGTTTAGCCTAGGCCGAACTAGTCTAGCCCTATTTAAGTAGGGGTAATACAGATTCTACTTATTTATGCTAGCCTAGTACTTTTTCTTAAAATTAACAAACCCGCCGTAATTATCTGAACGCATTTAGAGGCCGAATTTGAAAAAGTCTACAGTCAAAAAGTCTACGGTATGTCCGGTTTAAAGGACCATTCGTAAACAAAAAGAGGTATGTCAGTGTGTCGCCAACCAAACCTACTGACCTAACCTTTGTTTTAAAATTTTTTCGACTGTCTGTCACACTTTCAGGAATACCCTGTATGTTTAACACCCTGTATGTCGGTTTTTAGAACACGTAGAGAAGTAAAAGGCTTGGTTCTGGGGATATTAAGGGGTTCGAAAATTTCGTTATTTTTGCGCTAAACCTCTTAGTTTACGAGATATGGTAACATTCATACCTAATCATTCGCCAATATCAGTTCGGGCTAGGCCGTACTAGTTTATCCTGAAGCTTATATATTCTTGCTAGGCCAGACTAGATTGGCCTAGGCTAAACTGGTTTATCCATACGACGTTCGGATAAACTAGTTTGGCCTAGGCTATACCGGTTTATCCATACGACGTTCGGATAAACTGGTTTGGCCTAGGCGAAACTAGTTTATCCTTAAATCGGGTTTGGCCGGTAACACATACATACATACAAACGCCGGATTGTTCCAGTAGACTCGGAGAACTTCGCTCGCTTCGCTCGCTCGTTCAAAAATTTTCTTTGCCTCATTTACCCGCCTACCAAATTTCATGAAGATTCGACTTTTACTCAAGTCAGTGTCGAACGAACATTCATACATACATACAAACGCCGGATTGATCAATTGAGATGTAGACAAACTGAAATTAAGTCATTACGGATTTCAGGCATTATGGGACTAAGGCTAATTGAAATTCAGTCACAATGAAATCAGGGCGTTTTGAGATTCGGTCCTTACGGACCGGAGGGAAGTAGACTATGAGAACTTCTCTCGCTTCGCTCGCTCATTCAACTATGCTGAGGCCCAATAGAGTCAATTCTGTAAAAAAGGTTGATAAAAAACAACAAAAGAATTGGTGAAGATTGTTATTTTTATTCCTGTCGGTATAGATCTTTCTAGCTGTTATTATCTAGATTCTGGCCAGACACGCAAACATAGGAACCGGTACTCGTGGGAAAACAATAACCACCCCCTATCTTATACCCCCCCGCGTACACCCCTCCACCGCCCGTCTGAGGCGCATGTTTTTGTTTACAATGCAGTCTTCTTACGAGTCTTCTTTATATGCAAACGGCTTGGTCTGTTGGAAAATCTGAAATGCATTCTAAGTATACGGTAGAACTGAAGTGGACCTGGGCTGGCCACGTTTTAGCCGAATGTACCCGGATATGTGGGCTAGTCTTGCGGCTAGAATAAGGGTCCGTACCGCCATACAGTACCTTTGGTGCATTTATCCCCTTTCAAACGTCTAACTACTTATTGGTTGGTTATCGTATGAGGTAGTGGCCACCACCCCTGGTGTCAGTGTTTTTAGGGCGCCCAGCGCCTCTGACATGGCTTAACAATAGTTGAACGAGCGAGCGAAGCGAGCGAAGTTCTCCGAGTCTACTGGAACATTCCGGCGTTTGTATGTATGTATGTATGTTTGTATGTTTGTATGTTTGTATGTATGAATGTTCGTTCGACGATAACTTGAGGAAATTTGGTCGGATCGTTATGAAATTTGGTAAATGAAATGAAAAGAATTTTTAAGTTCGAACATGAGCCAAATCGGTCGAGGGGTTCCCGAGATATAGGGTTTTACAGTTTATATGCAAAGCGCGCGCGCGCCTGAGCGAATGGCGTTAGCAAAGTTACACGTCATGTGTAACTGGGGTCGCGAGTTCATAGTTCGGGGCGAACTACTAGTTATTAATCAACAACAACCGGGACCAACGGTTTAACATGCCTTCCTACGGGAGCGCTCAGATAAATTGCCACTAGAGCGGTCACCCATCCATGGACTGACCGCGCCCGATGTTGCTTAACTTCGCCAATCGATTAAGAAATGGACTAGTCCAACTAGGCTGTGAGCGCTTTTATTTATGTTACCAAAGGACCACGGGCACATTAGTATGAAGTCTGGGCCCACTGACAGTTGACACTTGATGAAATTTTTTACATTGTCCGACCTCAATAAACTTCATGTCAAATGAAAGCTCTTGAAGAGTACTTCAATTTATTCTACGGCAGCTTAGTCAAAATCGAGCGCGAAAATGGTGTTTTGGGCACATTTGTCCCATTTTATGAAGATTGTCCGACCTCAATAAACTTCATGTCAAATGAAAGCTCTTGAAGAGTACTTCAATTTATTCTATGGCAGCTTTGTCAAAATCGAGCGCGAAAATAGTGTTTTGGGTATATTTGTCCCATTTTATGAAGATTGTCCGACCTCAATAAACTTCATCTCAAATGAAAGCTCTTGAAGAGTACTTCAATTTATTCTATGGCAGCTTAGTCGAAATCGAGCGCGAAAGTGCTGTTTTGGGGATGGGCATATTGGGCCCACTGACAGTTGACATTTTACATTGTCCGACCTCAATAAACTTTATGTCAAATGAAAGCTCTTGAAGAGTACTTTAATTTATTCTTTGGTAGCTTAGTCAAAATCGTGCGCGAAAATTGTGTTTTGGGCATATTTGTCCCATTTTATGAAGATTGTCCGACCTCAATAAACTTCATGTCAAATGAAAGCTCTTGAAGAGTACTTCAATTTATTCTACGGCAGCTTAGTCAAAATCGAGCGCGAAAATGGTGTTTTGGGCACATTTGTCCCATTATATGAAGATTGTCCGACCTCAATAAACTTCATGTCAAATGAAAGCTCTTGAAGAGTACTTCAATTTATTCTATGGCAGATTAGTCGAAATCGAGCGCGAAAGTGGTGTTTTGGGGATGGGCATATTGGGCCCACTGACAGTTGACATGTTACATTGTCCGACCTCAATAAACTTTATGTCAAATGAAAGCTCTTGAAGAGTACTTTAAATTATTCTTTGGTAGCTTAGTCAAAATCGTGCGCGAAAATTGTGTTTTGGGCATATTTGTCCCATTTTATGAAGATTGTCCGACCTCAATAAACTTCATGTCAAATGAAAGCTCTTGAAGAGTACTTCAATTTATTCTACGGCAGCTTAGTCAAAATCGAGCGCGAAAATGGTGTTTTGGGCACATTTGTCCCATTTTATGAAGATTGTCCGACCTCAATAAACTTCATGTCAAATGAAAGCTCTTGAAGAGTACTTCAATTTATTCTATGGCAGCTTTGTCAAAATCGAGCGCGAAAATAGTGTTTTGGGTATATTTGTCCCATTTTATGAAGATTGTCCGACCTCAATAAACTTCATGTCAAATGAAAGCTCTTGAAGAGTACTTCAATTTATTCTATGGCAGATTAGTCGAAATCGAGCGCGAAAGTGGTGTTTTGGGGATGGGCATATTGGGCCCACTGACAGTTGACATGTTACATTGTCCGACCTCAATAAACTTTATGTCAAATGAAAGCTCTTGAAGAGTACTTCAATTTATTCTATGGCAGCTAAGTCGAAATCGAGCGCAAAAGTGGTGTTATTAGGATGGGCATATTGGGCCCACTGACAGTTGACATTTTACTTTGTCCGACCTCAATAAACTTTATGTCAAATGAAAGCTCTTGAAGAGTTCTTTAATTTATTCTTTGGCAGCTTAGTCAAAATAAATGTTGTTTTGGGCATATTTGTCCCATTTTATGAAGATTGTCTGACCTCAATAAAACTCATGTCAAATGAAAGCTCTTGAAGCGTACTTTAATTTATTCTATGGCAGCTAAGTCGAAATCGAGCGCGAAAGTGGTGTTTTGGGGATGGGCATATTGGGCCCACTGACAGTTGACATGTTACATTGTCCGACCTCAATAAACTTTATGTCAAATGAAAGCTATTGTAGAGTACTCTAATTTATTCTTTGGCAGCTTAGTCAAAATCGAGCGCGAAAATGGTGTTTTGGGCATATTTGTCCCATTTTATGAAGATTGTCCGACCTCAATAAAACTCATGTCAAATGAAAGCTCTTGAAGAATACTTTAATTTATTCTATGGCAGCTTAGTCGAAATCGAGCGCGAAAGTGGACAATCTTCATAAAATGGGACAAATATGCCCAAAACACCATTTTCGCGCTCGATTTTGACTAAGCTGCCAAACAATAAATTAAAGTACTCTTCAAGAGCTTTCATTTGACATAAAGTTTATTGAGGTCGGACAATGAAAAATGACAACTGTCAGTGGGCCCAATATGCCCATCCCCAAAACACCACTTTCGCGCTCGATTTCGACTAAGCTGCCATAGAATAAATTAAAGTTCGCTTCAAGAGCTTTCATTTGACATGAGTCTTATTGAGGTCAGACAATCTTCATAAAATGGGACAAATATGACCAAAACACCATTTTCGCGCTCGATTTCGACTAAGCTGCCATAGAATAAACTGATGTACTCTTCAAGAGCTTTCATTTGACATGAGTTTTATTGAGGTCGGACAATGTAAAATGTCAACTGTCAGTGGGCCCAATATGCCCATCCCCAAAACACCACTTTCACGCTCGATTTCGACTAAGCTGCCGTAGAATAAATTGATGTACTCTTCAAGAGCTTTCATTTGACACGAGTTTTATTGGGGTCGGACAATCTTCACAAAATGGGACAAATATGACCAAAACACCATTTTCGCGCTCGATTTTGACTAAGCTGCCATAGAATAAACTGATGTACTCTTCAAGAGCTTTCATTTGACATGAGTTTTATTGAGATCGGACAATCTTCATAAAATGGGACAAATATGCCCAGAACGCCATTTTCGCGCTTGATTTTGACTAAGCTGCCATAGAATAAATTGATGTACTCTTCAAGAGCTTTCATTTGACATGAGTTTTATTGAGGTCGGACAATTTTCATAAAATGTGATAAATATGCCCAAAACACCATTTTCGCGCTCGTTTTTGACTAAGCTGTCATATAATAAATTAAAGTACTCTTCAAGGGCTTTCATTTGACATCAAGTTTATTGAGGTCGGACAATGTAAATTTTTTCATCAAGTGTCAACTGTCAGTGGGCCCAATGTGCCCATGGTCCTTTCTACACACTCGGCAGTTTTCTTCAAATATCCGCAGCATAAACCTTGCCAAGTCGACAATAAAGCAAATTAATGTAACCACTTGCCCAAAATTACTAAAAACAATTAAGTTTAGGAATTACGTTCCGCACGTAGGCATACAATGTAGGTACAGTCGAAAACACGTCGACCTTTACCTCGTAGGCACTCTAGTCGGTTACGTTACGGACGAATTTACAGCGAAACTGTGCTGTCTGGCTGACTGTACCTAGACAGCGGAGGTTAATAAATGTTTCCTATTATTAATGAAACTAAAGTCCACTTGTAACGTCAATAATTGTATGGAAATGTCAAATATAACGTTCCGATCAACGAGTTATCGTCCGACAGACATTCATACATACATACGTACAAACACCGGCCTGTTCCAGTAGGCTGGGAGATTGTTCGCTCAATCGTTCAAAAATATAACCCCCCTTCGCGGCAGTCGGATAAAGCTAGACGTCCATTAGCGCATTAGCGTCAATTAGACCATGATCCGGCCGGGCCGCATCGCAAGATTCCTACGCAAAAATCCGCCTGCCTGTATTTACATGAGACAGCGTCCACTAGCGGCGGTTCGGGGCGGGGCGGGCCGCAGCGCAATAGTCCGCCGCTAGTGGACGCTGTTTCATATAAGTACAGGCAGGCGGATTTTATTTTGCGGCCCGCCCGGCCCGACCCGGCCCGATCCGCCGCTTATAGACGTCTAGCTTTAAAATGACACTTTGACTATTAATCCGTAGCTTGGATCTTTAGTTCCAAGATCCGTAGTCATAATAATAACAGAGCAGACTATTATAAATAACTATTAAAAACCATAGCTCAGGGGCAGCTGGTGGCTACAGACGAAGTTATAATGCTATTTCGAGGAGCACCAACAATCTTCTTCTGTGCATGAATATTAAATTACGGGAACTATCTCGTGCTTGACTTCCGGCTGGGTTCCACTAAGACAGTTTACAAAAAAATTACTCACCCACCCACATATTCACCTATCTACAGGGTGCAATTCGATAGTGGTCTACTGATCACTACGGTCTACGGACCACAAATTTTATTTAAAAAAACCACATGTCGTCAACGCTATCTGTCACACTTTTCGAACTATTTTTTTATTTCTTTTAGCGGTCAGAAAATCTTGCATTACAATTTATTAATGCTGTCGGATGTCGGTCGGGATCCTTTCATGTTTTTCTACTAATGCAAAGAATATTTTTTTACTAATTCTAGAGGATTAGTTCACTGATTGTGGGAGAAAAACGAGGCAACCCCGGTTTTGTCCTTGTACTGGGACGCCATCGACACGCCTTTGCGTCACCTAAGCCCCAGGTTCAGACCCCATTCTCCCATTAATTTTACCCTAGCACAGGTAGCTTCAGACATAAAAAATATAAATTAAACTCCAGTTAACTAAACGCCATTTAAAATAGACCGCGGAATCGGGCCCCTATTCGTGAGCTCACGCGATAAATTTGAGTTTTATAATGCATGCAGAAATCCAAGATGAAATCATAACACAATCACGTACAGCCCGCAACACGCCGACTACCCCTTTTTGTTCCATCGACGGCCTTATGAAGCATGCGATAAGAGCTATCGGGTATCCTAGCGTCTAGCGTGTAGCTAACCGTACTTTCCCGGTGGTGTTAACTTCAAGTTTTCGAAAGGCTGAATAAAGTACCACTTCTACTGTAACTACAGGGTGCACTCTAAGTCGATAGCGGAACTTTAAGGGTAGACGATAGCAACGTGGCGGGAAATTCAAAATTTTCACAGTTTGTACAGTGGCACTGCCCAAAAAACATATCTTAGACCAGAACACATAATCGGCTAAATTATTGTTGTTCTGTTGTTTACAATAATGAAAAGAAAACTTTGTTATTTCCGCGAACGAAAAATCGCTGAACAAAAATAGCTCAGTTTAGCTACAAAATGTAAAAATCTGTGAAAATTTTGAATTTCCCGCCACGTTGCTATCGTCCACCCTTAAGTAGGCTGTCTACTGATCAATACAAACAAATTGTACTAGGTGGCAAAAAAAATGGAGCAAATAAACTGCCGTTTATTACATTTAGCGCAGTACTGAATTGTCCTTTTGTAAGGAGCAGCTGATATTTTTTTTGCTCTATTTTTTTCGTAACTTAGGCAACACGCTCTAGGATACCCCTTTTTGTTCGATTGGTGCCCTTATGCCGCGCGCGGTAAGAGCTGCCATGGGGTATCTGTGACTGTGGCCGACCGTACAAGTTGTTTGTACTGATCAGTAGACATCGACTTAGAGTGCACCCTGTAGTTGAAGTTGAAGAAGTTTGATCAGATTAACTTTTTTTTTAGTTAAAAATAGACAGGTTGTTTTAGAAAGGTCATGTAACACTGAAAGGGGTCGCTTAACTCACCTATACAAGCAACTTTTACTATGGGGCGAAATCTCGACAAAATAAATCAGCTGCTTCAGACATTTGGTGCAGTAGGTATCGAATTTTTGTATGGAACAGTTGATATTTTAGTATGGAACAGCTGATATTTTAGTATGGAAAAGCTGATATTTTAATATGGAACCGCCGATATTTTAGTATGGAACAGCTTTAAAACTTAAACCTTCGTAAGCACAGCACAACCGTTAAATCGATATAAAAATATGGAACAGCAGATATTTTTTTCGAGATTTCATACTTGGTCCATTAAAAGTTGCTTGTACTGACCACTTCTAGTGTCACAGGACCTTTAAGTAAAAATATACACTTTCTAGGTTATAAAAAACACACATTTGACCCGGCCCGGCAATATTGATTCCATGATCAGCGGAGTCTAATTAAGCAGCCTAGAAACTCCCAGCCTTGTACAGTCAGCCACAGTCTCAGATACCCCTTTTTGTTCGATTGGCGCCCTTATGCCGCGCGCGATAAGAGCTGCCATGGGGTATCTGAGATTGTGGCCGACCGTACAAACAAATGATTACCCAACCCAAGCCTTACGCTTTCAAAGTAAAAAAATCGAACTTTCAACCACTACCGGCCAAAAAAACCCATATTTTCGTGATCAGCGGACTCTTGACAAACAGAGGCTCCCAGCATTGTACGAAAAAATAAGCCGATTGGTCACCGAGTTCTCCAGCTATACATATGCAAAGGCTTGTCTTGTGTTACATAAATATCACTTACGATACCTCATAGTCCGTTTGCTATTGCGAGAAAGTGTGATAACTCGGCGAAGCTTCAAGCCGAGTTATAAAGGTCTCCATGCAACGCTACCCAATAGGAAACAGACTACCATTAAGACAGACCAACTTCTACACTAGGTATTAAGGCTTTGAACACTTTCTTCTGAATAGAAAAGTTGCGCCGAAATGGTGTGAGCATATCGGCAGCTTAATCAGATTTGCCGAGTTCACCACACTGGTAAAGGTGACTTCACACTCGGCATCTGCCTTTGTACGAAATGGTAGTTCACAACGAAAGCTTTAAAGCAATGACATTCTTGCTTTAAAGCATTGATTACGGAACTAATTATTTTTGAAAGAAGATAGTGTATCAAAATAAAAAAGAAACTTGATTATTCGTGGCCAGTGTTTTTAACCCCTTTTATTGAACTACTAAATTAAAACTTAAAAATACCCCCGACATTTTAGCTTCCCTTCTAAATTAGCATAATATCTCATATAGGTACGGCTAAACCGATTTTGATCAAACATATCTAAAAACACTCGCTATAAAAGCTGCTTTCAAATAAAAAACACCGCTTCCAAACCAGTTCACCCGTTTAAGAGCTATGGTGCCACAAACAGACACACAGACCTGCAACTGTTATTGAAAGATTGATTCCTTCTTTAAACAAAATGCATATTTTCATTCAATTTCCAGACATATCATTTTTTTTTTTTAGAAAAATTGGCGAGAATCGATTTGCATTCGTAGGAAATCCAAACCTTAGATCCTAAAAATAGTTAAGCCTCGCATTGAAAAATCGAAGGGGCGTATTTTTCTAAAGACGCATCAAAAAAAAGATTTTTTCCATTGGCGGTGCTAGTTGTAACTTTGTGAGACGTATTGCGTCTTAAGGGTTAATAGACCATGCAGCAGCGAACCTGCAATTTCTCAGTACGTTTCCCACAACCGTTTCTGAGCGGTGAAATAATGAGGACTCAGTATGCGAGCCCCCTAAAAGGTATAATAGTCAGAGGTGCTCGAACTTTGTCTCGGGAACTTTTCGCCGCGCCAGCAGTTGGCCGCACCTGCCTCTGGGGTGCCCTAACTGAGTCTGGCAACTTGCAAGCCAAGCTGCGCGAAATAATGTAACAGAAGCTCTTAGTGAGCCGAACTAAGTTAATTATGTTCTAATTACTGCACTTATACTTATCTATTCTAACCACCGGTTTCTGAATTGGGAATTTTACTACTAAGACTAGTGCACTGACTGGATTTTTGAGTGAAGAAACCGCATCATATAAAATGTATATCGAATGCATTCAATTCAATAAAAAAAAAACCGGCCAAGTGGGAGTATGACTCGCGCACTGAGGGTTACATTTTACGCTATACATTTAAAAAAATCTGGTTGTACGGACCCTCGGTGCGTGTGTCCGTGTTTTATTATTTGTTGTTATACTATAAAGTTAGCCCTATACGTAATCATACCAAGTTTGATGCTTGTATGTTTTACCGATTTGTGATAGAGCAAAAAGTATCCGAGCCCGCGAATAGAATATTCTTTATTCAAACCTTATTGCTAATAGCCATTTCTTCCGTAGTTATGTAAAAGCACAACTGATTTGTAAACATATCTACGGTACGGACATACATAGATGCTGGTGATGTTGACTATTTGTTCTATTTACTCTGTGACGGTATGAGCAAAGTATTCCAACATATTGAAATTTATTGGCGCTCGAACAGGTGAAGTTAGGTGAAAAATCATTATGAACTTAATAATGATAATGTAGGGTTAATTGTGGTATGCTATAAACTAGTAAGGTATTTTAGTATAAAGTACCTACACCTTCTTGTTTAGTTCTTGCCTATATTTACATCGTTAGAACAGTGGTGTATGAGCTATTAAATCTTTGCATTTACGTAATGAGATGATTTATACAGCGTCCAGTGGCAGTACATTGCCAAAGTCGTTTGTTTGTGTAGGTATTTGGCCCAGCAGCGGGACATAAAAAAAATGCTTACTTACTTATAACTTATAACATGTCATTTATAACAAAAGTAGTAGCCTGTTGAGAACATACTGTCGCCAAAATTACTTAAAATCTCCGAAAATCCTAACATTGAATGACAATTCAACTTCTTTCATTTCATTTCGTTACGGTCTATTGTATCCAGCATGTGGAAGTGACAGTTAATAAATGTTTCTGTCCCCGAAGGGTTTCTGCTGTTGACTAAGCAACCCTAAAGAGAAACATTTGTAAATTGAGTACCCCCCTTTTGTCCCTTTATTACGCGCTTTTAACAGAATTATTTACCTTATAATTATTATCGAAATTTTACACTACCCGTTCTCAGAACAGCATTCTGTGTGGTTTCTTTTCAAAGTCGGTTTTTTATTTTATTTTTGTTGTTAACAGGGGCTCCGTATAAGGCTAACTAGCGCCACCAATGTTAAAAAAATCATATCTTCCTTTAGAAGAAGTTTCTGAAAAAATCCTAAGATGAGCCTATGCGCCATGCTTTTCTAGATTTTTAAGTGTAGATACCCTCTTCGAAATTTACTTTTAAGCTAAAAAATTTTCGATAACCGCCAAAAGCGGCCGTTTTTGGCGGTTATCGAAAATTTTTCAGCTTAAGACTAGAAATTGAGTTGGGTACCTTCACTTAAAAATCTAGAAAAGCATGGCGCATGAGCTCATCTTAGGATTTTTTCAGAAACTTCTTCTGAAGGAAGATATGATTTTTTCAACATTGGTGGCGCTAGTTAGCCTTATACGGAGCCTTAAGGGTAGACGATAGTAACGTGGCGGGAAATTCAAAATTTTTACAGTTTTCAAAATTTTTACGAAGCAGTAGCACTGCCCAAAAAACTTGTCGTAGTGAATTATTTTTGTTCTTTTGTTTACAATAATGAAAAGAATACTATGTTATTGCCGCGAACGAAAAATCGCTGAACAAAAATAGCTCAATTTAGCTACAAAATGTAAAAAACCGAGAAATTTTGAATTTCCCGTTACGTCGCTATCTTTCCACCTTAAACCCGGCCACAAACAGACAAAATTTGTCCGTAACGTAAATACGAATCAGGATTCCGAACGTAGTAACTGGATACAAATCTATGAAAGTTCCGTATGGGTCTCTCGCTTCAGAGTCCATTGTTCTACCCCACCACCGCCTTTTTTGTCACTTAAAATTTTGTACAATTTACTTACCTACTTCCCTACCTATGAAGCAAGAGGTCCCCGGTTCGATTCCCAGTGCGGGCATGTATCTATGACTTTGTTTAATTTCAAAAGTTACGTACATTTGTAAATTTGTAGTAGCAACACCACTCGCTGACGGTGGAAAACATCGTGAGGAAACCTGAGCGTTTGAGGCATTATACCCTCAACGCGAAAATCGCCAACCCACATGAGGGTTGAGCACGTGTGGTGATTAAGCTCGAACTCTCTCTCTGAGAGAAGGCCTTTGCCCAGCTAGTGGGACATGTACAATTCTACAAGCTACATCTTACTTACTTACCTACTACATCATCAGCCAACCTCTGCCCACTGTTGGGTATAGGCCTTTTCCCTCTCGAGAGGTTAGCTGTGCGCGTAATACAGCTAAGCCTGTTTTATAAACGGTTTAAAGACGCCCATTGACTTTCAATTCTGTGCGCATTTCGCCTCCACTGATGATAAATACGTTTATTCATCTTAGGACGAGTTAAAGTGAACTTTGGGGCCTTGTTGCGAAGATCTGCTTTTGACTGATTGCACTTTTTGTTGAGTCAACCTAGTTAGTACTGAGTTATGGATTTGTTCGATGTTCATTGAAGGATAACTTAGAATTAAATGTTCTTTCTGTGGGTAATCGTATGAGGTAGTGGCCACCCCTAGTGTCAGAGTTTTCAGGCGGCCCAAAGGGTCTCTGCCATGGCTCAACGATTGTGATAATGAACAGCAACCTAAACCAACGGTTTACGGTTATTTTACTTTGTCAATCGGTTAACACTGGCGGTAAGGCGGTGTACTCCAGATAAATCCCTCAAGGCAAAGGTAAAATCACTCTTCCAAAGCAGCAATACACTCGCGACAAGACCAAAACCTCGGGCGTATCATCGAAGAATGCTTTCCGACTCAGCGGATAGGTACGGTCGGCCACAGTCACAGATACCCCATGGCAGCTCGTACCGCGCGCGGCATAAAGGCGCCAATCGAGCAAAAAGGGGTATCCTACCGTGTGGCCGACTGTACCTACGTTTCGGAATTTAAAATGACTTCCGCCAGCGTCGGGCGGTGTCAACAGCTCAATAGATCTCTGAATTCGCGCTTCCGATGTGACCGGAGCGATGGAAAGAGTGCCCCAATGCACAGCTCTTCATCATCATCAGCATCTCTATTCATCTGGTTGCCTTTTTAACTTCCTGCAAAACGGAGCCTTAAGGCTGGAAGATAGTAGTGTGGCGGGAAATTCAAAATTTTCACAGTTTTTTACATTTTGTAGCTAAACTGAGCTATTTTTGTTCAGCGATTTTTCGTTCGCGAAAATAAAACCGTATTCTTTTCATTATTGTAAACAACAGAACAAAATTAATTCAGCCGATTATGTGTTCTGGTCTACGACAAGTTTTTTGGGCAGTACCACTGCTTCGTAGACCAGAACACATAATCGGCTGAATTATTGTTGTTCTGTTGTTTACAATAATGAAAAGAATACGGTTTTATTTTCGCGAACGAAAAATCCCTGAACAAAAATAGTTCAGTTTAGCTACAAAATGTAAAAGTCTGTGAAATTGTTGAATTTCCCGCCACCTTGCTATCGTCTACCCTTAAATATCACTAACAATTTGCGGGTAAATGATTCGCTTTTTCCGAAGATAATTACTAATCTGTGTCTGTAAGCGAAATTTGACAGCCACATTCCGGTTTTTGTATAGCCAAGCCTATGAGCGCCATCTACCAAGAGCTTTGAATTCAGCTTTTAACTGTCAGTTGAAAACGGGCCATTGAAAGCGAAGCGAATGCGCGGCGATTTCGCAACGAGTCCGCCGCGAGTTCGCAACGAGTTGCCGCGAGTTCGCAACGAGTTCGCCGCGAGTTCGCAACGACTTCGCCGCGAGTTCGCAACGAGTTCGCCGCGTTTTGGACACTCAGTAACAAAATGGATTCTGACGTGGAAACACTGCTGGGGTCTACCGGCTAAAACGAAGCCGATTATCATTGGCGAAAATCGAAGTTCAATTTATGAAAAAATAACTGGGTGGCAGTAAAATAAACTGGGTGGCCGTACATTTTTTAAAAATCGAAGTTCGATTTTCGCCAATGGCTTCGTCTTAGCCGATAGACCCCCGGGCTTTGTTTCTTCGAAAACGCGGGAAACGAAAGCGAAAGCAGATACGAAGAATATGGGAGGATTCCTTATCAAGTAATCGATTGGGAGAGAGCGATTATTATGCAAATGAGTGCTTTTCTGCAAACGAGTTCAAATAATCCCAAAAAAATAACAAGTTCTACATTTTACGAGTTGTTGGTCAGATATAAATGGCTTAGGATATGAGGGCCAACCAAAAAAGGGGGGTTTTATAATTGCCGAGAGAGACGACACACGCTTCCTTAAGCAATGGTGTCGTTGTCATGGAATAAAATAAATATAATTAACTAAGAAACCTATTGTAGTTTATAAGTTCTTTTTACTAACAACTTGTTTTGATTTTATTGTGTATTTACTAACAAATTATGGATCTCAAGTTATCTGAAATGAATTATTATTATTATTATTATAAGTTTGACCTCTATGTTTGTACGTCTGTCTGTCTTTGGCGCCGTAGGTCTTAAACGGATGAACCGATTTGGATGCGATTTTGTTTATTTGGAAGCAGGGTGTTTCAGCCGTTTGTGAGATATGCGAAGCTAAAATGTCGGGGTTATTTAATTCTTTTATTTAGTAGTTATTAGTCGACCAATGACAGAATCGGCAGTAAAATTGTATCTTGCACCTTTTCGCCCAATTTGACCTACATTAAAAAATAACAACATAAATCTTTCCAGAGCAACATTTGAATTCTTAACTCATTTGTCGAGATTTAGGGACGCTCGCTCTCTGTCAATCCCAACTTGGATAGATATAGGTCCCTTGTCGCTACAGAAGCTTTAGCTTTAAGGGGTTGTGACCTTATCATCCAAGGTGTTACAAAAGGTCCTTACTCTTTTACACCCTGTAAAAACAGTTAGGACTTTTTGTAACACGTTGTAAAGTGTTATAAAAAGGTCTTGCCACACAATAACCGCCGTATGGTGAAAATCTGATGAAGAACTTCGGAGATGGAGAACGGAACTCAAGAGCAAATCACTCGGAATGAGAGAAATAGCTCAATAACAGTGTACCAGTGAAGTCGTTTTTTTATTATTTTGTCTCTCTAATAGAAGGCCTTGTACGTTTGAAGTAGTGGGACATGTACACTTGTACAGGCTACATCTTACTTTTACTTTTTGTATTATAAGTATTCCACCCTAGAGGTGAATCTAACTTGTTGAAAAAGAGCTTCAAACTGTCCAAGAGTGCCGAGATGTTTCGGCCAAAAATTAAACATTAAATTCATTACAAATTCATGGAAGTTATGTAAATCGCCCCCAGTTAGTGTAATTGTTCGACTCAAAACGTTGAGATATTCCGGGAATCGCTTCGCAACAAGTTTTGGAGCAACATTTCGGTGGAGTTCAGTAAAATCCGCTAGATCTAGCGTTCCACTATTTGAGGTTTTAATAAGGACTAACTAGCGCCACCAATGATAAAAAAGTCATGGCTTTTTGTATAACCCCCTTTTTGAAAAAGTTAAACAACAGAGTTTTCTATATTACTAATAGCAATTTTTAGAACCTACAACCTGCAATCTAGGAACTACAACCAAGGCTACAATTTCGTTTATGCCAAAAACGGCCGTTTCTGCCAAAAGTTAAATTGTAGCCTAGATTCCTGGGTCTCGGCTCTGGGCTGATGGTTCTAAAAATTGCTATTAGTAATATAGAAAACTCTGTTGTTTAACTTTTTCAAAAAGGGGGTTATAAAAAAGCCATGATTTTTTAATCATTGGTGGCGCTAGTTAGCCCTTATTAAAGCCTCTAGAGCTCGGGAAACAAAATCCCCGACTTGAGACCTTGGCTAATATCAATGTCAAGCTCAAGCTAGTGTCTATTAATATGCTGGCAGCTACTCAAGCTGACATTAGCATTTTTGTTTTCTGAGATCATCTACTTGTGCTCGAGCTTGAGCTGACGACCATGAATGCCTATTTACTATTTACAGATTGGTCTTTTAAAAGCGGCAGGCACTCAAAACATAGAAAACAATTTTCTTGCTACATAACGGCCTATAGTCACTAGTCCACCTAGACCACAGAAAACATATACTGCCGGTTTCTGATTTGAGAAATTCGCTAAGCAAGTACTTAAATATCGTTCTGCCTCTGCGAATTTCTCACAAAAGAACGTGACAGAGCGATAGTTTAGAACTTACTTAGTAAAATTCTCAATTCAGAAACCGGGCGCTCGTCAATACGTGCAAAGCTAACCTTCCATTATGTGCAGACTGTCTGTGTGTCTGTCTGTAGCACCGTAGCTCTTAAACGGGTGAACAGATTTGGATGCGGTTTTTGTTGTTGTTTGAGTCAGGTTTTCTAGTGTTTTTATCGGTGTTCTTATCGGTTTGAAAACGGTAGCCGTTTAGGAGATATGCTAGTTTGAGGCTAAAATGTCGGAGGTATTTTTTTTGTTGTTTTATCGTAATATAGCTGAGAACACTCTCGATAAAACTACCTTTGGTTAACTTATTACGAACGAACTTATATTTCAGCACTTTTTACTCGCTCTAAGGTGCATTTTGCGACCCAACTTTTAATTCACGACGCAATATGCTTTCACATCTAATAATAATATTAAATTGTTAACGTCTCTTTCTCTTGCAACGACGACGTTAATACTAAAAGCGTTATTTGTTTGGGAATAGAACTATACCCGCAAGGTAAGACTCTACGTACGTACAGTCGGCCACACGCTGGATACCCCTTTTTGTTCTAATTGGCGCCCTTATACCGCGCGCGGTAAGAGCTACTGTGGCTGTGGCCGACCGTACAAGCTCGACGACAAACACGTATGATTTGGCGCATCTGTGGATATGGGAACTAGTAAGTAAATTAGGAGGATTGGAAGATGAACAGGAACGAAGGAACAGTAGGTACCCTAAAAATAACTAGTGTCTAAAACCAACGACGAAACTCGCGGCTTGTTCCGCACGTGAATCTGAGAAATTGTAGTGGAACAAAAAGAAAATCATTTCAGGATACACACACGCTTGCGTTTCACACTTTCTCCCGAACGCGAGACCGGACAAAAATAAAATGGCTCTAAAGATATAACGCGTTGTCGCCGCAAGCAATCTGGGTCGGTCGGCCGGCACTCGCTAGCCCCACAAATCACCACTCAGGGACCTTGAAATATCGCCTGCAAGAATGTTAGCATCAGATCGTAAAACTAGATTGTCTGTCGGACTTTTTTTATCACGAGAATTAGGCTGCTTTTCCACGAGAGATATGAGAAAGCTGTGTGACCGTTTCCACCAAAGCTAATATAAGGCCGGCCACATACGGACGGAATTCCGGACAAACGTCAAAACTGAGGTTTCCTCGTTTTTCTCCTGCAACCAGCGAACTAATCCGCAAATCCGGAATATTCTTTGCTGTAATACAAAAACATTAAAAGTACCGACAGCATTAATAAATCGTAATTGAAGCCGTCAACTGGGAGCCCAATATGGCACCATTGCGTTACAGTCTCAGAAGGCTCCCCCACACAGGCGCGTTTTATCGACCGATATAATCGCATGCGTTATTGCGATATTTGTTATCAGTACATTTTGTATATTTTGGAACGTCCTAAATGGAAATATCCATTGCGGCGTTATTATCGCAGCAGTGTGTAACTCAATGGCCATCCTAATACAAAATTTGCTGAAAACACGGCCCTTAGCCTGTAACGCAATGGCGGGTCAATGGCGTCCCGGCAGAAGGACAAAACCGGGCTCTCCTCGTTTTTCTCCTACAACCAGAGAACTAATCCTCTAGAATTAGAATCAAAATATTCTTTGCTGTACTACAAAAACATTAAAAGGACAGACAGCGTTAACAAATCGTAATTGTGTTACAGGCTAAGGGCCCAGATATCGCAATAACGCATCGACCGATTAAAAAGGCGCCTGTGTGCCTTTAAACGTTCCGCGTTCGATCAACACAACAAGAGACATCAAAGTGGCACACTTAAACGCTAGGCTGTAAGGTTTGTTTTTCAATGGGTTGAAAGCTTTGAAAGTTGTAAGAAAAGGGCGGTTTTCTTAGCACGCACTCGAACAGTCTGAGGTCGAGTAGGCATAAAGTGGCACTTTCACGCAATGAAAACAAAACGGACTTTTCGCTGTCGAACAGTCGAACAGAGCACAATGTTGTTCTACCGAGAGCGGAATGGCCCGTTTTCAAAGCACAAAATTTCTACAAGGTGTTACAAAAGATGCTAACTATTTTTACAGGGTAATAGCACCCGGTGATAGGGATCACAACCTAAATATTGTTTTTGCTCTATGACGATCCGTTGATTTTTAAATTAATAAAATGTGAACGATGTGGCGGGAGAAAAGTATTTTTTAAATATTGTTTTCATTGACTTTCACAATGTTTTAACAACTCAAACCTATGCAAATGCACCTACACCTACAAACATGTTTTTTAATTTGAGCTAATACCAAGAATTAAAAAGTTATGAAAAATTTTCAATTTTGAGAAAAATAAAAATTGTTTTTTTTCAACTTTTTTTTACAGAATTGACATCCTGTTGACCAGTAGGTTACACCCTGTAAAAAGAGTTAGGATGTTTTGTAACACGTTGTATAATATGGCGCCTAAAGGCGTGGTCATAGAAGAACCGGGACTTGACTGTCAAATTTGGCTTAGGGTCCAACGATATTTAACATTTTTCACAGTTTTTCAATCTTTAAGCTGGACTGAGCTATTTTTGTTCACCGATTTTTTTTTGCGGGAATAAAATAGTATGATTCTCATTATTGTAAACAACAACAATAATAACAACAATAATTCACCCGATTATGTGTCGACAAAGCACTGCCCAAAAACTACTTTATAACCAGAATAATAAGGCAGATTTCTGCGAGATATGTGCCTTTTTCGCTCGACATGACTCGAGAGGTCGGAGGCAGTCGAGATCGAAATGACATGAGATCGAGATGTGTCGAATGCGAGAGACCCCTGCACCGGTCGCTGTGGGATCGGAACCAGAAAACAAAGAGCACGTAAACAAAATAGTTTTCCCGCGAGCGCAAACTACACAGCTAATATAAACAATTTGCTCATAAACTGTGTATGGAAAGGGTAATTATGAATCACTATAGAAACTATTTTAACAGATGCTGGTGCCCAGCGGTCACATACGAGACATTTTTGTGACGCGATAGTTGCGTGAGACGGAACACTTTTAGTAGCTTCACTGCTGAAGTACTGATTTCAGAGTTCACAACTAACTAGGTTAAAATGTAACAAATATGGTTATTTCTTTGTTTTATTGCCCATCTGTCAAGCGAAACACCCATTCCCTACAACAAGTGAAGTTATCAGCTTAGATTAATATTTAATACTGAAGTCCTTCTCTAAGGAACTATTCCGTGGAAGTGTAAAAAAAGTCAAGATCTTAAGAAGCACACCTTTTTACACCACCCTCCCATTTTTTGGCCACATAAAGTAAAAAGACTGCTTAATATTGGCCTACCGAATTCAATTGCACCCAATAAGCCTTAGCAACGTAATAAAATTATCTATTCAGCGTCCAGTGGCACCTTCACTCACACTAAATTCCTGAAGTGACCACTCGGACGCTGCAATGCCCGCTTAACATCATTTTATTAGCCGTAGGTAAAGATGAAGGAACAATCTCGCCACAAAACTTGCCAGTGTGTCCCGCAATCTCGCTGCTAACACCGCGAGCGGTTAAAAGCTTACCACTCCGCATTGTTCTAGCAACAACAGAAATTCGCATTTAAGGCATTATAACCCTTACAGCTCGATAAAGTTAAAGCTCATACTGTAATGCACCAGGCTTACAGTAGACTCAACAAAATGTTTTTTTCTGGTTGTCTAGTAAGTTAAACTCAAGGTATGGAGTTGCAGACCACCAAAAGGATGAGGATGAGTGAATTGGAATACTGACAGGGCTAATACAATAGTTCGCAGTAAGCATTGTTATCCTGATATTATTACGAGTACCTCAATAAAAACTGGTAGTTTTGCATGATTTCATTAACGTCTCAGGTATTCCATCTTTTTAGGGTTCCGTACCCGAAGGGTACTTGTGCAGGATTAGAACTGAAAAGCTGGTTTTTCCGGGAAAGATGGTGTTTTAATATCGAGACTTGGAGGCGAACTGACAGAACCAAAATACAAAAAGACATAAGTAATAACAATAATTTTGAATATAAAAATATTTCCAAAAAGTGTTAATAACAGGTACTTTTTATTTGAGTGTGATTGTATAATAATTCTATTCTATTTTGTAATTTTCGTTTTTACTTAATTTTTTTACTGATTTTGAGGCTCTAAAAAAACCCGAAGGGTGCTAAACAGGACCCTATTACTCTGCATAGGCTGTCTGTCTGTCTGTCAATAGGTATCGAATTTTAGTATGGAAAAGGAAAGTTTTTTTAGAGATTTCGAAGTTTACATCATATTAGGAGTTCCTTGTATTGACAACGACAAATCAAAATCAAAATAATTTTATTTTCATCTCCCACGCTCGGAAAGTTTGCTGTTACTAGTAACTTACGATCGTGTAAAGGCCGGATTTAAACTATCTGAACTTTTGTGCGCTTCGAAATTTGAACGCGACGCCGGGACAGTCTTTCCCGCGCCCTATGGTTTTGAAAAAGAAAAAAACACTGGCCGTTTAAGTAGATGCCAGATCCCGATGGAAAATAAAACCTCATTCATAGTTCGTTTAAACGCGTATTTCAGCGAAAGCGATTGTTCGTGCCCATTCTCTATACAAAACTGTGAATGTAAATGGTGCATAAGCATCTTTTAAAAAGGTAAAGTCACGGAATAGAACATTCAGAAACGCGGTTTCTTCTTATAGTATTTTCAATATTTTGTACACATATTTATTTTTAAATACCAGTAAATAAAAAAAAATGCTGCGCTTCTGTTTTATCAAATAGATAATTATGTTTTGGTTTGTTAAATACATTTTTTCAAACGATATTACTAATTTCATTTTTTATCTCCTACAAATTTTTAATTTATATGGTATAAGTTCAGAATGCACCCGGAAAAAAAAACATTCTTTTATTTACATTATTTTTGTGTCTGGATAAATAAACTTCAGGAAATTATTAATAAAACGAATGGTTTTAATACCAACGAAGCTCAAAACTTTAGTGCGGCAGCCGTAACTACAGTAAAATATGCTTTTAAAAGGAACTTATTTGACTCACCTGTTTTGCCTGTAAGTAGTTGTCTATAGAGTTTGTCCCGCTTGGCTAACAAAGTCATTTCCTCGCTTCTGTGAGATGAAAAGTTTTGTGTTTCGCACGAATGCAATATTATTTGCGTCTCGTGCTTCTGAATACCTCGCTATGCTCAGGTTTCTTTTTTTGAACCACTCGCTACGCTCGTGGCTCAATTTTAGAAACCTTCGCTAGCTCGGTTTTCAATACAAGCACTCGCCGCAAACAATAATTTTGCATTCTTGCATAACAAATAACTATTGTTTATAACGACAATACAGTATTGCAGGACCTTTCTATAAAACGATGTAAAGTTTGTTATTTTTTTCTTTTTTATCATTTTAATTCATTGAAATTAAGTATCTTTTATTTTTGTGTTTTTAGACGAAAAACATACTCATTAAAATCATAGATGCCACCTATGATTTTAATGAGTGTGTTTTTCGTTTGTATATCACACGGAAAACACACTCATTAAAATCAAAGATGCCACGTCTAACAATACAAAAATAAAAGATAGGTACTTAATTTATTATTAATTAATTTCAAGGAATTGAAATGATAATTTGTATAATGATCTGACATTATTCAAGAATTAAGTTCCTATACTTAGGTTCACTTGCGACAACCAGCGTTAGCCAGTTAACTCTAAGTTAATGTCAATAATGTTTCCCAGAGTGGAAGAGCTGCTGGCTCAGCGGCGGGCGCGGCCGAAAGCCTCAAGCGGCGCAAATATGGTTCAATTGGAAACAATTACATATTTGCGCCGTTTGGGGTCGAGAGGATGGGCACATGGGGCCCAGAGGCGCGCCTGCTGTACAAAGACCTAGCGGCGCACCTAATCGACGCTTCGGGAGACGAGGGCTGGCGCGTACCTCGGCCAGAAGATAAGTCTGGCCATCCAAAGAGACAACGTCGCCAGCGTTCTGGGCTCACTGCCGCGGGACAGCTACCTGGGGCAGGTCTTTTATTTGTAAATATTATGTTTAGTTAGTTTAGTTTAGTTTAATATTAGTTTTATTTTATTTTGCATATTTAGTTTTAATTTAGTTAAGTTTACACAATATTTAATGTTATTTTCAATAAATCCATTATTATTATAGCCATAATGGTATGGAAATGTCAAATAAATTGGCTAACCCTGACTGAAGTCCGCCTTGCAGGATATTCTATAATGTCTCGGTGACATATTCGCCACCCTGATTTGCCTCCCACCCTGCGATGTACGTAGGTGGAGTTACCTAAGCGCCACAAGCGTAAAGTTCCACATACTTAACCGACAGTTGGCCGCACCTGCGTCTCGCCGTCGAAAGTTAATAGAGCATTACTGAGCCGGGCGTAAGTTTTAACGCCACTTAATTGGCTTCTAGGGATCCGTAGGGTCTTATTTTTAGGGTTCTTTAGGTATCTTTATTCCCTTCTTCCAAATGTCCTCTTCGAAATTGCCAATGAGGTGTGGTTGGGAAAAAACTAGTTGATTTTTATTTCCCAACTGTGCTCTTAGATCTCGCCACCGCGTCAGTGGTTATCATACAGTTAGCTCTACGAATTTATGTATGGCTAGTACTTTTTGATGAAATAAGTATTAATTAGGCATACATAAAGTCGTAGAGCCGACTGTATGATAACCACCTCCCCACTACACACATCATTACGGGGTAGGGTGTTGGGCCTTCTATGGCTTTATGCAAGTTTGCTGTATAAGTTATATCTCACCCTAATATGTGTACTTTTTCGATTCGTTTACTGTAGGTATCCGATACAGGAATCGATTTGGTAAATTTTTCTTTGCGCGCGGGCTATTTAGGTCGGTCAAAAGTGGCCACAAAAGGTGATAAAAGATTTTATTCGTAGGTTCTAGGATCTGGAATCTAAACCTTAGGCCCTAAAAATAGTTAAGCCTCGCGTTGATACTCTAATGAAGAGTTTTTTTTAGCAAAAAACGCATCCAAAAAGAAGATATTATATGTTTTTTTTCCATTGGCGGCGCTACTTGTGCCTCGGTATTCACCGTAACTGGATATATCTACGGAAACAGACCAAGACGAAGACACCTTGACCTCACAGTAGGTAAGTATAAAATGTGTTATCCGGTTCAAATGCTATTAGGATGCGACCTTTTGGAGTTGCGTTACGAGGCAGTGATGACGTGTAGTGTCAGAAAAAATTTCAGACGAAAAAAAATTGAAACTGGTCTTTTTGAAAAAAAAATATATACAGGGTGGCCCAAACATAGACGTCAAGCGAGAAAATCTAGATAGCTGACACCGAGGGCTACCCGAATCACCCCCATGTATGTTCAGCCATTTTTTGTCGTTTAAAAGTTATGAGGCTTTTAAGGTTTTTTTGAAAAAAAAAACCTAGCTTTCGATTTTATTTTATAACTTTTTTTTCTTTCGTCTTTTCAGCAAATTTTTTTATTCTTTAGAGTCTCAGATAAATTATCTATCACCAAAAAAATAATGATCAGCTATGGACTTTTAGAAGATACCGGAATTTTGATCCAAAGTCCAAAAATGTTGTTTCCAAGAAAACATCACTGAAATTGTTAGTATGGGAAAAAAAATAAGTAGAGGTCTGAAGAACTTTTTATTGATTTCAAAAACTTTCCCAAAGCCTCATTCTTCAGAATAATACAAAAAACTTGTCACTTTATAGGACTTTTATTCAAGTAATTTGCGATCAAAGTCGAAAAACTGGAGTTGGATGAAATTTTATTTCAATCGATCTTCATTTATTTTGGTTGATGCGGACAAAAAACATTGCAGGTAGGCTTAATATTGCCTGTTAGCACGGTCTGCATAGGATATTCACGAAAAAATAAAAAACCATAAAATATTTTGTTTTTTTATGTTCTTTTTTTTTTCATTATTTGATTTTAAATTATTTTATTATCAAATTTACTTACAAAACACTAAGAAAAAAATAAATTTAAAGAAAAAAATAAAAAAAGTCTGAAAATTAAATGACATATTTTTTTTATTTTTTCGTGAATTTCTAATGCAGATCCTACTGACAGATGATTTTAAGCCGATCCGCAATGTTTTTTGTCCGAATCGACCAAAATAAATGAAAATCGATTGAAATAAAATTTCTTCCAACTCCAGTTTTTCGACTTTGATCGCAAATTACTTGAATAAAAGTCCCATAAAGTGACAGGTTTTTTGTATTATTCTGAAGAATGAGGCTTTGGGAAAGTTTTTGAAATCAATAAAAAGTCCTTCAGACCTCTACTTATTTTTTTCCCCATACTAACTATTTCAGTGATGTTTTCTCGAAAACAACATTTGTGGACTTTGGATCAAAATTGCGGTATCTTCTAAAAGTCCATAGCTGATCATTATTTTTTTGGTGATAGATAATTTATCTAAGACTCTAAAAAATAAAAAAAATTGCTGAAAAGACGAAAGAAAAAAAAGTTACAAAATAAAATTGAATGCTAGGTATTTTTTTTCAAAAAAACCTTAAAAGCCTCATAACTTCTAAACGACAAAAAATGGCTGAACATACATGGGGGTGATTCGGGTAGCCCTTGGTGCCAGCTATCTAGGTTTTCTCGCTTGACGTCTATGTTTGGGCCACCCTGTATATTGATAGTGTAGGTTGTAAGGAGTAAATGTTGCAAAGAAACCTTGTATCTAAAATGAATAAAAAGTATTGTATTTAATGATTTCATGACAAGTTTTTTTCGTTTTTCCCAAGCCAAGAACCCGATAATTTAGTAAATCCACATCACCATATCAACAGATGAGACTAAACAACGAAAAAAGTTTTTCTTATCGATTTCGGATAAATACTCAGTAGAAACGGGAAATTATTAGTATTTACTCACCTTTGTTTGTATTTACTCACCTTTGAGTAAATACTGAGTCATTAACCTATCTCTAGTCACTCGCTTTCCCGGCTGCGTACAGTTACTAACAGCATAGTTACTAAGAGTACTGATAGGCGTCATTTGACGTCATATACCGCTCCATTCCAAAATAGCATTCCTAATAGCATTTAAACCGGATAATAGTTAGACAAACACTGTGTAAACCTACCAAGTCACCAAGACTACCCTAACACACTAAAGGCTGAAGCACCTTTTACATAACACAGATAACCTCCATTGTGTGAGTCTGCAATTAACCCTAAACTGCCTACGTAGCTCGTGATAAGGGTCCTAGGGACCCCAGGTGTCGGGAAAAAAGGGGCCGAGTCCAAATTGAGGGTTAAACCGCAGATTTGGTGAACGTGAGTTGAATTTAACTACGGTTAAGGAGTCAAGGTGGGTAAAGATTCCTTAATTTGTTTTTTTTTTCATTGCGGTGCATCTTCGGAGTTTAAAGATAGATAAAGAGTTTAAACATTATTTATTGCCAAAACCAAAACATATACAGGGTGGCCCAAACATAGACGTCAAGCGAGAAAATCTAGATAGCTGACACCGAGGGCTACCCGAATCACCCCCATGTATGTTCAGCCATTTTTTGTCGTTTAGAAGTTATGAGGCTTTTAAGGTTTTTTTGAAAAAAATTACCTAGCATTCGATTTTATTTTATAACTTTTTTTTCTTTCGTCTTTTCAGCACATTTTTTTATTCTTTAGAGTCTCAGACAAATTATCTATCTCCAAAAAAATAATGATCAGCTATGGACTTTTAAAAGATACCGCAGTTATGATCCAAAGTCCAAAAATGTTGTTTTCGTGAAATCATCACTGAAATAGTTAGTATGGGGAAAAAAATAAGTAGAGGTCTGAAGGACTTTTTATTGATTTCAAAAACTTTCCCAAAGTCTTATTCTTTAGAATAATACAAAAAACCTGTCACTTTATAGGACTTTTATTCAAGTAATTTGCGATCAAAGTCGAAAAACTGGAGTTGGAAGAAATTTTATTCCAATCGATTTTCATTTATTTTGGTTGATTCGGACAAAAAACATTGCAGGTAGGCTTAATATTGCCTGTCAGCACGGTCTGCATAGGAAATTCAAGAAAAAAATAAAAAAAATACCATAAAATATTTTTCTTTTTTTTTGTTCTTTTTTTTTCATTATTTGAATTTTAAATTATTTTATTATCGAACTTACTTACAAAACATGAAGAAAAAATAAATTTAAAGAAAAAAAAATAAAAAAAGTCTGAATATTAAATGACTTTATTTTTTTATTTTTTCGTGAATTTCTAATGCAGATCCTACTGACGGATGATTTTAAGCCGATCCGTAATGTTTTTTGTCCGAATCGACCAAAATAAATGAAAATCCATTGAAATAAAATTTCTTCCAACTCCAGTTTTTCGACATTGATCGCAAATTACTTAAATAAAAGTCCCATAAAGTGACAGGTTTTTTGTATTATTCTGAAGAATGAGGCTTTGGGAAAGTTTTTGAAATCAATAAAAAGTCCTTCAGACCTCTACTTATTTTTTTCCCCATACTAACTATTTCAGTGAAGTTTTCACGAAAACAAAATTTTTGGACTTTGGACCATAATTGCGGTATCTTTTAAAAGTCCATAGCTGATCATTATTTTTTTGGTGATAGATAATTTATCTGAGACTGTAAAGAATAAAAAAATGTGCTGAAAAGACGAAAGAAAAAAAAGTTACAAAATAAAATCGAATGCTAGGTAATTTTTTTCAAAAAAACCTTAAAAGCCTCATAACTTCTAAACGACAAAAAATGGCTGAACATACATGGGGGTGATTCGGGTAGCCCTTGGTGTCAGCTATCTAGATTTTCTCGCTTGACGTCTATGTTTGGGCCACCCTGTATATATTTTTTTATTGATAATGGATTTATAAGTCTAGGGGTGGTATTCTAGAACGCTACTTAAACTCAGTTTAAACAGAGTTCAGACTGTCGATAAAACAGTGCATGTTTTGGTATGAAGGGAGGGATATTCAAACCAAAACATGCACTGTTTAAGAAGAAGGGGTTTTATCGATAGTCGACAATTCTAAACTCTACTTAAACTGAGTTAAACAGAGTTCAAGTAGCGTTCTAGTTTGAACTGAGTTTAAGTAGCGTTCTAGAATACCACCCAAGTCGCCCGCGACGTAAGTAAATGCTTTAGTGAAACAAAGGGGTATCGGAGTATCACTATGTGCGGTCTAACCCAATCATTGTCTATACTTTTTTTAAACTTAAACTTTCGTGCACATTTTTCTATCAAATCACGGTTTTACTCACTAGTAATTTGTCGGTGTAGCCGACTAGTTTCGGTTCTCATTCGCATTATCAATACCTTAAAAAAAGTTGTTTGGAAGAAGAAAGTTTAGAAGAAATCGCTCTTAGCAATTAGATCGCAAAGTTAGACGTTTTCTGAGTAGGTAATAAATACACCGCACATAGCTACATAACAAATAGACTATCTATTTGAATTAACTTTTGTTGGTAAAGTCGTAAAGACATGGTTGGTCTGATTAAGTTAATTACCGTTTAACGACCCAGTAAATTTTTAAGTAACTCATCTGCGGATACGAAGAAATATCTAGAGGGCGTACAAAATTAGAGCCTACCTTTTCTTGTCAACCTTTTTTTACACGTGGGATAAAATGTCACTTTTAGTTGATAAAATGTCCTTTCTCATTTTCGTCATGTACGTACATGGTAGGTGGATATACAGGGTGAAATGGCAGGTCATGTGTTCAGTCGTTTTGTTCAGAAATTATAATCATTTCTTTGAAAATTGGCACCCTAGACCACATATAGAGATACTGTTTTTTTAGAAAGATTTATTTTCAAAGCTAGCGAAAAAAGTGTGTGCATGTGTAGTGCTTGTGCAAGTGTACCATATCCCACTAGTTTGTGCCCACTATGGATTGTCAGTTTTTGCGATGACTGTACAAACCTCCAAGAAGACTACAAAAGTCGCAATCTGACTATAATTTAAGGGAAAAAGTGCAATTTAAAAGGGTCAACATGGCGATATTAAAGTCCGCAGGTGTAACCAATAAAAATCTAACTGACACTGTCCGTTCCTCGCAGAAACACCGGCACAGATTAATTCAAAAGAACGTGGCTCGCTCCAGGGACAACCTGGGGAGATTAGGACCGGAAGATACCGATGTTTCGTGCCTATGCAAAGCTGCACGGACAACATCTGCCCTTAAGGGCAGACGATAGCAACGTGGCGGGAAATTCAAAATTTTCACAGTTTTTTACATTTTGTAGCTAAACTAAGCTATTTTTGTTCAGCGATTTTTCGTTCGCGGAAATAACAAAGTATTCTTTTCATTATTGTAAACAATAGAACAACAATAATTCAGCCGATTATGTGTTCTGGTCTACGCCAAGTTTTTTGGGCAGTGCCACTGCTTCGTAGACCAG
Source organism: Zelleria hepariella (assembly GCA_949319315.1). Taxonomy (NCBI): domain Eukaryota; kingdom Metazoa; phylum Arthropoda; class Insecta; order Lepidoptera; family Yponomeutidae; genus Zelleria; species Zelleria hepariella. The sequence continues at coordinate 2,194,923 of OX439379.1, read as the reverse complement.
AACACATAATCGGCTGAATTATTTTTGTTCTGTTGTTTACAATAACGAATAGAATACTTTGTTATTTCCGCGAACGAAAAATCGCTGAACAAAAATAGCTCAGTTTAGCTAAAAAATGTAAAAAACTGTGAAAATTTTGAATTTCCCGCCACGTAGCTATCGTCTACCCTTAAACTCCACAGGCAGCTGGCAGGACTTCATAAAAGCACAGGAAGTTGATTCGAGGTCGTTCTTGTCAAGAACTTCCACGCTTTCAATAACAACTATTTACAACGCACTCGACATTTTTTGCGAAAATTACTTACACTTAAATCCACAAATCTGGAGTAAGTAAGTCAGACATAACTGTCAAATTCTACATAATTATTTTGATAGTGAACAATAAATGAATGCGCCTAGTGGCGCGCAGTCTAAGGCTGGCTAGGACGTCGCGAGGCCCGCCTCAGCTCCATGCTTAAGGTCTCCGAATGAGAACCGAAACTAGTCGGCTGCACCGACATAACTATATTTTTTTTATTATTAATAGTACTGCCATTTTAGTTTTTGAGCATATCTCATAAACGGATGATCTGATTTTGATAAAAAAATATATAAGAAACTCGCTAGAAAATTGCTTTCAAATTTTAAAAAAAGCATCAAAATCGGTTCACTCGTTTAAGAGTTACGGTGCCACAGACACACACACACACACACACACACACACATAGCGATCAAAGTTATAAAACCCCTCTTCTGTCGTCCAAAGTCTGTGTCCACGGGGTACCCCCTAATAGCTTATTTTATGGTTTTAGGTTTACGATCGGGTTAGCATTATAAGATTTATATCGGTACCCGCCGGTAGCGTCTGCAACTGGCCTTATATGCACAATACCATACCTATTTGTTTTTTTTTACACTCAAGAAGGAATACACTGACTCGCTATAATGGAGGTCATCAATAAAAAAGAAATATCCAAAATTAAAGTTTTGTGTTGTAAGGTGCTAAAGATAGATAAGATAGAAAAGAAAAAAATATTCAATAAACATAGGTAATTTACAATAAGTAAATAAAATATAGTTGTTCCGCCAATTGAACTACTTGACATATTGTATCCAGCGGTCTCCGCCGTAGACGTTAATCTGCGTTGTGGAGACCTAGATATAGATTTAACAATAGTTTTCAGTCGGAGCCTGCGTGAAAGTGAAGCAACGAGAGCCAGCAGTGTCATTGACTCCGCGCATCTTAGTAAAAACTTAATTAAAAGTAAAGTAAAGTAAAAAACATTTATTTAAAACAACACAGTTAACAAGTTGCACAAGGAGATACAGAATATAATAAAAGGAGGTAGAGTACAATTTAAATGGTTCAATAGCAGTCCCCAAACTAGGCGAGGCCTGTATCTTGGGGACTTTATTAGTGTGCACAATTTAGAATATTATTGACGACAATCCTTTCAACTTACACTGCTGACCGTACGCAAGGTTTTAAACATACATGTAGTGTAGGTTCATCTTAAATCAATGTAGGATATAATTGTACGGGGGGTTTATTGCATGAACGGAAGTATTTCCTGCGTTTACCAAATTTTTAAATAGCTGTTTTCCTAACACAAGCTAACTTCTAATATATGTGATTGTCAACCACTTTTATTCTACGACTGTAGTAAAAGCGCTTTTTTTTTCATGCAATATATTTCAAAATTACCCTGTATAAGTATGACATTTCTAAGGCGACAGAGGGTCCGTGGATACGTGCCAAGATAAAAGCCTGTGAATACATTCTGTGGAACACAATTTAGAACTAAACGTAAATTAATATTGTTAATCATTGTTGTATTGATTGTGCTCTTATTGTGTACCTAATAAATAAAATTAAACTAAAACATGTCTACAGGATTCGTAGACCCCGTGCAGAACCCGCGTAGCACCTGCGTAGCACCCGCGTAGCACCCGCGTAGCACCCGCGTAGCACCCGCGTAGCACCCGCGTAGTACCCACTTACCACCCGCGTAGCACCCGCGTAGCACCCGCGTAGTACCCACTTACCACCCACGTAACACCCGCGTAGCACCCGCGTAGCACCCGCGTAGTACCCACTTACCACCCACGTAACACCCGTGTAGCACCCGCGTAGCACCCGCGTAGCACCCGCGTAGTACCCACTTACCACCCACGTAACACCCGCGTAGCACCCGCGTAGCACCCGCGTAGTACCCACTTACCACCCACGTAACACCCGCGTATCACCCGCGTAGCACCCGCGTAGCACCCGCGTAGTACCCACTTACCACCCACGTAACACCCGCGTAGCACCCGCGTAGTACCCACTTACCACCCACGTAACACCCGCGTAGCACCCGCGTAGCGCCCGCGTAGCACCCGCGTAGTACCCACTTACCACCCACGTAACACCCGCGTAGCACCCGCGCAGTAACCCCGAAGCACCCGCGTAGTACCAAGGTAGCACTCGTATTTATAGTACCCACGTAGTACCTGCGTAGCATCCGCGTAGTATCAACGCACCGCACGTATTCACAACTCAGGTTTTTTGCCTACCGTGAGTACCATGTCGCACAACAAAATGTAAAGATGGATAGAGAACACCTTATTGTACACCAGAAATCTTGTATGTTGTAATTTTTGAACACATTAATAATAAAAATTTCAAAATAAAAAAAAACACGAATTTCAAAATTTCAAATTTCAACGCACCACCCGCGTGGCACCCACGTAGCGCCCGCGTAGCACTCACGTATCACCTACGTAGCACCCACGTAGCGCCTGCGTAGCACCAGCTACGCTCCCCTCTACGAATTGGGCTACAAGGTAAACATAAGAAACTTTACAACGATGCGGGTGGTAGGCTTGTCACATAGAAATGTAGACAAAAGCAACAAAACGAGTCTACAAACAGCATCATATCCCGGCTTCGATACTCGTCAAAGTCAAGTCGATTTTTTTTATTCAATATGCAATAAATATTTTTTTTACTCTAAATGTCGAAATATCATCAAAAGTCAAAAAAACTAATGCTTAAGTCTAACTAGGTACTTTTTTTTTGCCCAGCTTCACTAGCTCTGGTCGTTTTTGAAGAAGAAGCATATAAACAATATACAGGGTGGCCCAAACATAGACGTCAAGCGAGAAAATCTAGATAGCTGACACCGAGGGCTTCCCGAATCACCCCCATGGATGTTCAGCCATTTTTTGTCGTTTAGAAGTTATGAGGCTTTTAAGGTTTATTTGAGAAAAATTATCTACCATTGAATTTTATTTTGTAACTCATGTTTGGGCCACCCTGTATGTACAGCAGTCAACAGTCTAGAATCGTTCTGAAAGTTTGCTGAAGGGCAAGTTACGCATTGTGTATAGCTGTGTATTTTTTATGCCACTACTTGCCATTGCATCAATTTGAGCTCAGAAAAAAATAAAGACTACAATGTCCTCGTAAACTTCTTTTCGGCCATAAATTTCGCCGAAAGCGTGGCGAAGATAGAACAACGAGCCAAAGGGCTTTCCTTCGATTTAAATACTTGTGCGATTTAAAACTCGTAAACATGAATCGATACGCGCAAGTTCCATCGAAATGCGAGACAGATAAGATAAGAATAAAGAAAGAAAATACATTCCTATTTCTATCTACAGGATTTTAAAAGACCGCCACCAAAGCGGAAAACCACGTATTTTCCTAATCGTAACGATAATTTTTAACAGACTGTCCAAAGGAGGGTTATTTTTTTGGCCAAGGAGCTAGGCCTGGGAAATCAATGGTTTCCGAGATAATATGGTTAAAAGTCGGACTTTTCAAAAATTTTTTTTTTCTAAATCTGTTCATTGTTAACACCGATTGTCATGTACTTAACATTTCTTCTCAAGTATCTCCAATCCGCCAATCCGCATCCCGCAATCCACGAAAATCCGCATTGAGTACGAGTGGTAATTAACCTCTCTCTCTCTCTCTCTCTCTCTGAGAGAAGGCAGAAGGCCTTTGCCGAGCTAGTAGGCTATGTACTTGTACAGTCTTTTAGACCAACCTCTCAACTAATAAGATGGTTTATCTCACTAAAGCGGTAGAACCATACTTGGTGTAAATGTACATGCACATAGTCTTTGCGTGCGTAAGCTCGGGAACGCTCGGTTTCGGCCGAGTCACTAGTGTTACTCAGTTCGCGTCAAAATGGCCCGTTTTCAACTGACAGTTAAAAACTGAATTCAAAGCCCTCGGTAGATGTCGCTCATAGGCTTGGCCATACAAGAACCGGGATGTGGCCGTCTTTCACTTAAACAGATTAATAATAATATCTTCAGAAAAAGCAAAATTTGACAGCCGTGAAAACGGTTAATTATCCATTAGAAACTTTACTGTCAGCATGAAGTTACGCACACAAGAGCGCGCGTCTATACGCATTACAACTACAAGTATGGCTCATCCGCTTTCGTGAGATAAAACAACAAACTGTAACATCTAAGACGGTACCCTTAAAACAATAAACACGTGCCCTCGTAAGAAATTGCGAGGAATAAATAACCATGAGCGTAATTCCTCCTCAGAAGGCGTTTCTTTTGATATATAAGCCAATTACATGAAGTTTTCGGTATTTATTGCGCATACGCTGCGTACACTGACCCCGCAGAGGTCGACTGAGTTTGGGAAAGAAAAAACCGACCTAAATCTAAATAAATACCAAGTCCCAAAAAAACTAAGGCCCTTGCATCTACGTAATGAGAGGATTTATACAGCGTCCGGTGGCACCTTCACTCACACTCGGCGCTGCAGTGCCTGGGACATTGATTTTAGATAGAGTAGGCTTGCCCAGCACCTGTACCATCCTGACAGCTTAGTCGGCCTAGCCAACAGAGCTCATAGCTGCTTAGAGCTCGTGCAAACCTAAGAAATAACCCCATAAGAGTAATTTTAAACTAAGTTATTTATATTAAAAAAATATATAAGGTTAAAAATTCGCTCGGGACAGGACTTGAACCCGCAACACCTTGCATACCGTACCGTTAACCTTTTTAAAATCTTTATAATCTTCCCTAGCACGGGTTAGTGATTTAGAAAGTACAAAAAAGTAAGCTTTTTTTTATAGAAAGCTACTACAACTTACCATCACGTGGAAAATTCCGTTTTGACCTAAAAGTTGTCGACTCAAGTTCGAGCTCAAGTAGGTGATCTCAGAAAACAAAAATGCTAATGTCAATCCTTGGCTAATGTCAAGCTTGACATTGACATTGACATTAGCCAAGGTCTCAAGTCGGTGATTTTGTTTTCTGAGTCCACCTCGAGCTTGAGATGACGACTATTAATGCCACCTTTATCCTTTTTACTGGAGTTGTGAGCAGAAATCTACACAACATTCCTTTTAACTTCAGATTCAGACACAAACTCATCTTAAGTCTGGAAGATAGCAACGTGGCGGGAAATTCAAAATTTTCACAGTTTTTTACATCTTGTAGCTAAACTGAGCTATTTTTGTTGAGCGATTTTTCGTTCGCAGAAATAACAACGTTTTCTTTTCATTATTGTAAACGACAGAACAACAATAATTCAGTCGTTTATGTGTTCTGGTCTACGACAAGTTTTCTGGGCAGTGCCACTGCTTCGTAGACCAGAACACATAATCGGCTGAGTTATTGTGGTTCTGTTGTTTACAATAATGAAAAGAATACTATGTTATTGCCGCGAACGAAAAATCGCTGAACAAAAATAGCTCAGTTTAGCTACAAAATGTAAAAAACTGTGAAAATTTTGAATTTACCGCCACGTTGCTATCGTTGCACCTTAACTTCAGATTCAGACACAAACTCATCTTACAGATTTCCTCATCAAACGCCGATTACCTAGGGGAGACAGACGTATAGCAGGATATCTACCGTGAAATGGGCCATTACCCGCTCCCGTGCAGCGTCATATCTTACGTCGATCAGACCATAAGTATTAGCGACGACTCACGCCCTTTGATATGTTGAACCGTTTTAAACCGAGAAGTACTTAGGGTGGTATTCTAGAACGATACTTAAACTGAGTTTAAACAGAGTTCACACTGTCGATAAAACAGTGCATGTTTTGATATGACGGGAGGGATATTCAAATCAAAACATGCACTGTTTTATCGACAGTCGACACTACTAAACTCTACTTAAACTGAGTTTAAACAGAGTTCAAGGAGCGTTCTAGTTTGAACTGAGTTTAAACACAGTTTAAGTAGCGTTCTAGTTTGAACTAAGTTTAAGTAGCGTTCTAGAATACTACCCTTAGACTTTCAAATGTTAGTAAATTTTATTTTTATGCTAGGGTGCAAAACTATTGTTTGCAACGAGTGGTTGTATTGAATACCGAGCTAGGGAAGGTTTCTAAAATTGAGCTGATAATATCAGGTGGCTAAAAAAATGGTGCGAAAAACATATTATGTTTTTCGCACCATTTTTTTAGCCACCTTGTAGGTACAACTTGTACGCTTGTTTGTATTTATCAGTTCCGCTATTGTATTAGGTCAGATTATTCGATCGCTAGATAAGCACTGTTCCTAGGAATAATTTGAAAATGGAACGAATTTTGTATGGACTATTGGTCGTGTAAAAGGGTTAGTATCAAATAGTCGAAAACGCAAATCGTCCTAGTGACACGCAGTCTGAGACTGGCCACGGCGTGGCGAGGGCCGTCTCAGCTCCATGATTAAGGTCTCCGAATGAGAACCGAAACTAGTCGGCTACACCGACATAACACAAGTAAGTTTAACCGTTTACGAAATACAAAAATCTTCCTAGTAGCATCTCGTCAGAAAATATTTTTTCAACCCCACCAAAAAATAGTGCATAGCGGTCACCGTCAAACTTATAAACGGGTTTTAAGATGAAATACGACGCACAACTAGCGCAGACAATGAAAAAAAAAATTATATCTTCTTTTTGGATGCGTTTTTAGCAAAAAACGCTCCTGTGATTTCTCAACGCGAGGCTTAACTATTTTTAGGACTTGTTTTAGGTTTGGATTACAGATCCTAAAACTTAAGAATGCAGTCGATTCACGCCAAAAGTGGCCAAAAAGAGACCTATTGCGTCTTAAAAAATCAGGCCTTAGAGTGCACCCTATAGTGTAAAACCCTGCTTCCTTCATTACTTTTTACCCGACTACGCGAAGCAAAAAGGAGGGTTATGATTTTAGCAGGTATATGTATATGTTTGTGTGTTCATCTGTTCCCTCGCAGAGCCTAAACTACTCGGCCGATTTCAACAAATGAGATGTCGTTGGATTTGTCTTAATCACCCAGGTAACATAGGATAGTTTTATTTTGAAAAAAACCAAGATGGCGGCTTTGCTGCGCCCTAAAGAGGTGGATCTAAAAATAAAAAAATCGGATACCATCGTCATGGGTATCAAATGAAAGGACTTTAAAAGACCTTTTCATAAATGTATAACACACTTAGCGTCAACATAACAAATAGAACAAAAAATACCAAAATATGTGTTTATTTTTTTGCCCTTCTGTGATCATCCAAAATAACTAACTTAGAGCTCAAAAAAAAATAGAAGTTAAAAACTAAAACCTGACTACTAAAAGGCTTAAAACAAGACCTGCTTATCCTTAAAATAGACTCATAGATAATTAATCGTAGTCGGAGGACACCACATTCGCATTTGATAAACCGATGGCCACCGACTACGATTAATTATCTATGAGTCTATTTTAAGGATAAGCAGGTCTTGTTTTAAGCCTTTTAGTAGTCGGGTTTTAGTTTTTAACTTCTATTTTTTTCACCCACCAGACAAAAGTTCATATCCCCGGTCATAATCGTCCAGGTTTCCTTGACTAAATAAAGTATTCCACTTGACGGATGGAGGAAATTGCAATGCAGTAACGGCGTATCCCTTGCGCAACTTTGTACGCTACAGCTGTTGTTCTCGTCGATACACATACAAACATACGCTGCTAAAATCATAAACCTCCTTTTTGCTTTGCGTAGTCGGGTAAAAAAGGTATAATATTTGTTATTAACCCTTTTTGGAATTATTTTTAGATTCTAAATTTTTATTATTACGTATGGGTTTTGTATTTTGATGTTTGTCAGTTCGCCTCCAAGTCTCCATTAGAACACCATCTTTCCCTAAGAACCCCGTTTATCAGTGACAATCCTTAACAATATTCATGACGACAAAAATGCATGATATCACTCACTGGTGATCCCCACGCTAGGCCTAGCCTGTGTCGTGGGAACAATAAAAAACAAGAAAATGTTTCAACCGTGGACTTATTCGTATTATTGAGGTATGCAAGTAGGTACCTTATGGTGAGTAAGATAATTATTATAAAAAAACATTTAACATAATTGGTTGATTACTTTGGATAAGATTAAACATATTGATTGAAAGTAATGATATCTAATAGATTGAAACTTGAAGAATCACAAGAAGGGTGGAAAAACAACCAAGGTCACCTTGAACAAATTTTACAGGAAGTAAATAAAATGGAAATTAACACTCGAATGACAATAGAACAACACTCGAATCTTGAACCCATGTTTAGACCGGACATTGGTTGTTTTTGCTCCATAAGTTAGACCTAAAGTGTAATATGAAGTTCAAAGAGTCAATAGAGGATTTTTTTTTTTTTTATCAAAAATGTGACCTTGGTTGATTTTCCAAAACACCCTTCTTGCATACTCTTATTTTATAGGAAAAGTAGTACATCAGCTGTTCCTTCTTCCCAACTAGGTATCCCTATTACCCCGCTCAGTACCCCCCCCCCCCACACCCCCTCCCATCTTGCCTCCAGGGTGCGTTTACTGATGAACCGGAACATATTGGAATATTTCGTCAAAGGCCCCGGGACCGTAGAATGAGGAATAACGAAGAAATTTATATGTAGGTATGTGCTACTCGTAGAATATAAAAATAGCAGTCTTCAAAGTCGATGTTTTCTTTGATGAGACGGGTTATAGGTCTTATCACGCGCGCCATAAGTGCGTAAATCAAAGAAAAAATAATATCCTAATCCTACCGTGTCGCTAACTGTACCTTTCAACACAAGGTAGCCCTATTGTCAAGGTATAAAATATGACTAACAAAGGCCCTCTGCTAGGTCAGCAGAATTAAAACCCATCCTATTTGGGAGCCCGGGCCGAATGAGCTATGAAACAGAAGGTTATCGTTAAGAAAGAAAAGGTATAGAGTCTTCGAAGGTTGACCCATAGTGAGATAAATTAAGTAGGACGCAGAACTTACCAATAAGGTCCAGGCAGCGAACTGTTATCTTCCGCTCGCCGGGTCCAGGTTACGTGTTCTGATCGACAAAGCAGTGGCACAGCCCAAAAAAGTTGTTGATGACCAGAACACAGAATCGGCTGAATTATTGTTGTTCTGTTGTAAACAATAATGAAAATAATACTATGTTATTGCCCGAATGAAAAATCGCTTAAAAAAAATCTCAGTTTAGCTACAAAATGTACAAAACTGTGAAAATGTTGAATTTCCCGCCACGCTGCTATCGTCCGCTCAGGTTTCCCACTATGTTTTTCTTCACCGTTAGCAAGTGGTATTACGCTACGTAATAGGTAATTATGGTTCCAAAGAATTATGAATGTAATAAAGTACATAACTATTATTGAAATAAATTAATTTGAATTTTGAATTTTAGTCGTAGGATCCCATTTGGCACCGTCGGGTACGGAACTCTAAAAACTGCCCTAACGGACGTTCTGTGACGAAGCTTCCCCAGCAGGACCCAAGGGGCCACCTGAGAATCGCCAAAACTGAGGACCTCCGGAAATCGACAGATAAAGAAAAAATGCTCTGGGAATTGTGTGCGAAGCTGTGAGAGAAGATTGGAAAATTGGAGGCGAGGCATTTTCGTCCACTGCGCTGTTATCGCTTTTGGAAGTCATGTTTTGTTTATTTTTACTACTTACACAATGAAATCCGTTAAATCTTGGCTCCATTCATTATTTATTTATATAAGAAGCATTTCAATAAGCTCTGTATCGCTGTTGATTTTTGTTAATAAATAAAATAAAATAAAATTGTTTCCAGTAATACTGAAATATCATGGAGTAGCTTTTGCCCGCGACTTCGTCCGCGCAGCCTTAGTTTTCATTCCCGTTATAAAAACAGTCGCTAGAAAACCTGCATTCAAATAAAAAAAAATGCAGCCAAATTGGTTCACCCGTTTAAGATCTACGACGATGCTACAGACACACAACACACATAGTGTTAAAACTTTAACACCTCTCTTTTTGGGTCGGGGGTTAAAAACATATTTGAAAGCTATAACTCAATAACTCCTTTAAACATTCACAGACACGCCATTCGAGTCACAACAAACTGCACAAGTCTAAACCAGGGCTTAGCAAACAGTTTTCCAGTGCCGTCTTTCCCATTGGGCACTCTGGGCACGTTCCAGGGGCCCCGCGATCCAGGCGGCCCGCGATCCAGGGGGCCCGCGATCCAGGGGCCTTGCGATCCAGGGGCCTGCGATCCAGGGGCCCCGCGATCCAGGGGCCTCAGCCTCAGCCCCCAAACCCCGGATCTAAGGGGGGCTTAGCCAAAGGAGATCTCGAATAAAACTACACAATCATTTGACGAATATAATAATAGGATAATTAACAAAAAATTAAAAGCCGACTTCACCGGTGAAATTAAAACTAAAATCCGACTACTAAAAGGCTTAAAACAAGACCTGCTTATCCTTAAAATAGACTCATAGATAATTAATCGTAGTCGGAGGCCATCCGTTTATCAAATGCGAATGTGGTGTCCTCCGACTACGATTAATTATCTAAGAGTCTATTTTAAGGATAAGCAGGGCCCTTAGCCTGTAATACAATGGTACCAAAATGGGCTGTCAGGTGACGACTTCAATTACGATTTGCTAACGCTGTCTGTCTTTTTAATGTTTTTGTAGTACAGCAAAGAATATTTTTATTCTAATTCTAGAGGATTAGTTCTCTGGTTGTAGGAGAAAAACGAGGAGAGCCCGGTTTTGTCCTTCTGCCGGGACGCCATTGACCCGCCATTGCATTACAGGCTAAGGGCCCAGGGCCCTTAGCCTGTAACACAATGGTGCCAAAATGGGCTGTCAGGTGACGACTTCAATTACGATTTGCTAACGCTGTCTGTCCTTTTAATGTTTTTGTAGTACAGTAAAGAATATTTTGATTCTAATTCTAGAGGATTAGTTCTCTGGTTGTAGGAGAAAAACGAGGAGAGCCCGGTTTTGTCCTTCTGCCGGGAAGCCATTGACCCGCCATTGCGTTACAGGCTAAGGGCCCAGGTCTTGTTTTAAGCCTTTTAGTAGTCGGATTTTAGTTTTAATTTCACCGGTGAAGTCGGCTTTTAATTTTTTGTTAATTGTCCTATTATTATATTCGTCAAATGATTGTGTAGTTTTATTCGAGATCTCCTTTGGCTCCTCCTCCATCAGCTACATATTATCATGCTTTGGTGCTTAGGAGCAAAATAAACACACAAAGATTATCATATAGTGGCTATTTGTATAAAAGTGAACGACACATTTACCAAAGACCCTCTGTCATCACGTAGCGTTGAGCTATTTACTTTCGTAAATCGATCGAAAACTGAACAACGGTGAATTTTAGTGCACCAAACAGGCCCAAATGTGCCGCAAAACTCAAACGATGAACAACCGTGAAGAAGTTGTTTTTAATTATCGCTGTCATCCGTCACTGTCACAAAAATGGTATATCAACAATGCAATGAAGGAAAAATCTACAAGTTTAATTACCCAAAACAGGCAAAAAACATAAGTTCAGTGATAGCTACTTATAATCTGAAAGTGCCAATAAATCCTTACTTAAAAAACTTTGCATCCAGCAGTTTTATCAAAGCTCTTTACAAAGTTGCGCTTGCATCCTGAGATCTTTTGGCCAGACGAGATGGGACGTCCGTTGAATGCATTGCTGATTGCTGGTTATTCAGGGAAGAATAGGATGCACCAGACCTCGAAGATGGACGGATATTATGACCAAAGCCACACAAAAAACACCTGTATGAACTGATCCACATCGCGAGTCATAGAGCGCAATGAAGAACTCTTCTCTCTGCCACCTTCAATGATGGTCACGATCCTCAGCATTGAGGGAACGACTGAATGGAATGGAGACCTCGAAGGAAAGTTAAGATACGATTTTCTGACCAAAAAAATCCTCTGTGTGTAGCTGTACTGTGCAAATGTGCAAAACATTGTAGAGTCTTGAGCGACCATAGGCGCATAACATCAGTCATTGATGGTGTAACATGAGCACCATGACCGTTTCATTTCCATTAAGTACTTATTGAGTACCTAGAAGGACTGGACAGGTGAACTTTTACATAATTTCATTGTCGCCTATATATTCATTCTGGCATGTGAAAATCCCCGGACCGCCTGCGTGGTGGTGTTGCCGGCATGAAAGATATGTGAGGAATAGATCCAGAAGAGGCAGATACCGATGTTTCGTGCCAATCTTAACTGTACTGACTGACCTGATCATACCTGTCCTGATGCTCCACAGTGCAGCTGATAGGATCTCTCTAGAGGCGACCTCAGCGCGATCAAGTTAACGAGTTTCTGGGACAGCAAAGTGTGATGCTTTCAACACGAAAGAAGAATAAGACTGACGATTTAAAACCGTTGTTTCAGACTATGGTATCGTAGACGCTAAGAATACGCGTTTGGTGTTTCAGAAGGGCCGCTCATAGAAAAAAAAAAACTACTAATATTTTAATAAGACATAATATTTTAAGTATCTCCTGATATTATCACAAATTTTCTGGTGTCAGAACCCAGTTATTATGATCGGTCTCTTTGATTTAATATGATGCAAAATTAAAAATTAAAAAAACATACGGATTTTCAAATAGTTTTCTCTTCGTGCCTATAATACGAGTAGGTAATGCTAACTAGCTCTGTTGGAGATCTTTTATAGTTTTATAGAATTCCAGACAGATGTTGAGACCTTTAACGTACTGCAGCGAATGCTGATTATTCATTCACCCAACTGCGCAAGCTAACGAGATGTATGTACTTGGGTTTCAAACTACCCATTAGGGCTCTCTAACATCGGGAGAGGCAGTGTGCACAAAGGCCACAGAGGCACGTAGTTTTTGCATAATCATACTTAGAAGACTTAGAGCGAGACCAACTGAACAGAGAGAGAACCCAGCCTGAAAGTTTGCAGTAAGCAGTAGCAGATTAGCGGACTCTAAATTATGGGATAAGGCTAAAAAGAAAAGATAATCTTCAAGTGTGTCTTGAAATGCAGGTAACCCACGTTCAATCAGTTAGTCACCGATAACAGTAGGTATCTGCATCTTTACTCCGTTGAGGTTGGAAGAAGCAGATAACAACTCGTGGTCCATGGAAACAAAGTCTTGGGCCAACGCTTTGATAGCGATGGGTGTAGGGTGGGGTTCATACTAGGTGGTCAAAAATATGACAGGTACCATTGCTAATATCCTTCCTAAGTGCTCTTAAGTGTAAAAGCGTGATAATATGTAGCCTATATGTTATTCTGATGTCTCAGCTATCTACATTCAAAACATCCAAATCCGTCCAGCGGATTCAGCGTTATAAGGTAACAAACACACTCACTCACTCACTCACTCACTCACTCACAAACTTTCGCATTTATAATATAAGTAGGAAGTAGGATACATACATACATACGCTGCTAAAACCATAACCCTCGTTTTTGCTTCGCGTAGTCGGGTAAAGAGTGATCTTCAGCTGTCCGTTGAGGAGTTCCGTTCTCCATCTCCGAAGTTCTTCATCAGAACTTTAGTCTTTTTTATGGGACCACACTGGAAGTAAATCCTTTCAAACAAAAAAATAATCATCAAAATCAGTCCACCTAGATAAAAAGATAGGTCTGTAATAACAAACAAAAAAAAAAACGGTTGAATCACTCGAAATCAGCCCCTCTACCCTTGACGCATTTTTTTCAACATGGCGGAATTTACAAAATTCAATTTTCACGAATTAGGGCTCTTAAAAACAATTAAAGGATGACTATGCGATGTAAAATAGAAGTAAATTTTAAAACTTTGTAAATATAAACGCAATGGCGTCAAGGGTAACCCCTCAGTGCAGTAGCTCAATAAAAGTGTACCTTTTCACCAGTGAAGTCGGTTTTTTGTTGATTTTGTTATTTTTAAGATAATCGGGGGCAGGGCCCCAATAGACTAAAGACGGCCCTGGATGAACTAGCGAGCTAGAGTGGCGACTAAACGTACGGTCGAGGAAATTTAATCTTGCGCCAGTGCCTGTTTACTAATATAGCGCCGCCGGTGTGTGACTAAGGGGGCTTAGGGTCAGGCTATGTTCCTAGTAAGCACTTGTAAAGTAAGCTCTAGCCTGTACGATGGCCATTCGTAGTGATTCTGATGATCCCACTCTTATAAATGGGCATTGATGAACTTTACCCACTTTCTGAGTTTGCCACCTATTTTGACTAATCGACCTTTCATTTCGGTCATTCACTTTGAAATAAATTAATGTCATAGATAGATATACCTACCTATTGCCCGCACCGGAAATCGATCCTGGGTCTTTCGCTTCTGAGTAAAAAGAGTTAGGATATTTTGTAACACGTAGTATAATCGCTAATCGCTCCTTATAAGCACAGACCCTTACTTACTCGGCCTTATTGCCCGTATAATATGAAGGCTCTCTGCGTGAGGAGATGGCATGCTTGTTGAAATAATTGGATAAAACTACTCTGGGCTGGTCTACGAATAAAGTTCAGTACTTTATAGTGCATCCCGGTTCTTTACTGGCGCTAAAAACGGAGGGAAGCAAGTAGGTAGCATTAAAAAAACTAAGGCCTTTGCATATACGTAATGTAATCACAGGTCCAATTTCTTTGATCGAGTTTGCATTGGACAAAGATATTTGAGCGGACTTGCGTCAGTCAGGGTTAGCTAACTAACTCTGAGTTAATTTTACATTTCCATACAATTATTGATGTTACCTCAGAGTTAACTGGCTAACACTGGTTGACGCAAGTGGGCCTTAGTGTATTACCAGCCAGCCTAGGGTACTCCTTCATGTTACACATCCCAGTCATTCTAGTTTTGACCTTTGTTATGCGACTCAGTGATTCGGAATGGAGATAGATAAAGCCAATTTATTTAATGTCTCTTCGCTGTGACTTGAAAGTAAGCAAGGCCATTCACATTGAAATATGTTTTGCTCGCAGGTTTTGCTGTTTCTTGCAAGTTACGCAGACATTGTACTGTACTGAGCAATAAAATGTTTTATTTGTAGGTCAATCGGCTTACATACATCTCTCTCTCTCTTCCGAGCTTTAGTCCCACATGGTGGTGGGGTCAGCTTTCCTTATTCTCTCTCTCCACTTCGCCCTGTTCTTGGTGTCGTCTTCGGAGGCTCCGCATTCTATGAGTTCTTTGTTGACCACGTCCATCCACCTGGTTTTCGGTCTTCCTATGGATCTCCGCCCGGGTATGGATAGACGCAGCGCCTCGTTTCCGATGTAGTCAGGTGGCTTCCGCTTTACGTGCCCAAACCATCTCAGCCTACTTTCTTGCTGTGCATCATACTACCCAGATACTTGTATTGGTTGCACTTAGTGACTAGTTGACCGTCGATGGTTATGGGATCGTCACTTGAGTCTAACTCGTTGCAGGTCATGTACTGGGTTTTCGCAACACTCTACACGAGCCCACCTTTCGCCAGCTGATGTTTCCATTCTAGGAGCGTCTCCTGTAGTGAGCTCCTGTCATTGGTACAGACAGCTACATCATCCGCGTAGACAAAAGACCACAATGCTCTGTTTTCGGCTTACATACATGCCAGAGATAAATAGAACTTGTCAAATGCCTTCTTCTATACAGGGTGTTTTTTGGTTAGTGACACCAGACTCAGGGAATATAGTTCTAGTAACGCTTGAAATTAAAAATAATCTAGTAGTTCGCTCCGAACTACGAACTCGCGACCCCATATCTCAGCAACCCTTCGAACGATTTGGCTCATGTTCGAACTTAAAAATTCTCTTTGCCTCATTTACCTGCCTACCAAATTTCATGACGATCCGACTAAATTTACTCAAGTTATCGTCGAACGAACATTAATACATACAAAAATACATACATACAAACATACAAACGCCGGATTGTTCCAGTAGACTCGAAGAACTTCTCTCGCTCGTTCAATAAAAAAAACTTTTTTTTAAAATTCATATTTTACCTACCTACCTTGTTCAATTTGTTCTATTATACCAAAGAGCATATAATACAAATAATACTTAACGGCGACGTGCGGATGAGACGCCCGATATTGCGAGTTAGTATAATAGTAAGGAAGCCACAATTTGATAATATTTCAGTTTTTTTTTCTTCAATATCGTGTAAATAATCACCCCTGAGTCGGGTGTCACTTTACAAAACAGCACCTTGTATACAGGGTGCACTCTAAGTCGATAGCGAAACTTTAAGTAGGCTGTCTACTGATCAATACAAACAACTTGTACTAGATGGCGAAAAAAATATCAGCTGCTTCATACATTTGGCGCAGTACTGAGTCGACCTTCTGTATGGAACAACTGATATTTTTTTCGCTCCATTTTTTTCGCCACCTAGTACAAGTTGTTTGTATTGATCAGTAGACAGCCTACTTAAAGTTTCGCTATCGACTTAGAGTGCCCCCTTTAGTTACTTTTTGTTGGAGCAACATTTTGCAACGTGATATAACACTAAGTTAGTATAAAGTTGCTCCATACTTCCATTTATGTAGCTTCCATTTATGTAGCTATCATGCGACAATGTACTTTAATTACACTAGGGATACGTTGCCGAATTTCTATAAATTCTAATTGGGCTGTTAAGGGCAAATATGGCTCGTACGTGACGACGCTTACCGCAGATGCAATGGAGTGATCTTTATGTGTTTACGTGGATGTCGCAGTTTGTTCGTGGAATCAGCCATTTCCCATTAGGTAAGTGTCAAGATGTCATTGTCATTGTCATTGTTACATGATTTTAGTATGTAAGTACCTAAGATTTGATATTCACAATTCAACTTTTTACTATCTAATAACTAATTATTACGAATGTTGTATGAGCCTGAGGGCTCCCACCCTCAGCACAATGCTAAGTTAGTGCCCTTTGCACACTCTTGCACACCGCAACATTACCTGGGCCCTTAGCCTGTAACACAATGGTGCCAAAATGGGCTGTCAGGTGACGACTTCAATTACGATTTGCTAACGCTGTCTGTCCTTTTAATGTTTTTGTAGTACAGCAAAGAATATTTTGATTCTAATTCTAGAGGATTAGTTCTCTGGTTGTAGGAGAAAAACGAGGAGAGCCCGGTTTTGTCCTTCTGGCGGGACGCCATTGACCCGCCATTGCGTTACAGGCTAAGGGCCCTGATCAATTTTCTTGTTTTATGTTTATTTTTTCTTCTTAGTTTCTTAAGTTATATTTTGTTTTTCTTTTTAGTTAAGTCCATTTCAAACTGCAAGTATTTTAATTTTTTATTTAAGGTGTGTTTGTTTTGTGTGCAATAAATGTCTTTTCTTCTTTCTTCTTCTTCTTCTTCTTAGTTTTGTATGAGCCTATAATTGGCATCCTTATCAGACCAAAAACCATGTCTAATTATAATTTTAATGCTTATTAAGGATTCTGTTGGCTTTCCTAATTTAATAAATAAAGATACCCGATAAACTGTATAAAATAAAAACAATTACCTATCACTGGAGGAAGGCACCGGTACTCACAACACACATTTTTTGCCTACAGTGAGTGTCATGTCTCACAACAAAATGTATCTTGTATTTTTTGGAACAAATAAACATTTCATCGCATTTCATTTCATACTCTGCCGGTTAGAGTCCCTCTTGTGTTTGAGGGTCGACCCAATGAGCCGTTTTCACGGCTGTCAAATTTCGCTTTTTCTGAAGATATTATTAATCTGTGCAAGCGAAATTTGACAACCACATCCCGGTTCTTGTATGGCCAAGCCTATTAGCGCCATCTACCAAGGGCTTTGAATTCAGCTTTTAACTGTCAGTTGAAAACGGGCCATTGTTTATTTTCATTTTTTTGTTAAGTATTGTACCAATCACCTTTAGATTCTTTTGTAAAACCTTGTAATAACTTTACTACTCTGTTAACCAATCTGTGCACTGCAGTGGAACGGAAATAGGCCACATTCAGTTCGCGTTTTACTATCACAAACAGACAGGCAGACCAAATAAACCTATGTTAACACAGTTTTATATTGGCTTTTCACGGTTTAATACACAGTAATCACAAACAGACAGGCAGACCAAATAAACCTATGTTAACACAGTTTTATATTGGCTTTTCACGGTTTAATACACAGTAAAAGTTTCCAATGATCGAATGAAATGAGCCACTATGCAGTAGAAGCAAAACGCGCGCATATTGGATGTAGTGTAGCCAGAAGTAGCAGATTTAGGCTAAGGGGCTAGCCAAAAGCACCTGAGACCCTCTATAAAAATAAATGTTGTATACTTTTTATCTTGAATGCCTACGTTTATTGGGTTCAAACCCCCCCAATCCAAAATCCTGGATCCGCCACTGAGTGTAGCGATCAAGAAGCGGTTTTCAAAGAAAGAACAATTTCAAAGCAATTCATACAGGGTGTCCCAGAAATGGTGAATCAAACTGCTATGGGAGGTAGCTTGACTAATGTCCTATCCATAAAACGTATTTAAAAAAAAAAAACAAAAAAAAAAAAAAAAAAAAACTGTATTAATGTTAATTAAAGTTGATTTAAACCACTTGTTTGTTTTCTTAAGTTTATGTTACACTGAAACCTTAGCTTTTTGCTCTTATTTTACACTTATTTTGAGCCTTATGGGACATTATTATTAACATGGCAAATAATTATGTTTAAAAATCTGTGATTTTGAAATTGCACAAATTTCACCCTTGCACACAAGAATTTTATTTTTTTAGTTTTTATGGATAGGACATTAGTCAAGCTACCCCCCATAGCAGTTTGATTAACCATTTCTGGGACACCCTGTAGATGACGTTTACAGGCGTGGCCATAGAAGAACCAGAATACGGCTGTCAAATTTCGCTTATCAAAGATTAATTTTGACAGCCGCATTCCGGTTCTTCTGTAAGCGCCATCTATGAACTGCTTTGAATTTGTTATTTGAAAACGGATCAGTGAGTATGAGCGTCGCATAAGCCGTGTCAATAAAGAAACTATGAAAATGGTGGCTTGCACGGTCGGCCACAGTCACAGATACCCCATGGCAGCTCTTAACGCGCGCGGCATAAGGGCGCCAATCAAACCAAAAAGGGGTATCCTAGCGTGTGGCCGACTGTACCTATGGTAAGGTCAAAAAAAAAAGGTAACAAAAATACGATTTCGGTTCTCAAGGGGAACCCCCTATCATTGTCTAATCCAGCTTGCTATCGCCGAAACTATCCATAAAATGTCCACCTCTTCTCTGACAGTCAATATTCCTACTAAGCCTTAACGTCTAACAAGTGCCAAGTGTCTAACCCGACTCAGTCTATTTAGCCACAATACCAGCTCCTGGTGACCCTTATACTTCCACCATTTTTTGTGAAACCCGGGTCGCCAGATGCTGAACTAAACCTTGGTTTGAACGATGAACTTTGGTCGAGTGGTGCTGGCTATTCACCGTGCAATTTTAGTGGCTCATGTCGTCGCAACAAAGACTTGCACGCCAGATACCTATTCTCAAAAAAATCCACTCCACAAAACTGGTTTACGTGCTGTAAAATAGCTCTTATGAAATGAGCAATATTTTTTGTACATTTAATAATGGGAATAATACGGTCCTTATTTTTTTAAGATAATACGGGCAGTTCTTGGCCAGAAGAAACCAGTATTCCACTCTGGCTACTCTTGTTCGTTTTCCAAATCATTTTCACCATAATCATTCGCGTGCGAGTGGTTAGTGACAAAAATTTCACGGTGTATATTAGTGGGTCTTGGTACATTGGTGACTACGTTCCGCATCAGGTTTCAAGCCGTCATCTGTCATCTGTCTTCAGATACACCTCATTGTCTTCTGAGCGCTGTGGTTTGGGCCACAGAACTGTAGCAGGAGCGGACGCTAACCAGCGATTTCTGAATTGAGAAATTCTGAAAAGAATTATCTTACTATCGGCTTCTTTATTCGCAAAATCTACTAAGTCGATCCACCCGTATTCAACTGTCAATAAAATATTGTTGCTTTCTAAAAGAACTATTTTCCATCAATAAAAAAATGTTTTTTCATCACCCAGGCTAGGAAAGTATGCTATTAGTAGTATCATACGATGAGGCAAAAGTCATTTTACTCGCTTAGAAATTTGACGTGACGCCCTATGTTGTAACTGCATAAAAAGAAATAAAACTCTCTTGACTCATCTGTCACTTGCAAAGAAGGAAACTCATTTCACTAAACTTTATGTGCATAGTCGTCTATTGTTTTTTGGTGCATCTAACTTAATAATTTCCTCGCTCTGTGAGATGAAAAGTTGTGGGTTTCGCACGGATGTAATATTATTTGCGTCTCGTGATTCTGAATACCATGCTAGGCTCAGGTTTCTTTTTTTCAAACACTCGCTGCGCCCGTGGCTCAATTTTAGAAATCTTCGCTAGCTCGATATTCAATACGAGCACTCACTGCAAACAATAGTTTTTGACTTCGCATTACAAATAACAGTATTGTTTGAGCTTTCTAGTAAATTTGATAATACCCTCTAGAAAATGTTTCGTACAACTTGAGGAAATTAACCAGCTTTCGGAGCCCCAACCGATATTGTAATAGATCCCCTCAATTTAGCTCTTTTCAAGCAGGCACGGACTATGGAGGCACAATACAGATATGGAGGTGACCTAAATGGGTGCTATACTATTAGATAGAATGATTCGCGATATTTACACACCTACTTGTAATCGGAATGAGTCAAATTACTACCCCCCCCCCCTCTAATCTCACTTGAGACTTTTTAAAATGCCCGTGTTTAGCTGGCCGGTGGCGGCAAAACCATCGATGGGCTACTGTGTGCTACTTTGTGGCTTTCGCATAGCCGCCATACCCGCGATAAATGTCATTACTTAGGTTTTTTTTTTTTTTTTTTGTTTTTTTTCTCTACAGACTGTTTGTTGCAAACTTGTAACTAGACTTAGTGCCGGTTTCTGAATTGAGATTTTCACTAAGTTTTGTCACGTTCTTTTGTGACATCTGCAGATACAGAACATATTTGATTAGTGAAATTCTCAATTCAGAAATCTGAGGTTAGTTTAATAACGCAGTGGTCGCTTTAACCATCTAGTGTGAGTGAAGATGCCAATGGCAAGAGACGGCTGGGACGCCTTTGGAGGCGCTCAGTTAAGAAAGAGGCTGTATCAACTGGACTCGGCTGGAAGGAGCTAGACTCTAAATGACGCCTTGCAAGGCCGTCAAATATGGAGATTCCTTCTTCGAACAGTGTCATTTTTTACCTCGCACTACACTAGCGGCCAATCTGACCTGGATTCGCCCCTGGCTTCAAGGTGAATTTGGTTGGCCACGTCATTTACGGAGTTGCCTAAACGATAACTCTTACGTTACCTATTAGTTAGGTGCCCGAGAGATGGAGTAGGTAACTACTTGAGCTGTAGGTAGGTACTATATAAACGTCGTTTGCCGACAACTCGACTTGGTTTCTTTGTAAGTTCGTGGTAGAGAACTTAGTTATATGTTGATTTGTCGTAAGTTTTTATCCTTAAAGGCTCTTGGACAAAAACAGAGGAATTCTTGAAGTCTTTAGAACAGAACCTAGACCACCAGCGCTATATTTTGAATTAATCTTCGATTTAAACACTCCTGCAGAAATTGCGCGTTAGACCCTAATCTACTTTTGCCCACTGTCATAGTCGTACCACACACTACAATAACTACCTAATATTTCCCAACTTTTTCACCGAAATGCGCTAAGGCGTTTTCAAAGATACCCGTATTTAGAGAATACTTTCTGAACGAAAAAAACATGGAAGCATTTCTTCAAGCTAAAACATCCTCTTAAATCGGCACAGGCATCTACTCGCGCAGACAGCTTTGTTAAAAATATTTTAAACCAATAAAAAAACAAGAAACTCCGACATTGGTGGATAGTTTTCGCTCTATTGATGTTATTGGACGTATTATACTGACAGCGTCAAACTGACGTTTTCTCTAAGTCACGTCTATCGAACTACGATCATCGTGAGAGCATTAGGTCATTTCTCAGGGCTAGTGAGATCTCCATGTTTTCTTCTCTGCTCTTTGGCTAAGGCGTTTTCAAAGATACCCGGAGTAGATCGAGAGCTGGTGACCAATCGAGATATTTTTCGTACAAGGCTGGGAGTTGGTAGGCTGATAGAGTAGACTTCGCTGAGTCTGGGGAAAATATTGTTTTGGCCCGGTCGCGGTTGAAAGTTAGATTTTTTTCGACTTTGAAAGTGTAAGTTGAGTTGTACAAAAAAAAATCTCGATTGGTCACCAGGGGCCTTAGTCTGTAACGCAATGGCGTATCAATGGCGTCCCAGGTAGAAGGACAAAACCGGGATTTTTTCGTTGCTCTCCTACAAACAGCGAACTAATCCTTTAGAATTAGACTCATAATATTCTGTGACGTGGCGGAAAATTCAAAATTTTCACAGTTTTTTACATTTTGTAGCCAAACTGAGCTATTATTTTTCAGCGATTTTTCGTTCGCGGAAATAACAAAGTATTCTTTTCATTATTGTAAACAACAGAGCAACAATAATTCAGCCGATTATGTGTTCTGGTCTACGAGGCAGTGGCACTGCCCAAAAAACTTGTCGTAGACCAGAACACATAATCGGCTGAATTATTGTTGTTCTGTTGTTTACAATAATGAAAAGAATACGGTTTTATTCTCGCGAACGAAAAATCGCTGAACAAAAATAGTTCAGTTTAGCTACAAAATATAAAAGTCTGTGAAAATTTTGAATTTACCGCCACCTTGCTATCGTCTACCCTTAAGGCGTTTTCAAAGATACTTGCCCGTAGTTAGAGAATACTTTCTGCAAAGATATCTCGATACGTAACGAGCGGGGTTTATCGCTCTATATGCAGTAAAGAGACGCCCGGGGATTGATGTGATGCGTCGTACTGTCGCGGGATTTTCTCTCCAGTCACATTTAGGCCTCTAGCAAAGGCAAAGGAAAGAAATGGGCGTTTTCCTTATGTCAAAGTCAAACAAAGTCGTGTTAGATACACTACTTTTTCGTTCACCGATTTTTCTATTAAATCACGGTTTTACTCACTAGTAATTTGTCGGTGTAGCCTTGGTGTAGCCGACTAGTTTCGTATGGGTGGACCGATTTTTGATTTGTTGGATTTCTCTCCGCCCCGAACAGCAGAATAACTATTAAAATAACGGAAAAACTCACGAGAAAAAAAATAAGTCTGCGCGGACGAAGTCGCGGGCAAAAGCTAGTACTTTATAATAGCACGGGTTAGTGCTTAGAAAATACAAAAAATATAGTAAGATTTTTACAGTGCAGTGCAACTTTCGTAATTACTGCGCATTTTCTATTTCGTAAACGGTTAAACTTACTTGTAGATATTTATGTCGGTGTAGCCGACTAGTTTCGGTTCTAATTCGGATTTTGTTCCTAGGGTGTTTTTATCCCACTGCCCAAAAGGAGGAGTTATCGTCTCATTATTTCACTCTTATTTTGCAGTTTAAAAGATTAACAAGCAAACTCAAGAAAGGCGGTCCCCAATAAATTTAGCCGAGACGCGTTTAAAACGGATTTACTTGGAGGATACAACCTTGAATCTACAGACTTGAGACGATCGTACGGCGTATTCGAGCAGGGGCCTGAGTCTGTAACGCAATGGTGCCAAAATGGGCTCCCAGTAAAGTTGACGGCTTCAATTACGATTTATTAATGCTGTCAGTCCTTTTAATGTTTTTGTAGTATGTATAGCAAAGAATCTTCTGATTATAATTCTAGAGGATTAGTTCGCTAGTTGTAGAAAAACGAGGAAACCCCGGTTTTGTCCTTGTACTGGGAAGCCATTGTGTTCTGTGTATTCGACGCTCTCACACATTTATGTTATTATACAGGGTGTTAAAAGACCGCCAACAGACCCGAAAGCTACGCATACTAGACACCAAAACAAAGTACTTTTTCGATAAATTATTGCTGGAAAATCATTTTGGTTTTTTAGGTTATAATTTTGAAAAATATTTTATCACGCAATGGACGTGTAACGCACAGAAGTCATATTGCGCAAGCGTAGGTATAAGTTTATGTTACTTAAGCTTGAAGTGCTGATGTTTAGAATACATTGCGGGTTGCAATTTTAAGCTCGTTTTTTGTAAGAAATATTCATAATTTTGATAAGGCTTTTTGAGAAGGTATGTTAAGAACTAGATACTGAATACATTTCGGCAAAAAAAAAGTTTTGAAAAGTCCGACTTTGAACCTCATTATCTCGGAAACCGTTGAATTCCCAGGCATAGTTAGTTCCTTGGGCAAAAATGTTCATTATGATAAGGACAATACGTGGTTTCCCGCAATGTTGGCGGTCTTTTAATACCCTGTATTTTGCGTCCCGTGGTTTACATAGCGAATGACAGGTATGCGAATTATAGCGTCGATCCACTCAGTTAGTTCTACAGAAGTGAAATAGGGTGGAATTAGTATACGATGGGTCCCATTTTTGTGAGCGATGTTTTTTTTTTTGTTGATTTTTCTACATTATGGGTCCACCATATTTATATGTCAAATAACTTTAGAATATTTTTTTTATCAATATCGATTTTTTAACATCCTGTACCTTTTTATTCCTAAAAACGTACAATTTTAAGGTGAGGTAAAAATAACTAATTTTCTATCTATACTTACGTTATCTTTCACAAACCGGGTATAGCGATAGCTTGGATAGCGGGAAAAAATATAGGAAATGTTTTCTTAGTCTTCGCGAACGAAGTCGCGGGCAAATCTACAGAGTGCACTCTAAGTCGATAGCGAAAATTTAAGTTGGCTGTCTACTGATCACTACAAACAACTTCTACTAGGTGGCGAAAAAAATGGAGCGAAAAAAATATCAGCTGTTCCATACAAAAGGTCGACTCAGTACTGCGCCAAATGTATGAAACAGCTGATTTTTTTTTCGCTCCCTTTTTTTCGCCACCTAGTGCAAGTTGTTTGTAGTTATCAGTAGACAGCCCACTTAAAGTTCCGCTATCGACTTAGAGTGCACCCTGTAGATAGAATACACTTTAATTGTACATCAAAAAAATCAGGTATTTACATAGAATTTTCTTACAACTACTAAATGGTTATACAATGGGCGGCCTTATTGCTAAAATAAATCTAGTGAAGAGTTATAGATCTGTCGATATCGTGTCGTTGAGTAGTATCGGTGTCGTTGCCGGATTGACCAATGAAGAAACAAAAATAACTACACAGTTGCTACTCCTCAAAACCAGTCAAAATTGCTCTTAATAGGTATTATTGTATTCGAAACGGGTCGGACCGCGGTTGGTTTTAGGCAAAATGTGAATATCGCGAGTCATTAAAAGTAAACATTACGAATTATTTACGAGAAAAAAAAAGGTTTTATTTATATTTTCCCAAAAATAAGCACACTTTTACACTATCCGCTTCGCCCCGCGTATTTTACACTCTACATCTGCGATCTAAAGTATCCCAAAAGGCGATGTGCTTATCCGCTCCTCGTAAATATCCACAGTAGGATAAAGCGGGAACGATGTGGCTGCCGTATCTGGAGGTCGGCACGCTTTTCCGTATTTCCTACAAGGATCATGCGTAGTGCTCTTGCAATATTTAGGTACCTACCTACTTACTTTTACATCAAACCATGAACTCAGCACTCTCATAGAAATTCATAACAAATAACTTTAAACACTGTTTTAAACTAGCAGGAGTAGCGTTTACTTCCGTAGAACGCACGTAGCACAATCAAAGAGCTCCCGTAGCACTTCCATAGCACGCACGAGGCACTCTCATAGAACTCCCGTAGCACGCACGTAGCACTTCCGTAGCGCGCACGTAGCACAATCAAAGAGCTCCCGTAGCACTTCCATAGCACGCACGAGGCACTCTCATAGAACTTCCGTAGCACGCACGTAGCACTTCCGTAGCACGCACGTAGCACAATCAAAGAGCTCCCGTAGCACTTCCATAGCACGCCCGAGGCACTCTCATAGAACTCCCGTAGCACGCACGTAGCACTTCCGTAGCACGCACGTAGCACAATCAAAGAACTCCCGTAGCAATTCCGTAGCACGCACGTAGCACTCTCATAGAACTCCCGTAGCACGCACGTAGCACTCTCTTAGAACTCCCGTAGCACGCACGTAGCACTCTCATAGAACTCCCGTAGCACGCACGTAGCACTCTCATAGAACTCCCGTAGCACGCACGTAGCACTCTCGTAGAACTCCCGTAGCACGCACGTAGCACTCTCATAGAACTCCCGTAGCACGCACGTAGCACTCTCAAATAACTCCCGTAGCACTTCCGTAGAAAGCACGTAACACTCTCGTAGCACTCGCAATTATCCAGATTATTTTCGTAAAAGTAGAATATTGATTCTGTTCTGACTAAATTGTTACCTAGGTAAATAGGTACTTGCATTATGTTTGTACAGTCAGCCTCACGCTAACATACCCTTTTTGTTCGATTGGCGCCCTTCTGCCATGGGGTATCCTAGACTGTGACCGACCGTACAAATAACTGTCACTATGTTAATTATTATCGCATGGGTCTGTCACGTTAGTAATCTCAATATTACCGTTATCTAAATTTACAAGAGAAGTTATCCTCTGGCTATCGAAAAGTACCTAATAGTTTTCTGAGTCTTCCTATTCCCACAATACAACGCGCTCGCGGCATAAATCTTTGCAAACGGGCTATTTGCATAAAGAACTGTTACAGGTCGCGACGCCGCGCCGCCGTGGGGGCTATCCCGGTACGGCTTTACCAGCTTTTACCGTTCCCCTGGACTAAATGTTGAGACTTATCTCCAGATAAAACGATTCGAAACAATACTCAATTGAAACGTAACTTAACCGGACGAAGTGTCTGCATTCTCTAGGCACCGTGAGCATTACCACACTAGTGAGTTGAAACCGAAGACAATGCGCGGTGAGTTCGCCGTGGTCTTCGTCCACTACGTCTTCCCATCTTTGGGACGTCCTATCGGCCGATACTATTGAGAATTTCGGTGAAGGATAACGGACCTAAAATCTTTAAATTAACATAAAAGAAGTCAAAAAAGTATAAACTACTAAAAAACGATAAAGAATATCATAGGGAGAATGCGACATAATTAGATTTTCGCGCAAAGATTTTAGCTCATTTAGGTCCACACCCCGTTTTAAAACAAGATGTTTAGCATGTTTTCTTAAAAGGTTACGTCCAAGAATGCAGTAGAGGCGCTTATGTGGAAGCGTAAATTGTGTTAAGTATTCTTCCCCGCTGTTGAGCTTTTAGCGTAGGATTATTCGATCCGACAGAAGCACTTTTAGCAACACTTTAGTCAAACTTTTCAGGGACACTGCTTGTTAACTATCGTTCCTATCAAAAAGTGTACCCACCACTTGTCAAACGTTTGACGTTTGAGATCCGGAATCTCAGACTTTATTGTACTCTTTCATTAACCCAAAATGTGTACTTCAATAGTTTACGAGATATAACGCAGTGTTTGTGGTCGTGCTAGGAAGATGCTTTCTGGCACGACCACACGAAATTTGAGCTTAAATCTTTAGAATTGTAGAATGATATTTGTGTATAAATGAAATTTACTTATGTACTTTATTGTATTTTTTGTTTTTTCCACTTTCCATAGTCGTTGAATGCACCCTCCGGATTCGAGGACTTATAATTGGTCCGTTTGACGCAATGGCTTTGACGTCCGCAATTTCAACGGAAGCGCAGCCCTCTTCCATTCACTGGTTTTATTACCTTTGACAGTTTCTCGATTCCATTAATAATATCCATACAACGCACGCAGCCTCTGGCTTGTCAGTTAAAATTGTTTATTCAAACTCAGTGATGTAGCTGTTAATACCACGCTCAAACAAACGCAGTGATTGCAAAAGTTAATTAAGATTCCAGAAAAGTACTTCATCGTAGTTTGCATTCAGTCGTTCGTTTCGTATCATGACTTTGTTTAGGTTAAAACTAGTGAATATTGTAATATCAATCACATTGTTAAAATGTCTCGCAGATGCAAGGAACGCATTCGCGAAGGAATCAAAGCAAGACATCTTAAATTCATATTTGAACGAAATAAAAGAAGACAATGCGAGAACAGAATTATTGTATCGAACCAAAAGAGAACTCCGGCAGATGAAGTCCAAAATCGGCCACATGGTTTTCGAAATAGAACGGACTAGAAGAGAAAGATTCAATTCAGAAGAACTATTCTGGAATGTAGAGAAACGTTACGAAAATGACTTGCTACGGTTAGCCCAAAGGAGACTGAGAAGAAACCGGAATAAAATCGACAAATTAGACAAGCAACTGGACGAAATTAAATATAGTAACAACTTAGGGTTCAAACGAAACAGAGATCTGTTACTCAACAGTTACAAAGTAGACTTTGTCGAAAGTGCAAAAAAGCATAGGAATTTGAACCGACTATTGGTCAAACGAAAAGTACCGAGAAATGTGGCTTCACCGAAGTTCGAATACGACCAAGCGCTAAAAACTTTATACCGCCCATTGTTTAGACTCCACACCTCCGAATCTGATAACGATTCGACAAGAAGCAACTACAGAGTGAAAACACCAAAACGGTTCCTAAGAGCCGACAAGAAGGTCATTAAGCACCTTGTACAAGACATCACAAACTTGATACCAAAAAGCAGTGAAGACCCTATAGGAATCAACAGAGCCATCAAGAAACTCATCTCCCAAAACAAAATCTTGAGGCAAAATGAGGAGCCCAGTGGACCATCTGTAGAAATAGATGACCCGTACGCGCCTGGCAAACATACCTACGACAACGTGATTAAAGAAGAGCATCATCCGACCACCACTACTAAAGCACCGTTCTGGTACCCAGAATATAACTTCTACGATTTCTGGACGGTATGTTTACAACCTTATCGGTCGGTGTATGAAGATCGTGTTCCAAGTAGTCATACATGGATGTAGAACTGGCGGTTTTTTTTTTTTTTAGTATTCCTACATGTAGCACTAAGTGTATGACTAGATGGAATAAGGGGGACGCAGTGGCGTAGCTAGGTTCGCCCCGAACTGTTAACATCCGCAATATGTAACTTACGGCTAACACCTTTCGCGCAGGCGCGCGCATTGCAAAAAAATATTATAACTCGGCAACCCCTCGACCGATTTGCTCATGTTCGAAATTAAAAATTGAATTTACCTGCCTACCAAATTCCGCGACGAACCGACCTTTACTCAAATTATCGTCGAACAAACATTCATACATACACCCTTACATACATACATCATACATACATACATACAAGCGCCGGATAGTTCCAGAAGACTCGGGGAACTTCTCTCGCTTCGCTCGCTCGTTCAATCATATGTCCTAGTAGGTTGAGAGCTGGTGACCAATCGAGATATTTTTTCATACAAGGCTGGGAGTTGGTAGGCTGATAGAGTACCTAGACTTTGCTGAGACTGGGATAAAAATTTTTTTGGCCCGGTCGCGGTTGAAAGTTAGATTTTTTCGACTTTGAAAGTGTAAATCTATGGGTTCAGTAAGTTTTTTTTTGTCGTACAAGGCTGGGAACTTCTAGCTTAGTTGTTTGGACTCCGTTGATCAAGAAAATTAATTTTTTTTTTGGCGAGTTTGGTTGCAAGTTCGTTTTTTACCTATAACCCAAAAATTCACACTTTCCAGGTTATAAAAAACGTATTTTCTTGATCAAGGAAGTCTCAACAACTAATCTAGAAGTTCCCAGCCTTGTACGAAAAAATATTTCGATTGGTCACCAGCTCTCAACCTATAGATGCCAAGGCCTAAGTTTTTAGACGAGAGGTAGATATTCTGAAAAGTGATATAGATATTCGATAGTGATATGGTAGATATTCGTCCAAAGTGGAGAAAACTTCTTCGAGCCCTATGTCCCTCCTGAGGGATAACAGGATTTAAGTCAAGTTAAGTCAAGTAAGTCAAAGATACCAATCGCCTTATTTTTGTTGCAGTATAACAAGAGTATCATGCAAGACGAGTGCCCGCCGAATCAAATTAAATTGCGGAATTTATGTATCGCCGCTCCACCTCACTGATTTTTTCAAATAAAGATGTTTGTTCTTTTATTTCATCGGTTCGATTTTGTGATGAGATATCTATCTCCTCTTAAAGGTTCATCTAGTGCGAGTGAATTTGATTGAATCGACTCTACATTGATTAAATCGACTCTACATTGAATGAATCAACTCTACATTGATTAAATCAACTCTACATTGATTAAATCGACTCTACATTGATTGAATCGACTCTACATTGATTGAATCGACTCTACATTGACTCTATCACTCTCTACATCGATTGAATCGACTCTACATTTATTGAATCGACTCTACATTGATTAAACCGACTCTACATTGATTGAATCGACTCTACATTGATTAAATCGACTCTACATTGACTCTATCACTGTCTTCATTGTCTACATTGATAAGCCACGCTCTGAAAGTTTTTCGCCACAACGTGTTTCGCTGCGGTGTTATTCGACTTCATGGATTTCGCTTCAATGAATTTCGCTTCGCCCCAGCATACCACACTGAAAGTTTTTCGCCACAGCGTTTGTCGCTCCAGCGTCATTCGCCACTACGTACCGGACCCGGACGCTGTCCGTCCAAAACGTATTTTCCTATCTACCTTCAAATTTTTCCTTATTATCAGATACCTATTTAAAAATTTATCTGTGATACTATGGCATAATAGATTGTTCCAACTCATCAACATAAAAAGTATAAAGTAAAGTAAGTATAACATAGTGACGATTATACTTTCTTATACTTTCATGGTTTTGAGACATAATAATTATTGTTAGAAAATGGGATTCTTACATATCGGGAACTCAAACAAAAAAAAATCGTGGTAAGAATCCCGTTTTCATAAAATAATTACAGAAACTTTTTAAGTGTAAAAAAATTTACCTTCTTTTTAAATTCATTCATTGTATCTCGCCCAATATGGCCGTGTAATTGGTTTAAATAAACGATTTAACATTATTATAAGGTAATGACAGAAAATGATTTAAAAAAAATTTTTTTTTAATGTTTTATTGCCTTACAAAAAATACTAAAACTAGAGAGCGAAGGAATATGCTACTAAACAATATGAGAATCACTCAATTAAGCCACAATTTTTACTAAATAGGCACTAAGATTATTTTACAGATCTTTTAAAGTTTTACGCTTGGTGATATCGCCGCCTCCGGGGAATAATACAGGGTGTTAAAAGACCGCCAACAAAGCGGAAAACCACATATTGTCCTCATCATAAGGAACATTTTTGGCCAAGAAACTATGCCTGGGAAATGAACGGATTCCGAGATAATGAGGTTCAAAGTCAGAATTTACAAAAAAAAAAATTTGCATAAATTTGCTCAGTATCTAGAACTTAACATTTCTTCTCAAGAAGCCATAGCAAAATTTTGAATATTTCTTGCATAAAACGACGTCAAAATTGCAACCCGCAATGTAGTCTTAGCATCGGCACCTCGGGCGTAAGTAAAAAAAGTTTACATCAACGCTTGCGCAATATGACTTCTCTGCGTTACACTTACATTGCGTGATAAAATATTTTCCAAAATTATAACCTAAAAAACTAAAATCATTTCCCAGCAATAATTTATCGAAAGTTTTTTGGTATTTTGTTGTCTAGAATGCGTACCTTTCGGGCCTGTTGGCGGTCTTTTAACACCCTGTATAGTAATCGCAAAAAGCCAAAACTTAAATAATGACGTAGGTTGGTGCGGACTCGACGCCGCAGTTGTTGTCCTTAGACGACATGAGGACATAGCCGTCGTTGCCCCACAGGTTTGACCACGAGTTTTTAACCAGCCAGTACTTCTGTCCGTTGAGGATGCCGTACCCGACCGCCAGCACCGCGTGGTCCAGCTCGTCCACCTTGTTTTTGCTGCGGGAGGGTTCAATTGTTTGAATGCTCGTTGGTAGTATAGTAGATATCATCATCATTGGCAGCCTCTGTTGGTCCATTTCTGAACTTATTGGGTCGTTCTCAAAAATTTCCAGTGTTGGCACTCAAAGCTATGCACCAGGCATATTTTTAAATTTGAACTAATACCAACACCAAAAAAGTTATGTAAAATTTTCAATTTTGAGGTTATTACACAATTCAATTTACACAATTCAATTCAAATTTCTTTATAGCACAAACATATCAAAAGAAACGAGTTTACAATTGACAGGCTTTTCACATACACCCTGTAAAAAGAGTTAGGATTTTTTGTTACACGTTGTATGTATATTTTATAGTGGCAACACTGCCTCATTTTGTTTTGCATCGAATTAGATAACAGACTTTAGGCCGACTAAGCCGAGGGCATGGTATAGATAGATGGTGGGGAGGCCTGTTCCTGCAGCCTTTGAAACTTACCACTGAGGTTCGTAGTAGACTCCGTTCGAGTAGAAGCTGAAAGTCTTGTGCGAAGCGTCAATGGCCACCGAGATTGGACCGTGCTTGAATAGCGCCAGCTGAAACAATCATCACGTGGAGTTAAGACGACATTACATAGTTCAATCAAATTGAAGCAATCAAATGAGAAAGGAGGAGGGGTTCATCATAGGGCCAACCACCCAACATGGTAAAAAGAAATCGGTTTCGAAGTCCTATACAGAAAAATAACCCGAACTGCCCCCCAAAACAAAAAGACCCCGGCTACGATTTTGCCTGCGAATGGAAACTTGGAATGTGCAGACTAAGGCCCGTAAGATCAATCACAGTTTAAACCAAAAAGGCTAGTTTAAACCCTATCTGTCGACTAATTCTCATACAAAATGCGAGGTTTAATCTAAGGTCTGAGTTTAAACTGTGATTGATCTTACAGCACTTAGAGACCAATGGGCAGGCCCAAAAAGCGTTGGATTGACTGCATCGAAGAAAACCTTGGAAAGATGGGCAAATACACCAACTGGCGCAAAGAGGCAAGGGCCAGAGATAGATGGAGATCTACTGTGGAGGAGGCCAAGACCCACAAAGGGTTGTAGCGCCAAAGGAAGTAAGTAATCAAATTGAAGCAATGGTTGATCAAGTACTCTTTAAATCGCATTTAAGACGACGTACGTCTCACAACTAGCGCCGCCAATGGAAAAAAAATCATATCTTTTTTTTGGATGCGTTTTTAGCAAAAAACGCTCCTGCGATTCCTCAACGCGAGGCTTAACAATTTTTAGGACCTAAGGTTTGGATTCCAGGATTGGATTTCCTACGAATGCAATCGATTCTCGCCAAAAGTGGCCACTTTTGGCGAGAATCGATTGCATTCTTAAGTTCTAGGATCTGGAATCCAAACCTTAGGTCCTAAAAATAGTTAAGCCTCGCGTTGAGGAATCGCAGGAGCGTTTTTTGCTAAAAACGCATCCAAAAAAAAGATATGTTTTTTTTTCCATTGGCGGCGCTAGTTGTGAGACGTACGTCGTCTTAAAGCTTCGACAGGTACGGTGGGCCACAGTTACAGATACCCCATGGCAGCTCTTACCGCGCGCGGCATAAGGGCGCCAATCGAACAAAAAGGGGTATCCGTTGAATCGCTCACAGCCTAGTTGGAGTAGCCATTCTTAATCGATTGGCGAAGTTAAGCAACATCGGGCGCGGTCAGTCCATGGATGGGTGACCGCTAGTGGCAATAATATCCGAGCGCTTTCGTGCTTCGGAAGGCACGTTAAACCGTTGGTCCCGGTTGTTGTTGATTAATAACAATCGTTAAGCCATGTCGGAGGCTCTTTGGGCGGCCTAAAAACTCTGACACCAAGGGTGGCCACTACCTCATACGATTAACTAACTTAATGAGCCAATGAGAGAAAAAAAGGTTTATTTCAATAGTATAAAAAAGTACATACCCTCAAAGCGTTCTCGTTGTTGGTAGTCACGTTAACGAAGCCCTTCATTGACGTCACAAGGGTTACGTTATCGATGTGGCAGTATCCATCCTGAAAGAGAAACAATTTAGAAATATCAATGTTTGATGTACGAGATAGAACTATTGCGAATATTGTTTTCCCTTTAGTTCCATTACAGACTGAAGCGTTTGGCACAACCTTTGGTAAAACGTAATCTCAAGAGCGGTGGTGGCCTAGTGGCATAACAGTGGACTCGGAAGCGAGAGACCCAGGTTCGATTCCCGGCGCAGGAATTTAAAAGTAGCAAAACCACTCGCTAACGGTGAGCGAACAATTTGTGAGGAAACCCGCGGCTTAGTTGGCTCCACGCGCATTGACTTGTCTTTCCTGTGGGCTACGCCGACTAAGCTGTCAGGAAGGTATGGGTGCTGGGCAAGCCTACTCATCTACAAAAAAAATGTCCCAGGCACTGCAGCGCCGAGTGGTCTCTTCACCCATCTAGCGTGAGTGAAGGTGCCACTGGAGCTTGTATAAATCATCTCATTACTAGGCTAGTCCGCAAGCTTATTCAGCCTAGCCCACAGGAAAGACAAGTCAATACGTGTGGAGCCAACTAAGCCGCGGGTTTCCTCACGATGTTTTCCTTAACAGTTAGCGAGTGGTTTTGCTACGTCAAATTCACAAATGTACGTGCGTGCTTACAGTTGCGCAAACTCGCTCTATACTAGTGATTCGCCCCGAACTATGAACTTGCGACCCCATATCTCAGCAACCCCTCGACCGATTTGGCTCATGTTCGAACTTAAAAATTATCTTTGCCTCATTTACCCGCCTACCAAATTTCATGACGATCCGACTTAATTTACTCAAGTTATCGTCGAACGAACATTCATACATACATGCATACATACAAACATACTCGTACAAACGCCGGATTGTTCCAGTAGACTCGGAGAACTTCTCTCGCTTCGCTCGCTCGTTCAACTACCCAGCGTGCCTTATCAGGGCTTTCATCTCACCTGTACCATATCCAATGTAAGATTATGGGAGCTGACTGACCAAAAGCCATTACACAAGGAAATCCTCTAAAGAAAATGGCGATGGATCGGACATGCGTTGCGGAGACCAGACAGTCACCTGTCCAAACAAGGACTGACGTGGCAAGCTACTGGCAAGAGACGGCCGGGACGCCCCCGCACTACCTGGAGGCGCTCAGTTGAGAAAGAGGCTGCATCAACTGGACTCGGCTGGAAGGAGCTAGAGACTGCCGCGCAAGACCGCGAAAAATGGAGATCTCTTCTTCGAGCCCTATGTCCCTGATAAGGGATAAAAGGATGTCATCATCATCATCATCATCATCATCATCTTACCTGTCCCAAGTACCCGCCATAACCGTCTTCAGTTGGCAGTCCGTGCTTCATGATCCATTGATACGCGCGGTAGTCCTCGCCGCCATCGCAGCCGTTGTTGCCGAAGCTGTAACAATAATTAAGCCATTTAATGCAAGGTGGTCACCGAACTAAATCCCATAGAATCCGCATTACGTATACAATCACAATAAAAACTGGTCCCCACAACAACATAGAACACTGAAATGTGTCTGAAAACAAAAACTGCCTTTGGGAGCTTATTTGCTCGTAGACTATGCAATTAAAGTAAATCTGTACACTAATGCAATAAGGTTGGCATTCGAATTGGTTTTTTTACTGGATGCTTCGGGACCTTCGATCAAGGATAAAACTAGACACAACATAGAACACTGAAATGTGTCTGGAAAAAAAACTGCCTTTGGGAGCTTATTTGCTCGTAGTCTATGCAATTAAAGTAAAACTGTACACTAATGCAATAAGGTTGGCATTCGTATGGTCGAAATGATGTTTCGTATTGTTCTATTGCTGATATCATTTGTTTCTGTGGGGACAAATGATATCGTTTATTATAACGATATAGTTTTTATTGTGATTTTATACGTAATGCGGATTCTATGGGATTTAGTTCGGTGTTCGGGACTGTTACCTGTGTTAGTTTCTTGGATGTTATCTCTTTCTATCTGTTAACTTAATGACTGACTTACCCCCAAGAGCAGTCAACCAAGGCTTGCTGACTCAGCCGCACCAGATGACCGCCATTGTGTAAGAACAGAGCGCCCTCGACCGCGCCCACGGTTCCGAATGACCAACAGGAGCCGCAAACGGACTGGTCTGGGGATTAGGGCTCTGGGTCAATAAGGTTAGGGGCGAGAATGGGTTAGCACAGCGCGCGGATCTAAAATTGCTGAGCTAGGTATCTAAAGGCCGGCCAAAAGCGAGTCGGATTCGTGCACTAAGCGTTCCGTGCCGTTATACAATGAAAAAAAAACTGGTTATACGCATGTGGTGCGTAAAGTTCGACTCGCGCTTGGAAATTGTTTTAATCACACCAAGTTTGACGCCTTTATGTATCAATGATTAAAACAAGAACTTATTTTTAAATATAGCTAGTTTTATTTTAAACTTTCGTGGTTATTGCAAGATAAAATTTGGGAAATATCGGGTGTTCACAAAATCCAGATAGAGTAGGAATTCATATTTTTATATGATGTACAGTCAGAGACTTACGGATATACCCCAATTGGTTCGGTTTACCCACTTACCGCTTACATTATAGTGTTAAATATTCTTAAGGCGATGGCCAAGGCAAACAAGCGCTGCCAATAAATAAAACATATCTTCTTTTTGGATGCGTTTTTACTGGCGGTGGCCGCTTAGTTGACATATAAATTGAACCTTATTGACCTAATTGGAGTTTCTTGGAGTTTATTGGAGTTTCTTTACCATGCTTCTTCTCCAAGAACGATCAGAGCTAGTGAAGCTGGAGAAAAAAAGTAGCTAGATACTTAGTATTAGATAGTAATAAGTATCTGATTTATATATATTTTTTACTTTAGATAATATTTTGACGTTCAATGTAAATAATTTATTTATAGCATATTGAATAAAAAATTTGAATCTGAATCTGAATCTAAGATAAAGTCCAAAAGCAATGAAAAATTAAAAATCCTATGCCAGATAAGGTGTTAATAAGAATTAAAGTTACTTTTTGTATTTTCTATAGCACTAACCCGTGCTAGGGAACTTTTTAAAGTTTTTTTTAATAAGGTTAAAAAATGTGTAGAAATGTGTAAAATTCGCAAAGACAGTACTTGACTCGGTAGCTCAATTGCTAGAGCGCCTGCACGGTTCAAATCCTGTCCCGAGCGAATTTTTTAACCTTATAAAAAAAAGGTAAAGTTACCTTGGCCAGAGCTACCCTCCCTAGCCATGAACAGAGACAAATGGAAAGCCCTTGTGTCAGCCCCAGACTCCACGGAGGAGTAAAGGGATAAACGAAGAAGAAAGTTACCTTTAACGGGAGTGACGGCGCCGAAGATGCGCCAGTCGTGCTCCGGAGGCAGCTTTACGCTCATCTCCTCTATCAGTGACTCGCTGTACGGGAACGGGAGACCTGCCAGTGAATAATAGAGATGTGTAACTCTAGTCTAGTATTCAAACCCAAACAGCATAAATATCATACTCGAACAAAGAACCATTTACAACTCTACGCACCGCGCACACAAAGCTATGGAAAAAGGTCTATCATGTTTGAGGGAGCACAACTGTTTAACAAACTACCAAAAGTCATCAAAGATTCAGACTCCCTACCAATATTTAAATCTCGACTTAAAGCACACGTCTTTGAAAATTTGTAATCTAAAAATATATGTTTAGCATAAATATAGTATTAAGTATGAAGTGTTGTATGTTTAAAAAATCCATCTGAAGAAATGTTTTTCTCATCTCAAGTGAACAAAATGTAAATTTTATCTTATGAGAAAATAAAAATCTAAAACCCTTACTCAGCAGTGATACTTAAAAAGATGTACATCCTTCCAAAAGAAGCATTCACTCAGTATAACCCGTGCCATTAAAGAAACGATATATTAATGGCGGACACTCTCGCGCCCTCTCGCTTTTATCATATCTCCGTCTATACTCACACGTAACGTTAGCAAAGACATTTTAGGCAGTCCTGATTAGTCACCTACGCTTGGCTAATAAAACACGCCAAAATACGTTCGCCTCTTATTGAATTTTTTAATGTTTGTCGAGTTATTTCAATATTGTTATTTCAATAAGCCGTCAACTGGAAGCCAAAATGGGCTCCCAGTTGACGGCTTCAATTACGACATACTAATGCTGTTGGTCTATTTAATGTTTTGGTAGTACAGCAAAGAGACCACTCGGCGCTGCAGTGCATGGGCAAGTGTTTTTGATGGAGTAGGCTTGCCCA
The DNA here is from genome assembly GCA_949319315.1 of Zelleria hepariella. Lineage (NCBI taxonomy): Eukaryota > Metazoa > Arthropoda > Insecta > Lepidoptera > Yponomeutidae > Zelleria > Zelleria hepariella. The sequence continues at coordinate 2,156,584 of OX439379.1, read as the reverse complement.
GCACCTATACCCTCCTGACAGCTTAATCAGCCTAGCCCACACGTATTGACCTTTTGTTATTAAAATAAGATGTAGCCTGTACATGTTCCACTAACTGGGCAAAGGCCTTCTCTCAGAGAGTTCGAGCTTACACCACGCGTGCTCAATACCAAATAGTATACGCTTATGGGAGTAATTTTTTAATACAAAAAAATGCCCATAACCATATTGAATTCGTCAACCCGAGGGGACGAAATCGATACGCTCACGGGACATCTGGCGGCACGGAGTGCCGCCGCCAAGTCGAGCTAAATTAATTTTCATAACCGTATTGATTTGGTCACGCCGAGGGGACGAATTCAACACGGGAACGGAAATACGCATACGGGTTGGCAATTTTTGCGTTGAAGGTATAATGCCTCATACGCTCAGGTTTCCTCGCGATGTTTTCCTTCACAGTCAGCGAGTGGTGTTGCTACTTCGATCAAGGATAAAACTAGATACAACATAGAACTCTGAAATGTGTCTGGAAAAATAGATGTCCAAACTGCCTTTGGGATCTTATTTGCTGGTAGTCTATGCAATTAAAGTAAAACTGTACACTAATGCAATAAGGTTGACATTCGAATATTAGACGTGTGGTCGAAATGATGTTTCGTATTGTTCTATTGCTGATATCATTTGTTTCTGGGGACAAGTTTTTATTGTGATTTTATACGTAATGCGGATTCTATGGGATTTAGTTCGGTGTGTTGCTACTACAAATTCACAAATATACGTGTCCTTGAAAATAAATGAAAGTCATAGGTGCATGCCCCGGCACCGGGAATCGAACCTGGGTCGCTTCCGAGTCCATTGTACTACCCAATAGACTCGGAAGCGAGAAATGTTGAATGTTGTTATTACCCTTGGAATATTTATTCGGTTTGGAGTAGCGTCGCCCACGCAGGGTGGCTATCTCGTCATCACTGCGGTCGGCAAGGTGGTTCACGGCCACTGTGAACCCTTTACGGGCACGGTTGGTCGAGTGCACGAACCTGCAATACATACCAATGTTACCCTGCGACACGGCAAACTACCCGCTACCGGGTACTGACGGATAGTACAGTCGCCCGTAACGGTTTAATTCAATTCAATTCATTTTATTTCAATAAAAATTATGTACTACATATTCATAGTAGTAGTAGTAGTAGTAGTAAAAGCATTTATTTGTTACCACAGTCACACATACATAATACATACAATCTTTAGATAAAACACAAATACACGAAAGAAAAATTTTGGTAGGTAGGAACAATATTATAAATATGTGTGCTGCAGTATCGCAAAAAGGCGATAATAACTACTTAATATAACTTCGACACCAGGGGTGGCCACTACCTCATACGATTACCTACCCTAACTTAGGTAAAAACGTACACAGTGCCTGAACTACACGTGTTTCCATTCGTTTATTTAACTTTTGACAGATAACGCACATGAAGTTTCACAATAATTTTCGGTAAAATGTACAACAGAGAATACCGTACTTCATGCCCACATAGTGATGTGCCATTCGTAATGAATGACCACAGATTAGGAGTGGGCGTTATTTAACGTGACCGTTTACAATAACGGGCTACGTGAGATGTCACCGAATCACTAGATTCGAGTCAAGCTCGCGCACGGCACGGGCGTCAATGCTTTGTTTCAATAAACGAAGTGACATGACGACGAAAGAAGCTATTTTTTGTGAACACACGTTTGATTTGTGTCATCGAAGGTTAATATTATATGTTAATGGCGTTACTCAATAGCTAAAAACGTAGTTTGTAATAAGAAACGTCGTAACCTAATCATAATGGCGATCTGTGACAGTGACGCTGTAAGGGAGTTCTGAAAATCACTAGTTTCTGAAATCACGTGTTTTCATAACTGGTTCTTAACGACCCAGGCCTACACGCCTACCACAGACTATAAAAATCAACCTGTCAAAAGTTAAATAAATGGTTGGAAAGACTATACACCTTTATTCTGTATCTCAGGATACTAAAATATGCAATAATATTGTGAAGAACAAATAATGATATCATGTAATGGTAGAATGTACTAATTAACTAGCTAGAAATATTTAATCTAAACTTACAAACAAGATTTATTCTTAAAAAGTTCCCATATCCCATAGTTTTTTTCGCATTGTTTTTTTTAAATCGCTTGTACCGCGCTCGACATAAGTGCGTAAATAAAACAAATGTCGCTGGCCGTACACAATAAACTTTGAGTTCGAAATCAAAGCGAAGGTTTTTTTAACCCCCCACCAGAAGCGCTTACAGCCTAGTTGCACTAGCCGTTCTTAATCGATTGGCAAAGTTAAGCAACAACGGCCGCGGTCAGTCCATGGATGGGTGACCGCTAGCGGCAATAATATCTGAGAGCTTCCGTGCTTCGGAAGGCACGTTAAACCGTTGGTCCCGGTTGTTGTTGATTAATAACAATCGTTAAGCCATGTCAGAGACCCTTTGGGTGGCCTAAAAACTCCGACACCAGGGGTGGCCACTACCTCATACGATTACCTACCTACCTACCCCCCACCAAAAAAGAGAGATGTTAAAGTTTGACCGCAGTGTGCGTGTATGTCTGCGGCACCATAAACATAGCTCTGAAATGGGTGAACCGATTTGGATGCGGTTTTTTTTAAAAATTGCAATCAGTCTTTATGGCGATTGTTCATAAACATATTTCATCAAAATTGGTTCAGCTGTTTATGAGATATTCTAATTTGAAACTAGAATGTCGGGGTATTTTTAATTTCGAATAGAATAGAATAGAAATACATTTATTTAAACACCACAACACACACATAAAATAATAAAAATTGAAATATTTAGTAGTAGTTAAAGTTAATATTTACCTTAGGTTTTGTCTGAAGTTGTTCAGTCTTTTCTCGTGCTCAATTTCGGTGTCATACTCCTTCTTGTGCTTCATTTTGAACCTGAAACCAATAAAACATAAATATCAACTAAGAAATGAAGCAACAATAAAAACCAATCGTAGCATGTCTCCGTTTAATTCACTACGGTTTACTGACACTGACTCTACGTCGCTTCGGAAGTACGAGTATACACTGATAGATAGGAAAGAAGCTACAATAACACCAGTAAACCAGTGCGCTTATTTCGTAAAAAAAAACAGCACAGTTGCTAGTCCTTAAAACCTGTTTATTTAAAGATAAGTTTAGAGATAAAGATACATTTATTTTTCTTGCCACAAATTTCTTAAAGGTAGGGTAACAGACACATAAATAAGACAAAAAAATATGGAAAGCTGGAGCCTAAACTAGACCAAAAGGTCTGTATTTTAGGTCTCCAGGCCTCCCATTTACAGGCAACAGTGTAGTAAGTTCGTAAGTATTGCGGGATAATATCATTCTTTTCGGATTTTTGTCGAATAAAAGAATATTTATATTTTCCGCATATAAACCGGTTTTGACGATTAAAATATGTGAACCGATTAAAAAATGAAAACCGGTTTTGAGGATTAGCAATTTGTGCGGTTTAACAGTATAAGCACACAGAACAGAACCACCAATATATCCAAATTTACTGTTGTCAAATAAGGTTGGTGCAAGTCGACTCTCGATCACTCTCGTCTTCATAGAGTGTGAAAGAGACAACTGACCGGTCGAACTCGTCTTCAACGTGCGTGTTGGTGACCGGATGAACGAACTCCTTCATAGGGTTGAATGAGGCGTAGTGCTTGTTTCTCGCTCACTCTGTTGAGTTTAGGTACAGAGTGAAAGAGACAACTGACCTGTCAAACTCGTCTTCAACGTGCGTGTTGGTGACCGGATGAACGAACTCCTTCATAGGGTTGAATGAGGCATAGTGCCTGTTTCCTGGTCCGGGGAATGAGGAGCACTGCATGCCTGTAACAACACAGTACAAATTATACAGGGTGTCTCAAAAAATTGTGTCAAGCGGCAGTCCTGAGACAGAGCGCCCCTAGGGGTACCGGAATCACCCCATGTATGTTCAGCGATTTTTCGACGTTTAGAAGTTATGTGGCTTTTAAGGTTTTTTTGGGAAGAATTACCAAGCATTGGTTTTTATTTTTTTACTTTTTTTTTATTTAACTTTTCACACATTTTTTTTTCTTTATAGGGTCTTAGATAACTAGTCTTTTACCAAAAAATAATTATCAGCTTTAGACTTGTAAAAGATACCACAATTTTGATCCAAAGTTCAAAAATACCGTTTTAGAGAAAACATCATCGAATGAATTATATGGGGAGAAAAAAATGTAAGGGTCTGAAGGATTCATATTTATTTATTTTTTTATTTCAAAAACTTTCCTACAACCTGAACCTTCAAGATAGCACAAAAAATCTGTCACAATGTTTTTTGTCCGGATCAACAAAAATTAAAGAAAACTGATCGAAATTGCATTTCTCCCAATTTCGGTTTTTCAACTTTGACCGCTAATTATTCGAATAAAAGGCCCATAAAGTGACAGATTTGACAGCACTAGAGTTTTATTCGGATTTTATTATTGATTAGTTTCAGTGCGATCAAGTTAGTGCTTTTGAGGACGTAGACGCTTTCAACACCGTAAAAGAAGAAATACAAGGTGTTACAAAAGTACCTAACTCTTTTTACAAGGTGTAACCTACTGGTCAACAGGATGTCAAATCTGTGAAAAAACGTTGAAAAAAACAATTTCTATTTTATAACCTCAAGATTGAAAAATGTTCATAACTTTTTTGTTTTTGTTATTAGCTCAAATTTAAAAATATGTTTGTGCGTGTAGGTGCATTTAGATAGCTTTGAGTTGTTAAAACATTGTGAAAGTCAATGAAAGCAATATTTAAAAAATACTTTTCTCCCGCCACATCGTTCACATTTTATTCATTTAAAAATTAACGGAACATCATGGAGCAAAAAAAAAAATTAGGTTGTGATCCCTATCACCGGGTGCTATTACCCTGTAAAAAGAGTTAGGCACTTTTGTAACACCTTGTATATGTATTAAATAGTCCTATTTCTTTTTAACTTACCACTATCAACCTTGAAGACGTTGGGGTCGATGTCCTCGACACTGTAGTCTTCATAGTCCAGGTAATAGTGGTCGTAGTGGGATCCAAGCAGCGAATTGTAGCCTTTCATCTCGTACCTGAAAAGAAAAGTGTAGAAACGAGTAAGTGACTGAAATTCAGCGCTAAAGCCCATGATGGCCGGCCCCACGCAACCCAACCTAATAGACATGTGTAGGTAATGCTTGTAATATTACAAAAGACATATTACACAACGGTGTCATGAAATATTACACATTACACGAGAGAATAAAGACTAGATGACATGAAACATGACACATGGCATTTCAGCACACTGTACGTACTGCAATGATGTACTACATGATGTCATGTTTCATGTCTACAATGAAGAAATACCATGATGTCATGTTTCATGTCTGCAATGAAGAAATACCATTATGTGATGTTTCATGTCTGCAATGAAGAAATACCATGATGTCATGTTTCATGTCTGCAATGAAGAAATACCATGATGTCATGTTTCATGTCTGCAATGAAGAAATACCATGATGTCATGTGTCATGTTTGGTGCCATGATATAATGTAATATTACGCGGTATGAAATGTCATGAAATATATCATGACTTCGAAATGCACTGTTTCGCGCATGTCTACAACCTAATACACCCGATGACACGCTACGCGATCCAGCATACGGACGGACTAGGCGTGCAGCCACGCCACAGACAATGAAGTTGACTCTGTGGCCCTCAGCTTCACCGACCGCCGTATCGATCGGTTGTGTTTTCTCTTTAATTTTCTAATTTGCCTAATTTAAATATTGTAATAACGCAATAAACACCAAATATTCATGTACCATATCCAGTCGTCATTATTGAAGAGATCCTGTTTCCACAACCTGATAGACCAGCCCGAACAGTCGTTGCTGTGCAATACCAGGGCCCTTAGCCTGTAACGCAATGGCGGGTCAATGGCGTCCCGGCAGAAGGACAAAACCGGGATTTTTTCGTTACTCTCCTACAACCAGAGAACTAATCCTCTAGAATTAGAATCAAAATATTCTTTGCTGTACTACAAAAATATTAAAAGGACAGACAGCGTCAGCAAATCGTAATTGAAGTCGTCACCTGACAGCCCATTTTGGCACCATTGTGTTACAGGCTAAGGGCCCAGGGCCTGTAACGCAATGGTGCCAAAATGGGCTCCCGGTTGACGGTTTTAAGACGCCGTACGTCTCACAACTAGCGCCGCCAATGGAAAAAAAAAACATATATTTTTTTGGATGCGTTTTTAGCAAAAAACGCTCCTGCGATTTCTCAACGCGAGGCTTAACTATTTTTAAGACCTAAGGTTTGGATTCCAGGATTGGATTTCCTTCGAAGTGGCCACTTTTAGCAAGAATCGATTGCATTCTTAAGTTCTAGGATCTGGAATCCAAACCTTAGGTCCTAAAAATATTTAAGCCTCGCGTTGAGAAATCGCAGGAGCGTTTTTTGCTAAAAACGCATCCAAAAAAAAGATATGATTTTTATTTCATTGGCGGTGCTAGTTGTGAGGCGTATTTCATCTTAATTACGATTTATTAATGCTGTCGGTCCAGTGTCGGTCCTTTTAATGTTTTTGTAGTACAGCAAAGAATATTACGAGACCTTTAGAATTCTAAAGGATTAGTTCGCTGGTTGTAGGAGAGTAACGAAAAAATCCCGGTTTTGTCCTTCTACCTGGGACGCCATTGATACGCCATTGTGTTACAGGCTAAGGCCCCTGTAATCACGCGCTGAACTCAGCCCCTCTACCCTTGACACATTTTTCCAATACGGCCGCAATATGGCGCAATTTACAAAATTAAATATTTTACAAATTAAGACGCATTTTGTGTTTTTATTGAATAAAACAGCCTTACCTCTAAATAAACATTAAAAAGTATTTAAAATCAAAGCATTGCTATGCGAATTCAAAGAGAATTTAATTTTTAAACTTTTTCAATTTGATCGCAATAGCATCAAGGGTAACCCCCCAGAACCTTTTTCATTGCCATGACACATAACGACCACCTAGTTTTTAATTTATATCTCTTTGCCACAAGTACCTGACAGGGATGGGCAGGGTGTCTCCTTTCAATGTCTTCTTGTACTTGAGCCACATGGTGTACTTGTTGACCTTGTCACCGATTGTCTGCACCATGCGCCACTTGTGCGCGTCCGAGTCGACCATGTTCTCTGTGCCTGCGGGACAAAAATAACATTCACTCAAAAAAGCTCGTAATGTGGTCATTAATTCGACAACCTTCTTTGAGCAAAGACGGACTTGCGGGCTACTATGATTAGGCGCCAGAAAAGTTGTATGGAATTTCATTAATGTCGTGTTTTGCCGCCAGAAAAAGTGTATGAAAATCCATTAATGTCGAGTTTTGTTTAAAAAATTAATCCGGTGCAAAAAGTATGCGGCTTGCGTCTTGCGACTTGCGTCTTGCATCTTGCGACTTGCGACTCTCTTCCGTGTTCCAGTTGCACACCATTTCAGTGCTATCTTGGGGTGGCTGTCGGATCTTCGGACCCGACAACCACACCCACGGATGGTCGGACCTATCCAACGCCACTTTTGTAACTTTATTTCTCCATCTATTCGTTTTTGGCTAGTCCTTTTCTACAGTTCTGTGTTGGTAATTTTTACTGCCAAAAATATAATTTCACCTGCCATCATCAATTTTTATGAGATGAGACGAGGGTCATCGAACCATCTGGCTGGTAGTCCCCCAACCCATCTCTTCCCCTCGCGAGGTCGCCGTTCCACAATGGACTTCGTCCATCTACCATCAGTACGTCTAGCCAGGCGTCCAGCCAGATAGTCCGATGACATAGCCCAAGTAGCCGGAAAGCAGTGGTTGCGTCTGGCACAGAATCGTGAGCTGTGGCGTGAGCATGAAGAGGCCTTTAAACAGCAGTGGGTGTTAAGAGGCGGTTGATTGCAGACAGGCCAGAGAGGCATTGCCAGTGGCAAACCCTCGTCTGACCAGGAAGCTTCTTAGGCTAACAAGAAACCAGCTGCGGACGGTGACAGGAGTAATAACCGGTCACGGTCCTTTTAACAGACAACTATTTTTAATAGGTGTCACCGACAGTCCTCTGTGCAGAGCTTGCATGGAGACAGACGAAACAGCCGCTCGTGTCCTGCTGGAATGCAGGGAGCTGGCAAACTACCGGGCTACCCACCTCGGTTCGCCGGGGTCGCTCCCCGAAGTGCAACATTCGTGGACTTCTTGGAGGAGCTGGGTTGGCAAGGATGAAAAATCCTACCTGACGCAAAATAGGCGCAAGTAGAGACGTCGAGTTGCGGAAAACAGCCCGTTTTACCATTACCATTACCAACAGGCTGATGATGAATATGATGCTGAAGTGTATACTTACCAATGAACTTGAAGTCGGTCATGTCAGGCAAGACGGACTGGGTCAGGATGCTGAAGTCTGACGAGCCGTTCACCTGGAGGCAGGTCATCTGGTTCGAGACCGACTCCGTGGTCACGGGCGCGACCTGGACCAAAACATAGCCATCAATGAAACAAATATACATTCCTCCACATCCAAAAAGACAGCATTTCTGAAGTTCTTTATACAAATAAAAACGAACAAGTAAGATGTCATATTGCTGGGCAAAGGCCTTCTGTCAGAGAGAGAGTTCGAGCTTAATCACCACGCGTGCTCAATGCGGATTAGCGATTTTCGCGTTGAGGGTATAATGCCTCATACGCTCAGGTTTCCTCACGATGTTTTCCTTCAAATTCAGCGAGTGGTATTGCTACTATAAATTCAAAAATGTACTGTTAATAGTGATTCGGTTCAAGACGAGACTTTCAAGGATCTTGGCCAACCTTTATCGAATTTGTGTTTTGTTTCTTGGTCTTGTCTCGCTCAAATCAAACGATCGAGACGATTTCTTGCTCTTCTCGAAAAATCGCTGAACAAAAATAGCTCAGTTTAGCTACAAAATGTAAAAATCTGTGAAAATTTTGAATTTCCCGCCACGTTGCTATCGTCCAACCTTAATGAGGCATTATTTACCTTGATGCTGGTGCCATACTGCGGATAGACGGAGGAGGTCATCTGGTAAGTCTTGACCATGCCACCGTAGTAGTCGATGCGAGACTTGCCATTCTTGGTGTCGTACCTGTGGAAAACATTGACAACAAATAATTCGGTACGCAAAGTTTTTTGTTCGAAAGTCCGTTATTGGCTTAATCTTATCTTTAGACAATATTGAGAAACCAATTTCAATATTTTTTTATTTTGGTTCAGTAGTTTGGATTTTAAAACGTTTCAAAGATACGTTTTTATGACGTCACGCGACGGTCTGCATACTGTTGGCGGTCATAGGAATAAAACATTTTAGCGCATAAAAACAAAACTACTGGACCAAAATAAAAAATATTTAAATAAGTTTCTCAATATTGTCTAAAGTTAAGTTTAAGCCAATAACGGACTTTCGAACAAAATACTTTGCGTAGGTACCGAATTATCCCGTCCAGAGGGATTTCCGCCAAAATCGATTTATTTGTCGGAACATAGCCCTTATTGACAGAAAATATTTTTGAAAGAGCGAGCGAAGCGAGAGATGTTTTCCGAGTCTACTTGAACAATCCGGCATTTGTATGTTTGTACGTATAAATGTTCGTTCGATAAAAACTTGAGCAAAGATCGGATCGTCACACCGAACTGGGCCCTTAGCCTGTAACGCAATGGCGGGTCAATGGCGTCCCGGCAGAAGGACAAAACCGGGCTCTCCTCGTTTTTCTCCTACAACCAGAGAACTAATCCTCTAGAATTAGAATCAAAATATTCTTTGCTGTCATACAAAAACATTAAAAGGACAGACAGCGTTAGCAAATCGTAATTGAAGTCGTCACCTGACAGCCCATTTTGGCACCATTGTGTTACAGGCTAAGGGCCCTGATCGTCATGAAATTTGGTAAGCGGGTAAAAGAGGCAAAGACAATTTTTAAGTTTGAACATGAGCCACATCGGTCGAGGGGCTGCTGAGATATGGGGTCGCGAATTCATAGTAGTGGGGCGAACTAGTAGTTTATTTTTCATTTTCATCGAAATATTAACGGTTTTTATTTTAGAGAATGCCGGGGCAGAACAAATGTTATGCTTAAAGCCAGTATGACAAAACCCCTTTTATGGAAGAATAAAAAAAAAACAGCCAGTACCTATATTTCTTTATTGAACAGTGGGCATGTATCAACATACAAATAATGTTTACTGCCTAAATACCTTTTGTATTGAACGTTACGGCACACCAAATAAATGGTATGCAATTTGTGTAACCATCGTGAGTCAGTGTTTACACACATGTCTGCTTACAATATTTTTGTGATTCGTCACTATCAGAAAATGTCCAAATGCCCAGAGTACCTATTGTTGTTTTACTATCTAGAATATTCTAGAACAACGTCCCACAGCGTGTTTAGAATAGAACAGAGAACTCTTTATTGCACAACAGAAACAATATTACAGCTAATATGTTTCTGTTTTTATCTTCAAATAAATAAAATAAACGGTTAGGCTGGAGATTAGCAAGGTCTTGGTTGAACGTCCGAACTATCTTGGTGGAATTCCAGACAAAAAACGTTCCAGCTGAACTCTTCTTCAACCTATCGCCACCCAATGCTGAGTGTAGGTCTCTTCCATTGCACTCTTTTCTTTATGGTCTTGGGCTTTACTCATCCAGTCTTTTCGTGTCACTTTGACCAGCGCCTCTATTATCTAAGAAATTCACTCAACCTTTGAGCTTCAAAACACTAGAAAATAGCCCTTATTGAAATGAACAATCTTTTGTTTGAATCTCAAAAGTATCTAGTCATTAACATACCTAATTAAGTTCGATATTACAATTTATCTCCAATAGTTTTGTGTCAACATTCGCACACTTATCAGTTTTACATTACCTACTTCTGACACGAGTACATGACCTTATGTGATAAACCAAGTTTTGTTATAAATACAATATGTATTGGTGTACAGTTGATAGAAAAACCATTCGCACTATACACTCGCACTACTGCGTCAAAATCTGATTTATGTACTCAGTAGGGTGCACCACTTTCTGGGCAAAGGCCTCCCCTTTTCAGACCAGCATTATGTGTACTTATGTTTTTTTTTCTTTCTGTATTCCGTAACCTGGCAATCTGTTTGCAACAATGGGCCATTCACTTGTCGTTTAAATGTTTAAACATTTAAAATATTATATGTCGAATGAAAAGATTGTTTATTTCGATAAGAGCTATTTTCCCGCAAATAAACCTGTTATGAGGACTAGCAACTGTGCGGATTTTTTTTACAGAATAATCATACTGGTCTTCTAGTCTTCAACCACCGCTTAGGTCTGTAACGCAATGGCGTGTCGATAGGTTCCTAGTAGAAGGATCAAATCGTGTTTTCCTCGTTTTTCTTCCTCTAGAGTTAGAATCAGAATATTCTTCGCTGAACTAGAAAAACATTAGAAGGACAGGCAGCATTAATAAATCGTAATTGAAGCATACAACGCACCATTGCGTTACAGACTTAGGCCCCAGGTAGATTTTGTTCGAGATCATCTCTCAATTGTCGTTCCACCAAGCATCTTTTATGAAGGAACTCATATCTCCTTGCGTCTCCTTTGTGCCATCGACTGTACCATTCTTTGTCTACTATTTGCGCGTTGATATTGGTGTTAATCTAATGTCAGCAACTAAATACTTAAGTGACATTAACTGCTTTCTTATCTAAAATGATGCGCACAGCGGTGAAAGGTTATTAAGACTAAAGAACTTGCTTTCTGTGACAAATACAAAATGTGAGTGTCGGTAGAAACTGTATGAATGCTTAATTTGTACTTTTGTACTAAATACTTAACTTAAGGATGGAAGATAGTAGCTATTTTTGTTCAGCGTTTTTTCGTTCGCGGCAATAACATAGTATTCTTTTCATTATTGTAAACAACACAACAATAATAATTCAGCCGATTATGTGTTCTGGTCTACGACAAGTTTTTTGGGCAGTGCCACTGCTTCGTAGACCAGAACACATAATCGGCTAAATTATTGTTGTTCTGTTGTTTACAACAATGAAAAGAATATTGTTTTATTGCCGCGAACGAAAAATTGTTGAACAAAAATTGCTCTGTTTAGCTACAAAATGTAAAAAACTGTGAAAATTTTGAATTTCCCGCCACGTTGCTATCATCCACCCTTAATGATGTATTTATTAAATGGTGCTTGATTTTAGAGAATACATAGACTGGCAATGGCTCAGGTTCGCACAGATTTCACAAAAAGTCCATCAGAAGTAATTTTGCCCTTTTGGTTCGTATTTAGTTTTAATTTTTTCAACCGAAAAGAGGGTAATAATTTTAGAACTTACCAGGCATAGAACGGCTCATGGAGCTCTGCATAGGGGATGTTGAGGAGTCCCTTCACCGTGTATGTTGGATTCCATCGCGGCGGAGCGTCTGTGGAAACAATAATACATGGTTACAATACAATAATATTATGAAAACCTCCCAACTTGTTTTCCAATAGCTTAAAATTTCTAAATCTAGGTGAAATAAAATTTCTGTGAGCAGACTGATATTTTTTAAGTGTTGTTTAAATGTTCTTTGGACCTTGCTATGTTAATTTGTTATTTTAGTTAGTATCATTAACCAATTGGTATTACTTCGGCTCACAGACGCCCTGAGGGTATTGGATTTTTTTTTACGCCAACCGAGCGGTTAATTACTTCCATAAACAGCAAAGCATTACAGAAAACTAGTAATCAGGACCCACAAGACTACGGTGGGAAATCGGTGTTGAGCCGTAATACAAACTTCTAGTCTAGATCAACATAAATACTTCTGTAACAAACTATCTTTCATTAAAATTATAATGTACTTTCATTGGCTAACTACCTATAAGCGACCCAAACTCAGCAGATAAACCTTTTTAGGTTTCAACTGAATTTAAATTGTAAAAAGCTGTAAATTTTTGTTCTTTTAATAAATAAATTTTAAAAAATCAAATACTATATTACGCAAATATATACTTATTCTCAAAACTATTCACTACAAATCTATAATCACAACTGAGTTACTAAGGTATGATCGTGAGGGTGTTTGCATAAAATCTATGTAGGTATGGTACTTGTTTTAGAAAATATTTACTGATTTTAATCTACAAATTTTAATTATGTTTTTCCACTTTAACAGATTACTAGGTCAATGTTAACTAGATTAAATTCGATAAATCATCCATACCTATTTATGATAAACTTAAATTACAAGTAAGTAAGTTTACTGAATAACATTGGACAATAAATAATGTAGCTTACCTTTAATAACGGTAAAACCCCACGACAATCCGAAACAAAGGCAGAGGATGCCCGAGGCGAACATTGTACACGACCGCATAGCGCGGCTGGCCTGCACAGAATAACAATAAAATTTTAATTAGAACCGTCCAAGATAAGTACATGGCAAAGCAAAATAGGCTCGTTATTTAGTAGCAGATTGTTTTCGGTGATTGTTCAACATTGGGACATCATTTGGTGCATTTAATCGATTATTTACTCAGTATTTTTGTAGAGGAATAAGTGCCTAAGGAGTTTTTCATGAGTTATCGATTGGTAGATTTATAAAATTGCTTTTGATGAGATAATTGCCGGTAGTTATTCGCAGATACTTTGGGAGCGTATAACTTTTCTAAGAAACAGTTCCTTACCTTGGAAAGACGCTGTGCAATAGCACTGGATGCTATGTTATTTTTGTGTTTTTAATAAGTTAAATTCAGTTCACAACTTGATATTTTCTCAAGAAATAACACGGCGCAAACAAAAACGAACAAATCGTTCAATTTATTTTGACATTTCAGAGTACGTTCGAAATTACAATATTTCTCAAACTGAGCTGAACCGTGAGCGTGAGCGCAATATTTTTCGGCGCAGACCTCAATATGACCCAAGTTGTTGTATTGCTATCACGCACGTCGGCACGTTGCATTGCAAAACTAGCTTACATAACCCAGTGAATTTCTATGATCATTTTCATGACCGTCGACCATTTTGGGTCGGGTTTAATTTTTTCAAGAAACAAATATTTATAGAGTAGGTATCGGAACGGATCTATTGAAAAACGTTTCGTTGTTGCAAATAAAATGACGAACCCTTGTAATAACTAAACGCAACTACAGCAGCATTTTGACGTTTCATTTCATGTCTGTGTCTGTGCTTCTGAGTTTGTTTTCATTTCAGTGACTCTTTTTCTTTCTTGCCAAGGAACACTGTAAATCCCACGCTAAAATGAGCAAAAAGCCGATAGCCTTCGGCAAAATCAGCTTCAACATAAAGAAGTCTACGGATCCAGAGAAAAATGAAGAAACGCAACCGACAGAACCAGCCGCAGGTTTTGGCAACTTTGGCCGCACTCCTATTAAAGAACAGACCAAGGAAATAGAAGAAATCGCGGAAGACTTGGAGAGCCAACACGTCCACCAAGTTATGGGCATCAGGAATTTTGGAAAGAAGGCGAAAAACTTCGATTTAGAAGAGATGATGGAGCAGGCCAAAAACGCGGCCAGAGAAGCCGCTAAGCGCAAAATCGAGGCTGCACCAGACCCTGACACTGTTGAATCGACATCTAAACCTGATGAAGAGGATGATGATCAAATAGGTACGAAACAGAGGGCTTCAGGTTAATTTAAACTGCAGTACTGTAGTACTGCAGTAAAATCTAAACTGCCTTTCTGTTTCTTAGATCCCAATATCCCATTGCTTTTATTTCTTTTTTTCCATGTCTCTCTATCATATTATTATTATCTAGGGCGGTAATTCCGGGCTGTCACAAAGCTGCCTAAAATCGTCATCTATCAAAGATGAAATCTATCTAAGTGAAAAGTGTCTACGTTATTTTCTTGTGACGGATTTATTAATAGGTTCTAGAATCTGGAATCTAGGCTTTAGGTCTTAAAAATACTGCAATCTGTCTGCATTTTGGGACATTCAGCTGTATTCTCATTTGATGAGCCGATTTTAGCAAAAAGCGCATCCAAAAAGAAGATATTAAGATTTGTTTTCATTGACGGCACTAAGCACTGACGTATTATAAAATAAAAATAAATCTGAGTTGCTTATTGATAGATAGATAGATAGATATGTATTTTATTCAAAAGCCACAACACAATACAAAAAGTAAATCAGAACAGAACTACAGAACGCAATGTTGCAGACGAAGAAAAAGATAATAAATAAAAAATTGTCGTGACAAACGGACTGACAGACAGACACCCAAGTGATCCAATAATGGTTCAATTTTTTCCTTTTGAGATACGGAACCCTTAAAAAAATAATTGGCGGCTCTAGTTTGCCTTTACCTTGAAATTTCAATTTTTCAAATTCATTAGACCATTTACCCTCTCCCGGTCCACCGTTACCCCCAGGGTTGGCAGATGAAGAAGAAGAAGACATCATTGGTCCTCCGATACCCAAAGAACTGCTGGAAGTCAAGAAAGACAAGACCAAGGGCGGAGACGATAGTTACGATGAGCTGAGTGGGTCTGAGGAGGATGAGGATGTGCCGCTGCAGAAACGGATTCCGAACAGCCATGAGGTTTGTATTTAAATAATAAGCTTAATAAATTCACCGAATCTTGTAATCAAAGGACTGAAATTCCATTCAAAGTTACTGTACTTGGTCTTGGACAAGCAACCATAGAAAACACTTCTTGCCGAACCGTGTAGTGAATGCATGGAATAAACTACTTGAGGCAGTAATCAGTGCCCCCTCGGTGAACTATTTTTAAAAACGGACTCGATTAACATTTAAAAAGCGCACTAAAGTGATATACACGCATCAGCTTTAAGCTGCCAGTGTATTAATAAATAATAATAATAAGTTTAGCTACAAATTGTAAAAAACTGTAAAAAAATTGAATTTCCCGCCACGTTGCTATCGTCTACCCTTAATGTTCTCAGGTGGAGATGCATCACGGATCCAAAGCGGTGGTGGCACTGGCCGTGGATCCATCAGGTGCCCGGCTTGCGACTGGATCCATCGACTATGACGTATCTTTTTGGGATTTCGCTGGTAAGTGCACAAGTGCTATATGTCAACTTTGCATCAGATCCCATGTAGAGCCACGCTTCTAATTCGACACGCCCTAACTCTATAAGCCCTAACTTCACTAACTCAGTCAAAATATGTGGCTTTTTTTCACTTATAAGTTTGACCGCTATGTGTGTGTGTGTTAGGGTGTGCCTGTCTGTGGCACCGTAGCTCTTAAACAGGGTTTCGTGAATTTCGAACGCAGGTCATGCTGCCAGATGATATTAAGCCTACCTGCAATGATTTTTGTCCGAATAAACTAAAATAAATTTATATCTATTGAAAAAAAAATTCTTCCAACTCCAGTTTTTCGACTTCGATCGCGAATAACTTGAGTAAAAGTCCCATAAACTGACAGGTTTTTTGTATTATTCTGAGCACTAAGGCTTTGGGAAAGTTTTTGAAATTAAAAGAAAATTCTGCGGACCTCTACTAAGTTTTTTTTAGAACTTTTAGAAGTCCATAGCTGATCATTATTTTTTTTGGTAATAGTTACATTATCTGAGACTCTAAAGAATAAAAAATGCTTCTGAAAAATCGAAAGAAAAAAAAGTTAGAAAATAAAATCGCATTGTAATTTTTTTCAAAAAAACCTTAAAAGCCACATAACTTACATGGGGGTGATTCGGGTAGCCCTCGGTGTCAGCTATCTAGATTTTCTCGCTTGACGTCTATGTTTGGGCTACCCTGTATATATTTTTTATTTTGGTCCAGTAGTTTTGTTTTTATACGCTAAAATGTTTTGTTCCTATGACCGCCAACAGTATGCAGACCGTCGCGTGACTTCATAAAACCGTATCTTTGAAACGTTGTAAAATCCAAACTACTGAACCAAAATAAAAAATATTGAAATTAGTTTCTCAATATTGTCTAAAGATAAGATTAAGCCAATAACGGACTTTCGAACAAAAAACTTTGGGTTCCAAATTTATGATAAAAAAATTTTTAGAAATAAAAAAATATATTTTTAGTTTCAAGCGTTACCCAAACTATCGTCCCTAAGTCGGGAAATTTGACACTCGCCGTTGGATTGGATTTTTAAAAAAAAGATAGAGTTTTAATTCAACGCGATGTTGCTTTATTTAAAATACATATAAATATAAGAAATTAAAGTTTAATAATATATTATCTAATTGATCACGATGATTATGGTCCTCGAGCTACCACGGCGGTGCATCAAAAGGCGTCGAGATCTGTCGCGCCACTCATTGGTTTCCGTTGAGTCGGCAACACAATTGGGCAAGACGGCGATGAGTCAGTTCCTTGTGTTGATATCTGCAGCGGGACGGACCCGTAACACGGGCGTCACTCACCAAAACAACACCCTGTATACTTAATTTTTCTTCTTCCAAGGTTGAAGTTTAAGTTAAACGTTAACTTTCCGCAGGTATGGACTCGTCGCTGCGCTCGTTCCGCACCCTCCAGCCGTGTGAGAACCATCCGATCAGAGCTTTGCAGTACTCAGCCACTGGCGACGCGATCCTGGTGGTCAGCGGCTCGGCGCAGGCCAAGGTGAGAAAAGATTTTTACCCACTGCTGGGTATAGGCCTTTTCCCCTTCACGCCATCCTCCTCGGTCGTCTATCATGGGAGTAAGGGAGGGAAAGGTATCTCTAAACATTGCTATGCTTGCTAATGGCTTGTTGGAAGTCCAATTCCAAATAAAGATACTCCATACTTTATTGCAACCATAAGTGTGTAAGATCTTAAATAACATTGTTACATGTTTATTTGAAGGTGCTGGACCGAGATGGCTTCGAGTCCTTCGAGTGTGTCAAAGGCGACCAGTACATCAATGACATGGCCAAGTAAGTAAACTCATTATTCACCATCAGCCCACCTCTGCCCACTGTTGGGTATAGGCCTTTTTTCCCCTCGCGCCACCTCTCACGGTCCCTCGCCATCCGCATCCATGGACCCTCTGCCGCTGTGAAAATGTCGTCCGACAATCGAGCTACTGGTCTTCCGACTGATCGCCGTCCAGGGCCCTTAGCCTGTAACACAATGGTGCCAAAATGGGCTGACAGGTGACTACTTCAATTACGATTTGCTAACGCTGTCTGTCCTTTTAATGTTTTTGTAGTACAGCAAAGAATATTTTGATTTTAATTCTAGAGGATTAGTTCTCTGGTTGTAGGAGAAAAATGAGGAGAGCCCGGTTTTGTCCTTCTGCCGGGACGCCATTGACCCGCCATTGCATTACAGGCTAAGGGCCCAGGGCCCTTAGCCTGTAACACAATGGTGCCAAAATGGGCTTCCGGTTGACGGTTTTAATTGCGATTTATTGATGCTGTCGGTCCAGTGTCGGTCCTTTTAATGTTTTTGTAGTACAGCAAAGAATATTATGAGTCTAATTCTAGAGGATTAGTTCGCTGGTTGTAGGAGAACAACGAAAAAAATCCCGGTTTTGTCCTTCTACCTGGGACGCCATTGATACGCCATTGTGTTACAGGCTAAGGACCCAGTTCTCGGCCGCCACTCTGTCACTGCCTTTGTGCGCCGGCCATCTTCCCTCCTCGCCTGGTGTCCTGCCCATTTCCACTTGAGATCCGAGATTCAATCACCCATAACTAATCATCACAGCACGTCATCATCGTCATCACAATAAAAAATAGCCTATAGCACTCTGCGATAACGTAGCTTCCCATTAGTGAAAGATTTAAAAAAATCGAATGTATAGTTTTGGAGATTACCCCCTCCATACATACAAACTTTTCCTCTTTCTAATATTATTGTAGATTTCACGAACACACGACGGCGCGTCAGTGTACACTTTTGTCGTAAAGTCACCCGTAAGTGCTAGCGTGAAAGTGTCGACGTGCTGTCGTGTGTACTTTTATTGATGTCAAGATAGCAAACCGAATTTGTATTAAAAAGTACAAAAACATTAATTGCAGGACCAAAGGACACACCGCCTCTCTCAACAGCGGCTGCTGGCACCCTCACATCCGCGAGGAGTTCATGACCTGCGCCCAGGACGGGACCCTGCGCCTCTGGCTCACCAGCAACCCCAAGGTGCACCAACACGTCATCAAGCCTCGCCAGCGGGGCGGCCTCAAGACCAACCCCACTTCTTGCACCTTCTCGCGAGATGGCAACACCGTCGCTAGCGGCAATTTCGACGGGAGCATACAGATGTGGGACCATAGGAAGAACTATGTCAACACAACCATGGTCGTAAGAGATGCGCACCAGAAACAGTCGGAAATCTCAAGTATTAGCTACTCCTACATGGGCACGCATCTGGCAAGTCGCGGCAACGACGACACGCTAAAGCTTTGGGACTTGAGGGCGTTCAAAAAACCCCTCAACGTTTTCGCAGGCTTGTTCTCCAGATACGAACAGACCGACTGCGCCTTTAGCCCTGACGACTCCATGATATTCACCGGAGTGTCCCTAGAGAGAGGACAGGATGTGGGAAGACTGCTGTTTTACAGTACGAAGACTTACGAGACCGTGACGCATATAGACGTCGCGAAATCCCACGTCATAAAGGCCGTGTGGCACGCGAAACTGAACCAGATATTCGTCGGGTGCGGAAACGGCGTCGTCAAATGCTACTACGATCAGAAGCGGAGTCTGCGAGGCGCGAAGCTTTGCATAGTGAAAACTCACAGGAAAAAGGACTCTATAGAGGTTGTTAGCTCGCAGCAGATTATAACGCCGCACGCACTGCCCCTGTTCAGACAGGAGAAACTCCGAACTAATAAGAAGAAGATGGAGAAAGACCGTTTGGACCCAGTCAAGTCTCGCAGACCAGACTTGCCCATTACTTCTGGTCAAGGAGGAAGAGTGGCTGCCTCTGGCTCCACGCTTAGCTCCTTTGTCATAAGAAATCTAGGTCTAAGTAAGCGGGTAGACGACGAACAAGATCCTAGGGAGGCTATCCTGAAATACGCCAAAGATGCGGCCGAGAATCCCTTCTGGGTGGCCCCGGCGTATAAGAAGACGCAGCCCAAGCCGATATTTCAGCAAAACGAGGGCGAGGAAGGCCCTTCGGATGCCAAAAAACCGAAGACTTCGGAGGGATAGACGAGTGTAAAAATAAAATGTAAATATGGTGTAAAATTATAATGGAGTTTTGTTTCAAAATCTCTTTGTTTGCTTAGGATAATAAAAGTAACTGGCTTTGGCAGAACTTTCAACTTCGATGGTTATGCCAAGTTTTGATCTCTGTTCTGAAGGAATAAAGTTGAAATTATCAATCAAGAGTGCTACTTACCAATCTAACCAGGCCCGGATTTAAGGGGGGGCAAAGGGGACAACCGCCCAGGGCCTCCACAAGAGAGGGGCCCTCACATAGATTGAACTTTAAAAAAAACTGTTTGGTAAATCCAAATATGCAGGCCTTGTTAAACACTCATTCTAGCACACAAATAGTCGGCATTCCATTAGCAGTGAAGCTCGTCATACATCAGCACCTATTTTTTCTGATTGGAAAATTAAAGGGTTCTCGCAAAGAAAGTGGGCCTCCACACCTTTGTTGCCCCAGGGCCTCCACACTTCTAAATCCGGCCCTGAATCTAACCATATTTAATGCGATGTGGGCACTGAAACAAATTCAAAGGTCGGTCATACAATCTACCTAAACGTATATTGACTACCTTAATTACAGATTATTTAACATAGTTTTAAAGATACAAATAAAATAAGTTACGCTTTGGCAGCCGCGACTTGAGGCTCGTCCCTTGAATCTCCATTTTCTTGCTTGAACGGAGATCTTATTGGGTTCTGAAACGAAAAATATTTACAATTATTGAAATAAACAAAAAACCCGACTGCGTAAAAAAAAAAAACAAATGACAAAACGCAGTGGCAAAATCAAATAAATTCCTATGAGCATTTCGTCTGTAATGATGAACGCATTGGGTAGTGTAGATAAGTGCAAACTATTACACTACAGGATGCACTCTAAGTCGATAGCGAAACTTTAAGTAGGATGTCTTCAGATCAATACAAACAACTTGTACTAGGTGGCGACAAAAATGGAGCGAAAAAAATATCAGCTGTTTCATACATTTGGCGCAGTACTGAGGCGACCTTTTGTATGGAACAGCTGATATATTTTTCACTCCATTTTTTTCGCCACCTAGTACAAGTTGTTTGTATTGATCAGTAGATTGTCTACTTAAAGTTCCGCTATTGACTTAGAGTGCACCCTGTAGATCGCGCCCCATCGTCCGTTAGACGAGTACTTGACTCGGTAGCTCCTGCACGGAATGGAAGAGTTTGCGGGTTTAAATCCTGTCCCGAGCGAATTGTTTAACCTTATAAAAATCTTTATAAAAGTTCCCTATCACGGGTTAGTGCTTTAGAAAATACAAAAAATTACAACCCAACTGCATCACAGCCTTAGCAGGACCAAACCAAATTAGACCCAGGTTCAAACATAATGCTAAGACTGCAGTTGGGTTTTCTTTGTTATTTAAAGGATTTTTAGTTTTTTTTTTACGCAGTCGGTTTTTATTTTTATAATATACTACAAGGTGTTACAAAAGTACCTAACTCTTTTTACAGGGTAATAGCACCTGGTGATAGGGATCACAACCAAAATTTTTTTTTTTGCTCTATGACATTCCGTTGATTTTTAAATTAATAAAATGTGAACGCTGTGGCGGGAGAAAAGTATTTTTTAAATATTATTTTCATTGACTTTCACAATGTTTTAACAACTTTAAGCTACGTAAATGCGCCTACACACACAAATATATTTTAAAATTTTATCTAATTCCAAAAACAAAAAAGTTATGTTTTTTTTTTTTGAGGTTAGAAAATAAAAATTGTTTTTTTCAACTTTTTTTTACAGATTTGACATCCTGTTGACCACTAGGTTACACCGTGTAAAAAGAGTTAGGATGTTTTGTAACACGTTGTACATTGCAGTGCTTCACCAAGCAATAGTGCGCATAGGTATCACTTCGAACAGTTCCTGCCCCCTTAGCACGCTGACCTTTTGCCTACTCTCAACTGTCACCTTAGCCACTTAACACTACTGAGATGACAGTTAACAGTGGCTAAGGTGACAGTAAAGTTGAGAGTAGACAAAAGGCCAGCGTGCTAAGGGTGCTGGTCACGTAAACGCGTCACAATTTTCTGGCGAAAGTACGCCGGGTGCATTTTGGCGCGTCTGTGCGTCACGTGTGACTATTTAGCACTTTTAACAGGGCCTTTGGACGATTCTGTGCGTTCCCGGTAAATGAGCTATTATGAGGGGCAATAAAAATGTGAAAAGTGTACAATGTGTAATGAATGATGACGCACAGATGCGCCAAAAGGCATCTAGCGTACGTGTATGTCGTTTTTTTATTATTTTTTTAAGTTGAAAACCTGGGCGAATGGTTCCAGCAAAGAACTGGCTCAGTTTCGTTTGGCAGCTTCGAAGGGCGAGATAGCCAAACTGGGGGCTAATTCGACACATCTCGAAGGAAAAATCTCATGTCATTTCGATCTCGATTGCTCCCGACCACTCGAGTCATGACGAGCGAAAAAGGAAAATATCTCGCAGAAATCTCGTGCCTTGTGCCTGATGACTTCGTGAGAATAGGAGATGTGGCATTTGCCGCAAAATAAGATTTTTCCTTCGAATGCGAGATTCCCGAGAATTATTTCCGTTCGGGTCTATTATGTTAAAAAAACCACCCAACCTTTGAGCATTAAAACACTCGAAAATAGCCCTTATTGAAAAGAACAATCTTACACTTAAACTTTCGTAAGCACAGCACATTTTTTATTTCGTAAACGGTTAAACTTACTTGTAGCCGACTAGTTTCGGTTCTCATTCGGAGACCTTAATCATGGAGATTGTTACGACTTAATACAAGTAAGTTTAACCGTTTACGAAATAAAAAAATTAACAATCTTATTTTCGACATTTAAAAACCGTTATTTTTACGGTGGTTACTTTTTGTTTTTTCTAAAGCACTAACCCGTGCTAGGGAATAATTTAAACATTTATAACTCAATTAATAGCTCAATAGCTCAATTGGTAGAGCGCCTGCACGGTATGCGAGAGGTTGCGGGTTCAAGTCCTAAATTAGTCCTTATTATAAATGTTTACGGTGGTTATTTGAGAGAATACAGGGGCTGATCGCCATACGAGTCGTCACGCCATCTTGCAACGAATCTTACCAGTTTCTTGGCTCTCGCTTCGAGGATGCCATACGCGAAGTGGTTGAGGACAACGCCGGTCGGCAGCGCCACTCCCTGGAACCTGTATAGCTGCTGCACGTCTCCGCTTTCTGATGAACCTGAAGGGAAAACAGAAATGACGACAGTAAAACCAGAGTAATCTACGGCGCAACAGTTCGTTTCCGAGAAATTTAAGCAAACGCGTTTAGTTTAGTTGCGAGGAATCCATGAACTTATTGTTATATTTTTTTGATTTCATTGTACTTCTAATGAGTATAAAATAACTAGGAACATTTTGTATTTATTATAGTCATAGTCATAGTAGTAGGCAATAGTCATAGTATTATAGAAAAAAACATCATCACTATGGCAGTTCACAAATTACTCTAGCATGTCACTTAGATCACTCTGGTTTTACTGTCGTCAAATAAGTTCATTCACTCACTCATTCATCATTTGCCCACTGCTGAGTATAATCCGCGCGGGATGAGAATGGGATGCAACCTTTTTAAACTGAAACGCGCGCGGTAAGCAAACTCGCGTCGAAGCAACCTTGTCATAGTAAAAAAAAGTATATTTTCGATTGACTTTGACCAGGTTCCATCCCATTCTCATCGCGCGCGGATTATACAAGGTGTTACAAAAGTACCTAACTCTTTTTACAGGGTGTAACCTACTGGTCAACAAGATGTCGAATCTATAAAAAAAAGTTGAAAAAAACAATTTTTATTTTATAACCTAAAAAATTGAAAATTTTTCATAACTTTTTTGTTTTTGTTATAAGCTCAAATTTAAAAATATGTTTGTGCTTGTACATAGCTTTGAGTTGTTAAAACATTGTGAAAGTCAATGAAAACAATATTTAAAAAATACTTTTCTCCACCACATCGTTCACATTTTATTAATTTAAAAATTAACGGAATGTCATAGAGTAAAAAAAAATTTTAGGTTGTGATCCCTATCACCGGGTACTATTACCCTGTAAAAAGAGTTAGGTACTTTTGTAACACCTTGTATAAGCCTTTTCTCCCTCAACTTTTTCTTTTCCCCCGTTGCTTACTGCGCTCACTCCCATACAAACAGAGAAAACTGTTTTGTTTCATACAACTTTGATCTTATTGAATAACTAGCCTATAGAAGCAAAATGGGCTCCCAATTGACGGCTTCAATTAAGATTTATTCATGCTGTCGGTCCCTTTAATATTTTTGCAGTACAGCAAAGTAGAAATCTAATTCTAGAGGATTAGTTCGCTGGTTGTATGAGAAAAACGAGGAAACCCCGCTTTTGTCCGTCTACTGGGACGCCATCGACACGCCATTGCGTTACAGACTTAAAGGCTCCCACACAGGTGCGTTTTATCGGTCGGCAAGATCGGATGCGTTCTTGCGATATCTGTTTTCAGTACATTTTGAATTAGGAATGCCATTGCGTTCTTACCGCAGCAGTGTGTAGCTGCATGGCGATCCTAATACAAAATGTACTAAAAAAAGATGCTTATCCTTAAAATAGACTCATAGATAATTAATCGTAGTCGGAGGACACCACATTCGCATTTGATAAACCGATGGCCTCCGACTACGATTAATTATCTATGAGTCTATTATAAGGATAAGCAGGTCTTGTTAGTAGTCGGGTTTTAGTTTTTAACTTCTATTTTTACATTTCCAGTCCATTCGAAGGTTGTCTCGAAGAAATCGCTCTTAGCGACAAGACCGCCGTCTGTACTATTAGGTTAAGAAAATTCTTGTAAATAATTAATTTCTGGTGTACAATAAAGTGTTCTCTATCTATCTATCTATCTCTCAATAAAGCAAACGCAAAAACGCGGCTGTGTGGTCCCCCACGAGCCTGTAAACTGACCATTCAACTTGTGGACCGACGCCACGGTGACTCGTCCTATTTGTGAAGTGTTACTGATCATGGGACCTTTGGAGATGTCGATGTGTTCGCCGATCCGGTACAGCGTCACCTTGCCTGGAACAAAACGAAATGTCAAGGGTATGCGATCGTATCGAAGTTTACAGTCTAAGGCCCGTAATATCAATCGCAGTTTAAACCAAAAAAGCTATTTAAATTAAACCCTATCGATGTCGATTACTTTTCATACAAAATTATTCTAAGGTCCGAGTTTAAACTGTGATTGATATTACGGCACTTATACCGCAAAGGGAGGGTGGGAGCATTGTATCTAGCGCTTCATTCACATTAAGGCTGGAAGATAGCAACGTGGCGGGAATGACAAAATTTTCACAGTTTTTTACATTTTGTAGCTAAATTGAGCTATTTTTGTTCAGCAATTTTTCGTTCGAGGCAATAACATAGTATTATTTTCATTATTGTAAACAACAGAACAACAATAATTCAGCCGATTATGTGTTCTGGTCTACGACAAGTTTTTTGAGCAGTGCCACTGCTTCGTAGACCAGAACACATAATAGGCTGAATTATTGTTGTTCTGTTGTTTACAATAATGAAAAGAATACTGTTTTATTGCCGCGAACGAAAAATCTAAGTAATAGGTAAATGAAACTAAGGCCTTCGATTGCACCCTGTAATAGGTAAATGAAACTAAGGCCTTCGATTGCACCCTGTAATAGGTAAATGAAACTAAGGCCTTCGATTGCACCCTGTAATAGGTAAATGAAACTAAGGCCTTCGATTGCACCCTGTAATAGGTAAATGAAACTAAGGCCTTCGGTTGCACCCTGTAATAGGTAAATGAAACTAAGGCCTTCGATTGCACCCTGTAATGGGTAAATGAAACTAAGGCAAAAGTTTAGAAACGAAGCCATATAATACAAAAAAAAACGAATCGTTTGTGATTGATTGATGTTGATTGATTACCATTGGCCCTGGCGATGCTGGGTATCTGCCGCGCCTTGTGCTCGTGGTGCGCGAACATCTCCTGGGCCAGCTCCTGGGTAACCTAGCACAGTAAAGTAAAAAAGTTTAGTGCCATAAAATAATACGACAAGTGTTACAAAACATCTTACAGGGTGTAACCAACTCGTCAATAGGATGTTTATTCTGTAAAAAAAAGGTGAAAAAAACCTCAAAAATAATGTTTTTGTTTCAGCGTACATGAACATCATTATAAAAATCTTTATAAAGTTCCCTAGCATCGGTTAGTGCTTTAGAAAATACAAAAAATATTAAGATGAAATACGTCTCACAACTAGCGCCGCCAATGAAAAATAAAATCATATCTTTTTTTTGGATCCGTTTTTAGCAATAAACGCTCCTGCGATTTCTCAACGCGAGGCTTAACTATTTTTAGGACCTAAGGTTTGGATTCCAGATCCTAGAACTTAAGAATGCAATCGATTCTCGCCAAAAGTGGCCACTTTTGGCGAGAATCTATTGCATTCGTAGGAAATCCAATCCTGGGATCCAAACCTTAGGTCCTAAAAATAGTTAAGCCTCGCGTTGAGAAATCGCAGGAGCGTTTTTTGCTAAAAATGCATCCAAAAAAAAGATATGTTTTTTTTTCCATTGGCGGCGCTAGTTGTGAGACGTAATCACCAGGTGCTATTACCCTGTCAAAAGAGTTAGGATACCCTGCAACACCTTATCAAAGAGCATAGAATACAAACCTTATAAGTTTCAAAACTACGAAAGTTCTATTATAAGTGTATTAGTTACCTCGAGCCGCTCTACCGGTGACCCCTTCCGGACCAGCTTCACGTACTCGGCGCTCAGGGCCCGGAGCTCATTATCCGTTGGTCGCCAGTCGGGGAGCGTTGGGAGAGAGACGTCATAGGTGAATGATCCGCTGCGGACTACGGGTGGGAAAAGTTATGTTTGTTAGAGTTAGCCTTATTCCGAGCCTTAAGACCGATGGACTAAGTCGCGTTTTACCTAAATGCAATGCTGCCCTCATAAGGAAGAAAAAGGTAACCCCAAAATAGTGGAATGCCAGATCCCTATGAATTCCCCTAACATACAAAAAACTTAAACTTTATTTGCGAGTTTTGCGACAGAAAACCACTTAATTTTGTTGAATGCTGTTATGGAGCTTATGAAATATGCTTAAAAGCACTCATAGATGGCGCCCTCATATATAACCCAATTTTCCCAAAATTTTGGGTTACTGTTTTCTTCCTTATGAGGGAAGAATGACATTCCAACTAAATGTCATACTTATTCGCTTTATGCCTAGGAAGCTGCTCGTCTCTAACTACTAAATTGAAAATACCCGAGACATTTTAGCTTCAACTTAGCATATATCATAAACGGCTGAACCGATTTTGATAAAACATATTATGTAAAAACACTCGCTAGAAAACCTGTTTTCAAAAAATAAAAACCGCATACATATCGGTTCACACGTTTAAGAGATACGGTGCCGCAGACAGACACACACAGCGGTCAAACTTATAACACGTCTCAGTTTGGGTAAGGTTAGAAATTAAAGAACCGCCGATATTTTAATTTCTGAATATCTCATAAAGGTAAACCGATTTTGATGAAATCTAAAACATTTTTTTTTATACAAAAAGAAGGTATCACTGGAAGCTGTATAGATCATAACGTAGATGCAAAGGCCTTAGTAACTCACTGTCAGGTCCGGGGAAGCTGTGCAGGTCGACCACCACGTTGTCACGGAAGGCAACAGTTGCGCAGGCGCCCAGCACCAGCGAGCAAGTGCGCCAGAACGCTTTGTTCACCTGCTGCGGCTCGGCCACGGTGAAGTTTTGGAGCTGGGAAATTGACACGCAGTTGTATTTATTTTACTCTTGCTGGTTTAGTGACCCTTTTTTAGGGTTCCATATCTCAAAAGGAAAAATCGGACAAGTGCGAGAGGGTTCCGTACAAGTAGTAGGAAGATTTTCATAGAAAGTCTACTAAGGCGGACTTGCGTCAGTCAGGGTTAGCCAACTAACTCTGAGTTAATTTGATTTTCCATACAATTATTGACGTTAAGACACATTAGTCAAAGGTCCATACCATAGAGCTTCTGTTTCCTGTTTTTGTTTTCTTTCACACAATTAAACTTTGGTTCGTAACTCTGAAAGAGAAAGATCTTCTTCTTTTGTCCCTTTGCTCCTCCGTGGAGTCTGGGGCTGACACAAGGGCTTTTCATCTCTCTGTTCATGGCTAGGGACGAAGATGAGGGATGGAAGAGATACGTTCTCTCTGAGACGAAAGAAAAAGATAGTTTCAATTAAAAACTTACTTCCAAAGTGCAGTTCTCGGTGAGTGGACGGTGCATGTCCCAGTGCACTGTTCCGTCTAGGAGTGCAAGGGCACTGCTTTCCATGTGCCATTCGCTTAGATCTGCAAGAAATTATGAAGGAACTTTATAAGATCATAATATGATTACCTATCTACCCTAAAAACTTTAGAAACATACACATAACCCCTGAAAATGCGCAAGGTTGAATGTGAGTTGCGTGGTGAATGTGAAACTGTTGAGTGGAAGTGATCCTCTAACAGAACTATAACTAAATTGTTATAGTTCTTATAGTTACACTTTATTTAGTCTCTGACATCAGTGGCACATTATTGGTGTTATGCCCGTTTTCACCAACCACCCCTAAGTTTAAAAGACCTTTTAAACATTTATAATAAGTTGAAAAAATTCACTCGGGACAGGAATTGAACCCGCAACCTTCCGCAACTTATTATAAATGTTTAAATTATTCCCTAGCACTGGTTAGTGCTTTAGAAAAAACAAAAAGTGTTTAAAAGACCTTTTAATGCAAATTATCTGCACCTCCACAAGTCTAGCGGTCACGGACGAAGGACCATACGAAATTAACTTACAACGCTTGTGAGTTGAGTTCTTATGGTCCCTCATCCATGACCACTAGTCAGACTTTTATAGATAACTAGTTGTGCCCGCGACTTCGTATGCGTTTTTACACATTTGACATTTAATTTAAATTCGACTGTGGAGGAAAACTCAAAATGAAGGTTTTTTTAAACCCCCGACCAAAAAAGAGGGGTGTTATAAGTTTGACAGCCTTGTGAGTGTGTCTGTATAAGTGTTTATGAGGGTGTGTCTGTCTGTGGCACCGTAGCTCTTAAATGGGTGAACGATTTGGAAGCTTTAGTTTTTTTTATTTTATTTGAAAGCAGGTTTTCTAGCGAATGTTCTTAGTTATGTTTTGTCAAAATTGGTTCAGCAATTTATTAAATATGCTTATTCGAAGCTAAAATGTCGGGGGTATTTTAATAGTTATTATTTCCTTACTTGCGGTAGCAGGGCTCAAAAGAAAGCAATAGAATAAAATAGAATAAAAACCCTAATCTGAACAATACATTTATAATATGTATTGTTTACATTAAGGTATCGCCCGTGATAAGATACCAGGAAGCTTAGCATAAGAATTGATTAGGAAGTAAAAGGGTTTATAATATGTATCTCCCTCGACGTAGAGTGGGATAGATAAAGTTATAAGCCCATAGATAAGGTCTTACTCATTCTCATGCTAAGCCAGCAAGCAAAGCATACGGCTAATAACTATGTCTATCCAGCTCAACGGTAAACAATAGTTATTTGTTATGCAAGAATGCAAAATTATTGTTTGCGGCGAGTGCTTGTATTGAATACCGAGCGGTGTTAAAAGACCGCCAACAAAGTGGGAGACCACATACAGGGTATTAAAAGACCGCCAACAAAGCGGGAAACCACGTATTTTCCTCATCATAAGGAACATTTTTGCCCAAGGAACTATGCCTGGGAAATCAACGGTTTCCGAGATAATGAGGTTCAAAGTCGGATTTTTCAATACTTTTTTTTTGCAGAAATGTATTCAGTATCTAGTTCTTAAGAATCCCCTGAAGCTCTGCAGCCCTCTCGCTCGCACTTTTGAACATTTTAATTTATTGTAAGAGAATGATTAAACTTTGGACGATAAAATATAGTTGCAGACATAGATAATAAAGCTATCGACATGTGGACACACTATTGATTTCATATTCCTACTAATAAAAAAAAAAAATCACTGAACTTCGGTTAAAAGTAGTAGTTCAGTAATTTATTTTTTAAACTATAAATGTGAAATTTAAAGTATGTCTACATGTCGATAGCTTTATTATCTATGTCTGCAACTATATTTTATCGTCCAAAGTTGAATCATTCTCTTACAATAAATTAAAATGTTCAAAGGTGCGAGCGAGAGGGCTGCAGAGCTTCAGGGGATTCTTAACATAAGGTAGCCATATCAAAATTATGAATATTTCTTACAAAAAACGACGTTAAAGTTGCAACCCGCAATGTATTCTAAACATCGGCACTTCAAGCTTAAGTAACATAATCTGATACCTACGCTTGCGCAATATGACTTCTGTGCGTCCATTGCGCACAGAAGTCATATTGCGTCCACGTCCATTGCGTGAAAAAATATTTTTCAAAATTATAACCTTAAAACCAAAATAATTTCCCAACAATAATTTATCGAAAAAGTACTTTGTTTTGGTGTCTAGTGGCTTTCGAGTCTGTTGGCGGTCTTTTAACACCCTGTATAGTCCTCATCATAACGATCATTTTTGCCCAAGGAACTATGCCTAGGAAATCAACGGTTTCCGAGATAATGAGGTTCCAAGTCGGATTTTTTTTCCGGAAATGCAATTTTTTTTTCGGAAATGTGTTCTGTATCACGTTATTAACATATCTTCTCAAGAAGCTATATCAAAATTATGAATATTTCTTACAAAAAACGAAGTTAAAATTGCAACCCGCAATGTATTCTGAACATCGGATAGCCTAGATTGTTCCCAGAACCAGGACTTATCACGGTCCTAAATATGACTGAAAACTATTCAGCGGTATTCGCGTGATGAGGTAACACACAGACAGACAGACAGACAGACAGACAGACAGACAGACAGACAGACATAGACCGATTTTTTTGCATTTTTGTATTCAGTATAGTTTACTTAGTAAACCCTGATAGTTTTTTTCTAAAAATATTCAATGTACAGAATTGACTTCGCTAGAGTTTTATTATAAGTATAGATTTGCGTTAAAATGTCCCCCAAAATTACGGGTGGTTGGTGAAAACGGGCATTAGCTTATTAAATTAGTTCTATACTTACGTCTAGCGCAATCGAAAGGTGTAGAAAGGTCCTTATTCATGACGAAAGTGCAGTCTTTCGGAACCCCCTTGAAATTTACTTCGATCTTCTCAATTCTGCCGACATTTTCAATCTGGCGCTTCTTCTCCAAGGTGAAGAGGTGGTGGCGACGCTCTATCGCCTCTTTGGTGCTAAGAAACCCTGAAATATGCATGAGAAAATGTTTGAAAACATCGTAGGAAGAAATCGAAGTATTTCATTGGAAAATATGTTAAATACTCACGAATTCCAAGCGAGCTCTTGACATGGTTGTTTTGCAGAGCTCTCGACGTTAAAACGCTTATATTACGCTTCATTTTCTAGTATTTTAGAGTAAATTCCGATCACAACAACACGATTTTTGAGGTTATGTCGCGCACACAGATTATTTTTGCGAGAATTTTGACATGAGTTTTTGCCACAGAACAAAAAAACAATTTTGACAGTTCCCAATTTCCCAAAGTTGCCCAACATGAACGCGAGGGGCGCTTAAGTCGTAAAAAAAATCTTCACGTATTTGCAAGATAGATAGAATAGGAGCACTACCTACTACCTATAACACAAGGGAACAAAATCAGACTTTTTTTCTGTTGCATAGAATTTTATGACTGTTGTTTACTAATTCGAGGTCGCTGATTTCAAATCTACCCTTAATTTTTCTCTAACAGCTTTAGTTTTTGAGATACAGCTATTGGCCATATTTTTGCACTAGTTACACTTAACTTTCATAAAACCGAGCTCTTCTTTTTAAGTTTCTTATTTTTTAACAATGTCCACGTCAAGAAACATCTGTTAAAACGATCCCGATTATTTATGTAATATTTGTGGTGAATATGCATTTAAAAAAAAAGACTGAGTGTGCCGGAGTTCGTAAAACGGGTGTATTTTGATTGCTTTGGATTTATTTCGGACAACCGTGGCAAGTACTGAGTGCCTTATATGGTATGTTACACATGCGTGGAGTATTTGAGATTATGGGCGAATAAGAAAATATCCCATTTTAAGTATCAAACACCCATGATCTGGCGGGAACCTTTTAATCATCAGGATGATTGTAATTTTTGCGTGGTTGATGTATACGGGATTAACCAAAGTAACCGGTCCAAATGGTTTTACCCTAACTTGTTATCTGTTACTCGACCAGTCCTGTACTTGGCCTGGCCTTGGCCTTTCATAAAATGCCTGGATTGTATTTTTTTTAGACAGCACATCAACAACAATTTCTGGGAACTTTAAAGCTAAGCGGATCACATTGAAGAGTGGTTGTCGTGCTTCCAGCAGCTTGGTTGTAATATGAGCATCAACGTACACTTCCTTCACAACCATTTGGACCATTTCCCTGAAAATCTTGGTAATCTGAGTGAAGAACAAGGCCAACGGTTCCATCAAGATATTCGAACTATGGAGGAGCGGTACCAGGGTCACTGGAATGCCCACATGATGGCGAACTACTGTTGGAGCATTAAAACAGCCTATGGTAAACCAAGTAAAGCAAAAAAATCTTTAAAAAGTTTTTTTTTTAATAAGTAGTGGATGTTTAATGATTTTTTTTGGAATAAAATTGGATTTTTCTTGAAAATCGCGTTTTTACTTTTTCTCAAAAACTAAAGCTGATACGAAAAATCTGACTTCAGATTTGAAATCAGCACCCCGATAATTAACAATATTAGTCATAATATTTCATGCAACAAAAATGCTGTTCCCTTGTGTAATAATCAACGCATTATTTTTTCCCCATTTCATTTCACCGTTGGGCCATTGGCAAGTCAGCCTGTGCATTATAACCAGAAGATTCATAATTAGGTACATGTATCATTTGATTGACTTATTTGTTCGGAGTTCCAAAGTTATTTTTTACACGAGAATCAAATAAGAAAACTATGTTACATTGCATAGGTAGTACCTATGCCAAAGGCGTCACTGCAAGAAAACTACTAACTTTTACACACTGGTACAGACGGCCAGTCTAGGATACCTACCGCATGGTATGGTAGCTCTTACCGCGCGCAGCATAAGGGCGCCAATCGAACAAAGAGGTATCCTAGCGTGTAGCCGACTGTACATACTAACTGGACCATGATGTATCAGAGCATTTCTCAAATTTTTTACCACACTTTCAAAAGTTCGCTGAAATTAAAAATATCTTTATATGATCCTTTTCTGTATGAATTCCGATTGCTTAGCTAATATATTATTGGATTTTTCATAAGAAACTCCAATTTAATGAAGATTTTGGGAAATAAATAACTAGTGGTTCGGCCCGAACTATGAACTCGCGACCCCATATAAAATTAACAACCCCATATCTCAGCAACCCCTCGAACGATTTGGCTCATCTTTGAACTTAAAAATTCTCTTGGCCTCATTTACCTGCCTACCAAATTTGATGACGATCCGACTAAATTTACTCAAGTTATCGTCGAACGAACATTCATACATACATACATACATACATACATACAAACGCCGGATTGTTCCAGTAGACTCGGAGAACTTCGCTCGCTTCGCTCGCTCGTTCAATAATTACTAAATAGAGGTAGATTAAGGGTTCCAATTTTGTGACTCCTTCTCTGTATGAAAAATACTATAAAGTCGCAGTTTCTATTATCAGAATGATCTAAATCTAATAGATAAATCAACCATTTTAATCATATTTCCTGAAAAAGATCATGAAAACTTGAAAATAGTTTCAGAATCAGGGTTTAGATTATTTTTTGTAACATTCAACCAAAATTTATGTTAAAGTTTTCAATAACTTCAAAAATAATCATTGTATGAACAAATACTTATTTTTTCCTAATATGTTGAGTATTTCTTTAGTTTCAAAATAAGTTTCATTATCTTAAATTAATAAATTAGTACTTTAAATTGAATTACTAAAAACAAAAGTTTGGGACAGTTACAAAAAAGAAGCCGTTGGTTACAAAAAAGATCTTATAAGGCTCCATCTCTACTACGCAATATATTTTAATCAAAAAGAAAGTAAGTTTAAATAAATGACGGATTCGAAAACACAAACACATTATATTTTAAATATTAGAAAACATTTTACACCTATTATTGTAAAAAAAAAATATCTTCTTTTCGGACGCGTTTTTAGCAAAAAACGCATCCAAAAAGAAGATATGATTTTTTTTTTCATTGGCGGCGCAAATTATGCCTATATCTAATTATGCCTATACGCCTACTCTATTGTAGGCAAGCGCAATGTAATTCCAGGTCATTAGTCACCGTTAGAGCGGAAGACCGCACAGTGGTCGATTTGTACGATTTAGGCGGCCAAAACTATTTTATGCTTTATTTCAGTAATAAATACGACAACAAATGCTAATCTGGTATTTTAGAGTGAATATATATGTTTATCCCTATTCGTTTCATTGAAAGCGTATTTTTCTATACAAAAAAACATTTCTGTGAAAATATTTTTTGTAAATAGCGCCAATGTTTTTAAATTTTCTTTAAATCTCCCTTTGGTGTAAAATATATATATTGAGTTCATTTGAATTATCGAAATCGGCTTAGTAGTTTTTGATATTTGGGTTAAGAATTATCACAATTTGTTAAGTAAAAGACGGCCGTACATAAAAAAAAATGTTTATTCTCTACAGTCTGCATGCCTATTTAAATTTAAAATAAAATATGGATGACAAAAAAATACAGTATACACTAAAATTAAATGGTCAACAGTTATTACCACATTATTATACTAAATGTTACTTACAATGTTAGGTACCGAATCATAAACAATAAGACAATATTTTATGAAAGTTTAACATACAAATTGTTATGTTACTCTTTAAAAGACAATTCTTCCTCACCGTCACTTTCCATGCATTTATCACAAGTGCCTTTTGTATTTGGCTCTGCAGGAAGCAAAAGCTCCAAAGTTTCCTGCAAAAATGGTTTTGATCGGATCTTGTTTTTTTTTCTCATTGAACTGATGAGTGGATCTGATGTCAAGAGTAACCTGTGATAAATATCAAGGTTACAGTCTTCGCGTGAAAACTTTCGAGCAAAGTTTAGACGGTATGAGCGAAAGTGCTTATTACGAGCTTCTGCAGCTTCCTCCGAAAGTTGACCAATAGGCACTAGAGAATTTTCTATAACTTTTCCACCATGTACCAAAATTTTATGCATGGTAGGAGTCATAGAATGCCAACCATATAACTCTACATACAGTTTAGCTGTCTCCATGGCGTATTCATCAAATTTCGGGACATCTATTTTGTGACCGCTTGATATGGCTTCCAAAATAACTTTAATTCTATAAATAAAATTAAAGTCTATTCCCGTTATTTCAGCAGCCAGATGTGGGTTTTCAAAAAATCTTCTACTAGTATTGCCGTCATTTGTGTTACCAAAATTACATTTTGGCATATCTACCAAGATACCTACTTCTTCTCTGAATCTTTGCTGAATCTCTTTTTTTTTTGTTGTTCTAGCATCTTTTTTGCTTTGGTTCTTTTTTCACGGTATTTCCCAACGGGCAATTTATAAGCTAAATGTAAAATACTCTCGAATAATCGAATTCTGGCATGTAAAGTTGATAGGCCAAATTCAAGCGATTCTGGGTGAATTTCGTTTTTTTTTACTTAAGTCATTAAAGTTTTTTGAAGTGGCTCCGCATATGTTGCATCTACTCGTTGATTTGGTTTCAGTCGCCGCATTGCAAACTTTGCCGTCCACCATGGTCATTTTAAGACTGTGGCTAACCGAGAATTTTTGCCCATTCAGTTCCAATTCCGTGGCTTTTAGGGACTTCACACTGTCCCGAACGTAATTTATTTCATCTTTTGTAATGTCTGTAGACTCTTTTATAAATCTGAATCGTATCGGGCGGCAATATCGTGGTGAAGAAGGAGTCGGGTTTTGCCAAACCATTTTTGTTTTGTCTTCGCCGCAAACAATTTGTAGAGGCACGAATGAGCTCAAAAATATATTTGCATCCGAGTCGGCGTCATTCATTAACTTTTGTTTGTATTGAGCTTGTTGTGAACCATCACAACCCCATTTGCAGATAATCTGCAAGGAATTTCTCTCAGTTTCTGTAAGAGTCATTAGTACTTCTTCGAGGAAAATTGATAATCGCGTGACGGTGTGATCTAACAAAGATTGTAGATCACTTTCAGCACAGGAACTTCCTGTCAGGAAGCGGTCACTCGTAGCGTCTCTTTGCGTGGGTAACATTCCTGTTTAGCCTTCAACACTAATTCGTAGCACGGGTAAAAGCTTCTGTTGGTTGCTCGCACAATTTCATATTGACTTCGTGTCAAATCAGCGTCCACGCACATTCGCAGTGCCTCCCGAGGCGTAAGGGGATCTTGTGCCTTTGATTTGGAATGTCTTTTTTTACATTCGTTTGCGGCTGCAGGCGAATTTGTAATATCTTTTAGGACTTGCGAGGCGTTTCTTTTTCCTTCTTTTTGTAAAATTACTTGCGCTGCGTGAACTATCACTTCTTTGCCTACAGAGGAGCGAACTTCTTCTGTTTTCCTCCTTTTAGTTCTTTCACTACATTCACTGAATGTTTTGCTAGGTCGTCCTGACTTATTATGCGTTTTTATGGGCATCTCGAACGTTCCTGCTAACCATGCATCATTGCTTATAAGAATTTTTTCTAGCGTGTTGCGTGTTTTGGACCATCTCTTTTTTATTTCTGTTTTAAAATATGAAAATTTATGATTTATATACTTTTTGTCTTCGTCGGAGTCCCCGTAAGACACTAACAAATAATTTTGTAAGTATTCCAATTTGTCGTTTATTGATGGAGAGTTTTCCTCAATCATCTTATCAAAAAGATATCTGCGAGTTACTACCTCCATGCCCGAGTAACTTGATGAACCTAGAACAACGAAAAGGAATTTGAGTGACTGAGGTGACAGCTGTCTTGT
Organism: Zelleria hepariella; assembly: GCA_949319315.1. Classification (NCBI taxonomy): domain Eukaryota; kingdom Metazoa; phylum Arthropoda; class Insecta; order Lepidoptera; family Yponomeutidae; genus Zelleria; species Zelleria hepariella. Next base: position 2,119,387 of record OX439379.1, on the reverse strand, counting down.
ATGTCATTTGTTGATTGAAACTACCCTCGGTTATGAACATAATTAGACATTGACTCCCCCCGTTACGGATACAAATTAAAAAGTAAAAAAGTATTTTTAATAACGTTCCTGACTACGGAGAAGAGCTCCCAGTGACGTGAGATCGTGTAGATGTGACCATGGCTCGAGGTTTCAACCGATGGAGGATCGGTTCCCAAACTGAGTAGTTGGAACATCCCCTCAGTTTGGGAACCGATCCTCCATCGGTTGAAACCTCGAGCCATGGTCACATCTACACGATCTCACGTCACTGGGAGCTCTTCTCCGTAGTCAGGAACGTTATTAAAAATACTTTTTTACTTTTTAATTTGTATCCGTAACGGGGGGAGTTAATGAATTATTATTTTTCTCGCGAAGTGGTCAAAGGTGGTGGCTATTTTTTTTGTGGTTATCTGCTCAAAGAGCTATACTATTAGAAACCATAAGGAATTTAACTCGGACGGTCTCGGAAGTACAACATTTTTACTATTGAAAATAAAAAAATGATAATATTTTCTATGAAAAAGGGCGATCTTTGATACGTTGTAACTGCACTAAATATTGATATTCCTTATCTTAATTTAAATTATATTTGAAGGAGCTTACCTGAATTTTCGACTTCCATCATTTTCACTTGTAACTGAATAATATCCAATGAAATATTCACTTTAGAATAACGGTTGCGCTAAGAGTGTCGAGAACGAACGCGTACAGCTTGCGCGACGATCAAGTTCCGACTACCTGTGGGGGCGCGCACGCAGTTCTAGGAACTGGGGAGGGGTGGGGTTTGGGCAGTCGGGGTGTCTATTTTTCCGGGAATCAATTAGTTTTGTTATTAGTTAACTTTGAGAAATGGACTTTTGGCCGCCTAAATCGTACAAATCGACCACTGTGGACCGGTTACCCATAAAACAGAGTTATTCTAGTTTGGGGACTGGGAACCTAATTTTAAGTACAAATAATTATAGTTCACTCTACCTAAGTTCAAAATGTAAATCTTATAGAGCAAATAAAACTTTTCATTTTAATTTCATTTTCATCTGGGCCTTTATCTAGTCGCTTCCTTGCTTTCTTCTGTTTTTTGCTTCTATTTTAGCGCCTTGTTTTATTTTGGCCGATGTTAGAGGCATTTTCTTGAGCTGTTAAAATGTAAGCGTACCTTAATAGTTCAGTTTTTGTGACTCAATATTCCGTCGCATACCTACGTGACCACAGAAAAGTTGCAAAATGGACGGTCACATATAGTGCGGTTACTTTTTCAAAAAAATATTATGGAACTACAAGACAAGTAACCACTGTTACTATGACTTAATTTAGTGTCAGGTAGTTTAGCATTATGCTACAATAGAAACATGTGACAAATTCTAATCAACTTACATAGAATCCTGGTCACAAAGTTGAAGTTGCTTAGAGGACCAAGGTAGACGCGCCGTTATGGCCTTGTCCCAGTGGCAACACTGACACATAAAACGAATATCGCGGCTTTCTGTGGCATACTGTAGAGTGACCAGATTCGAAAAAGTTCTAGTAAAATGGTAATTTTTACCCTCTTGTGGCTCTAAAGTGGGTCACAAAGTCTGACCTCTGGTTTGGAACTTTTTCGGGACACACATAAAATAGATTTTTTCCCTCAGTTACACGAATAAATCCCTTAAAATGCCATTGAAATGTGGATCTTTATACTTCTCAACACGTTTTAAAACCAAAATACGGGGATGGTTTCATAGAACTTTTTAAAAATATTTAAGTTTCAATGTACAATTTGTTAGGTGGGACATTTGACTTTTCATACATTGGGCATTTCCATGGTTAGTAATTAATTGATTTTTAACTAGATATTCAGTCTATTAACATAGTGTCATATTTTTTTCTGATTAATATGATAATTAAAGAAGCATATAAGCAAACAAGTATCAGCAATTTTTATATAACAACAAAGTTATACGTCTTCTAACCCACCGGACATGAGTCAAACGTGTTGTGGTAAAAAAAAAGAGAAACGCTCATCAAATGAAAAACCATGGTTTATGATAAAAATGCTTTTTTTTTATTCAACCAACCATTGTCCTCTTCCTACCCCTAGCTCTAACTTCCTCAAACTTACTCAGTATCTCTTTAACATTATTCTTACTGTACTTTTTATAAGCTTCTAGAATTTCACTGAAAAGGTCTGGATAGTCGTTGTGAGTGCTTATCAGTGCCCTTTCTAGGACATACAAGTCCACACCCTTATCTTCTGTGCTTGAATCAACAAAAGACAAACCGAAGTCAATCATTACTAACTGGACATTATCGATTTGCAACCACTTTGTATCGTCTTTAGAGTCCGTTTTAATTTTTTCAACAATTAACATATTGGATGTCGTCAAATCTCCATGAATAATGTTGCTGTCATGGAGTTTCCGAACGGTTTCACCAATGGTTTTAGCTATGGATTTCAATGCGTTTGTGCCGTTCAGATTTTTTTGCTGCGTAACAACATTGATAATGAAATCTTTTACGGTAATGCTGTCTTCAAAATGCTGCATGTAGATGCGACGGCGGTCGAAATCTACTAAGTATAACGTTGGAGTCTTCACATAGGCAGCTTTGCATCGTACAATAGCCCTCGCTTCGTTCTTTATTCTTTCTTTCGTTATAGAATTGTCCAAGTCTTCGTGGCGGTAGTTTTTCTTGAATCTCTCCTTGATAAGCGTAGGCTGGCCGAGATAGCTACATATGTAGAGCTTAGCTTCAGCCCCTTGCTTCAAAATTTTCAGGTCTTCAGTCGTTTCGCTGCTGTAACAAGTTTAAAAACATAACCTCCAATTTCTGTACCAAAATACGGGTTTTAATGCTGAAAGTCAGTTTTAGATTGATTGAATAGTACCGTGATTTACCTCATTGTGTATTCCTTGGTAAAAATCAGGTAAAAATGCAGTAACAGCTAGGCTTTTCTCCAAAATCAAAATTCACATTGTTTACCAATAGACATCGACGAGTTTTTTTTTTAATTTATCAATTTTTGACAGATACCGTTTTTTTGACGCACGAACTCGAACGCGTTGAATGTAAGCATGAACAAAACGCACAAGTACGGACAGCAAAGAACAAAATTCGCTGCAAGGAGCGCGTACTTCAAAACCGGTAGGTATTTTCTTGTACTTATGTATACCTACTTGTTTTGCAGCTACGTGCAAGCAGGCTAGCCGCCAGAGAGAGTGCGAGGGAGGCTGTGGGTGTGTGATATCGTTCGTTCGCTGCTCTCTACCGGCCGGCAATATAAAATTCCATCAAACCATCCAATTTCCAACGAATTCCTCAATGGACACAGTGATTTAGCACTACGATTTATTAAATTAGTGGTATTCGAACGTATTTCGCCTAACTCGCGCGCGCTTTTGCCGGAAAAAAATCGCAGTCGAGTGCCGAAGAAAAAAAAAAAAGAGACAATTAAAAAAATAAAATTGCAGTGTGCATTGGAGTGTTTTATTTTTATTATTCTCAATGATGTCCGTAGAGGGAATGGAATACGACAACATCGTCCAAAATGGACCAAAAAAGGTAAGATTTCTACCTATTAATTAACTACAATAAATTGCTGCATTTTCCTCAACATTTGAATCACTTTTCAAAAAAAGTAATCGTCTGGTTAGTCTATAATTACGCTGCGTACTAGAGGGTTAAAAGGGTGCATCGAAAATGTCCTATATGTAGGACAGTCTGTCTGGGCTTTCTATAGGTATTATGCATGCGTAGGTACGGTCGGCCACAGTCTCAGATACCCCGTGGGCGGTGTGGCAGATCTTACCGCTTGCGGCATAAGGGCGCCAATGGAACAAAAAGGGGTATCCTAGGGTGTGGCCGACTGTACCTACCTACTGCAGTGAACGTCTGCGAATTTGGGTGCAATTTCCTCTTTCACGTCCGCCCGCTTTTCGCCTCAAGCTACAAGTACTTTTGATAATTTTGTACGAGTTTTAATGATGATTGATCCGCCGTGCCAGCTTTCTTGGCGATTGTGGCCCATTTATATTTTCAGGAGAAGAATGTCATGATGGTCATGAGATTCTCCTCAATAAAACACACCCTCACTCACGCACTATTCCAGGAGCAAGCAGATGCACCAACTTTTTTTATTGGGTATGTTTGATAGGTGGTTGTACAACTACAGGGTGCACTCTAAGTCGATAGCGAAACTTAAAGTAGACTGACTACCTGATCACTACAAACAACTTGTACTAGGTGGCGAAAAAAATGGAGCGAAAAAAATATCAGCTGTTTCATACATTTGGCGCAGTACTGAGTCGACCTTTTGTATGGAACAACTGATATTTTTTTCGCTCCATTTTTTTCTCCACGGTACAAGTCGTTTGTAGTGATCAGTAGACAGCCTACATAAAGTTCCGCTATCGACTTAGAGTGCATCATGTAGATAGATACTTACCTATCAAGTACACAGCTCTTGTCGCCTTTGTAGGTTTATTAGAAAAAAGTTTTAAATAGAGCTACTTTCATCGTTTATTATAGTGTGGTTGCTACGTCACTTTGGGCCCTGGCCGACATCACCAAAATACCTATGAAAATAATATTGAAATCCTATTACCTGCTGCTATATTTTTAAATGCGTGATTTTTTTATAAATTGTTTTGGAATCGGTGCAAATTCTCAGAAAATTACCTATGCAGTTTTCTTCGAGATAGACAGGGTATCACCGTGTCAATTTTAACGCCTTATCATATCAAACTTACCTAGGTACGGTCGGCCACAATCTCAGATTCCCCATGGCAGCTCTTATCGCGCGCGGCATAAGGGCGCCAATCGACCAAAAAGGGGTATCTGAGACTGTGGCCGACTGTACCTATATCTAATCTTATGCAACCATATAAAAATTGCAATAATACCTGGAATATTGGCATTATTATCCTCGTAGGTGACGACATATGTAAAAACATTTGTTTATTTTTCCACTTATGCGTAACGAGCGCAAGGAAGGCCCACCCACTCAAGCAAATGACTTCTTTATCCGATCGTCTTCCTGTTTACTGTTTTTGGGAATCTGGTACAGTGGGAACAAAGGGTTTGAGCAGTCCCTTAACCGAAATAATAAATCATTCCTTTCCTATGTTACCTACCCTGCCTACTATGTAGTGGTTATCTAAAAAAAAATATTTTCCCCCAATTTTTTCCGTCTGTGGTCCTTCTCTTGCACGGGTGGACTGCTTAGATTCGTAACACGGTATAAAGTGGACTAGCTGTACCTATAAACTCTCATTTGTGTGGAAGCAACTTGATAATTCAGACAGTCCTTTTTAAATCACTAGTACTTTTTCATAATCAATATGATTTTAATAGGTGATTACCATAGACTTACTAATTCTATGGTGATTACCTACCTACCTACCGAAATTTACTTCAAAATGAAATTCAATAAAATTACTCTGCTTTTACTTCGCATCGTCAGCGTCCATAAAATAACGGCCAACCAAACTTGTTCCATCGCGAGCGCAAATGTGTGAACTGTGAACATTCCTACTCCAGTTCTGGCGATCACCGCTAGCCATTGTTTGGTTTGACGTGATTACTTGTTGTACGATAACATGCCCACTAAGTAAGTGGATTGGCACAGAGGGCGTAAACATTTATGTGGCCTAGAATGTACCTATCTAAGATGTCCCACTGCACTTTTTTTAACCCCCGACCAAAAAGAGGATGTGTGTCTGTCTGTCTATCGGTCCCCCCCCCCCCCCCTCCGATCAGTGGCACCGCACGTAACCGGGGTTTCCTCGTTTCTCTCCTACAACCAGCGGACTAAGTAATCCTCTAGAATTAGAATATTCTTTGCTGTACTACAAAAACGTTAAAACAGAGAGCCCATTTTGGCACCATTGCGTTACAGACGGGGTTACCGGGTTACCCTTGACGCCATTGCGTTCATATTTACAAAGTTTGAAAATTTATTTATTTTTTACATTGCATAGTCATCCTTTGATACTTCGTAATGTTTATTCAAAGGTAATACTATTTGTACAATACCTATCAAAATTAGTCTCAATTCGTGAAATATAGAATTTTGTAAATTCCGCTATGTTAAAAAGAATGTGTCAAGGGTATAGGATAGGGGCAGGCCGCTGCTCGCTGATAGATTGCGTTGCAAAAAATAGATCCATCCAAGCGTTTGCTATTAATGCGTCGAATTTATTATGTCCTAGTAGGTATGTAGGTAGGTACTTGCAAAATAAAAAACAATTCATTCTGCGGGTCACTCTACTCACGCTGATTAAGGCCCGGTTTCAGAGTTGAGAATTTTACTAAGCACATACTTACGTATCGCTCTGTCACGCTCTTTTGTGAGAAATCTGCAGGGTCAGGACGATACTTACCCATTTGCTTAGCAAAATTCTCAACTCAGAAACCGGGCCTAAATCGCCGACGTGCATGAGTAGTTAGTTACTTACGTCATTACGTGACCGATTCAAAATCGGCAGGCGGTGGGCCTTCTCTGTGTAACTATTTTGTTACCGAGCGGTAAGTTCCGTAACTGTTTTGAGTTGGAACTTGGAAATAATGACTCCAGTTACGTTACTAACTTGCCTGTGACAAGATAAGGATCCTCCTACGCGTTTTAAGTCAGCTTAATTTGAATCCAGTTAGCTTCAGTCAGTACCTGTATTTATACAGGGTGTTATACCGTCGATGGAGCCACGCAACTATCCAAGACTAATAAAATAAATCAAGCTAAAGCAAATTTTTTTGACGAGAAATACCATCTTAGGTAGTTACTATACCTAATAATAGCACTTACCTAATTATTTTGCACCATTCTAAATGCTTAGGTATATTTTTTTTAGCCCTGTCTCTAAAGTAGATTTTAGGTTTTACGTTTACGTCTAACTTATCCAAATATTATTCTTCGCGCCACAAATCACAAACACACGAATCTTCTAAAGCCGTTTATCCATAACAAAAAGTTCCCCTTTATTAAATCGGTAAAGGAAACAGATTTAGCTCAATACAGACCAAGGCACAGCAAAGAAAAGACGCAGAAGCCATTTGATTACTGCTGCGCGACCTGTATGCGTTATCAGCGCTCGCTATAAGCATAAAATTAAATGAAAAGTTTTATTTAAATTTTTTTTTCCTTCTAGTAGGACATTTAATTATAACGATCATATCAAGTCAGTGTATAGTGTGTAGAAGATTGGGTTGGATGAATTTAAAAAAAAATTGAAAAGCGGCTATGCGTAACCGTCCTTTTGTGGTCTCCTATGTTGTGTAGTGTGGCGCATATATTGTCTATGTAGGCGGATGTCGTTGACCCCCAAGTTTGGCTGTTTGGCGTTTGACAACATTGAATGGGCTTTGTGGGAAATGTCACTTTTTTGGCGGGACTAGTTTTGTATCTTTTTTGTAACTTTTTACCCTCAGCTTTCCTACTGGACACTTAGAAATACCACTAACCCAAGTACGAAATTGCGTATAGGTACTTACCTATTTTTAAACTGGAAGGATTTTAATTTAATAATGCGAAAATTAAATCAGTCAGCTAACTGTGCTAATGACGGAAATTTCACTTCCGGTAACTTTTTTTAAGCGACATAAGCCAAGACATTTAACAGACAGCCACCAAAACGACTCCGCCATCCTCCCTCAATCTACCCGTAGGTACTTAGCCAGAAATGCAGGGATCGTGCAAAGTGATGTCGCAGCTATTCCTGGACTTGGGCGCGTGCCAAGCCAAGTGCACTCGTTAAGTTCGAGGTCAGGCGAAGTGGAGGAACGCGCAGTATCGGTTTTGATCTCCTCGGTAAGCTTCGTCGCTTGTTGTCGAGGATGTAAAACACCTACAGGGTGGTTGTTTTAGTCCTTTTTTACCTTGCCTGCTGTGAACTAGGCCGCTTACAGCGTCCGAGGGTAACTTGGAAACTGTAACTGGCTACCTATTATTACGGTTCCAAAGATACAGCCATTTAAATAAGGACAGACAGACTGACAGCGGAGGCAGAATAAAGGGTCCCGTTTGGCACCCTTTGGATACGGAACCCTAAAAATCCAGAAAAGTAACTACCGAGATTTGCCCCGGGACCTACCGATTATAAAGCAATAGGCTTCTTTCTACCGTTTTTAACCACTGGAAGATCTAGCTCCATAGGGTCGATCGAGCACCTTTGGAATCCTTATCCTTCTCCGAAACCACTGTACGGTCGGCCACAATCTCAGATACCCCATGGCAGCTCTTATCGCGTGGCATAAGGACGCCAATCGAACTAAAAGGGGTATCTGAGACTGTGGCCGACTACCTAGCTGTTTATTCTTTTTTTTTTTTGATCCTCATCTTAAAAATAAACCCGGAAGTAAAGTGACTCCCCCAATCACTGTCCGACTCCGCGGTCCCGAACAACACATGTGCCGGACAATGGGCAGCTTTGTCTGAGCCGTACCGAATGGCGCTTTCATTCGAGTTGAGATGAGACTGTAGTGTACACTTGTACAGTCAATCTCTAAAAGCTAAAAGAAAAAATAAATATTTTCAGACTGTTTCAGTAAGGAGTTAAGGAATCGTCAATAGCACGGAAGATCTTCCACATTTTTGACTTCCGGTCACACTTCCGCCAAAAAGTCAAATTTAAAACCGGAAGTCAAAAATATCTCTCCGACTAAACATAAAACAGTATGGACGGATTTGGATTGAATACCTGCAATACTCCGTGCAATTTTAGTGGTTTTAAAGCCGAAGGTATTTTGTTACACTGGTGATTCTGAGCCAAATTACAAAATTTCATTCCAAAACTCGCGAAAAAAAGTTCACTTCTCCATACAAATGGTGTGCAACTAAATACCCTCGGCTTTAAAACCACTAAAATTCCACGGAGTATAAGTATTCTGACTTGTCTGTGATAGAATGCGGGATGATTCCTACCGATGTAACAGGAAGTTAAAATCTTGTACATTTGCCCAAGTAGGTAGGTACTCGCAGTACAAGCATGGGATCCCGACTTCAAACGCATAACTCGACTTAAAAACGCTTGGAGTAGAGTAGATTATGTTATGTTTTGTGTGTGTGCCCGCCTGTCCAGTCAAGGACTCAAGGCGCGATGAGAGCGATGACCTGGCCTAAACGATTCGGATTTTGAGCCCGGACTTTAGTATAAACATGACATGTGGGGCCAGCAGATTATTGATCATTGGTGAATCGACGACGTCATACTCGTATATTATTTAATAACAGCATATGTTTTTATTCCGCTAAGAGGATGGCAACGGTAGTAGGCCTTTCTGGATGATGAGCCGTTTTCACGGCTGTCAAATTTCGCTTTTTCTGAAGATATTATTAACCTGTGTGAGCGAAATTTGACAGCCACATCCCGGTTCCTGTATGGCCAAGCCTATGAGCGCCATCTACCAAGGGCTTTGAATTCAGCTTTCTGTCAGTTGAAAACGGGCCATTGGATTGGTAACTAATTAACATGTTTGGGACTCTCTGGTGGATGGAGTTGCATGTGCCTCTTTTATCCATATCGATAACATAATAATTTTTAAAACACTTCCCGTAAGTAAGTACCTATAGTTGGGGCTACAGATCGATCAGTCTACGTTCCATATAAATCCCTGATTCACTCCATAATTATGATATGTATGTATGAGTACCTATGAGTCATGTATTGCCTCCACTCCTACACTACACATTTTATTTTTTTTAACTAAATAGGTAGGTAGGTACTAACGGAACAGGAAAGCTATGGAATTAGTCACACACATCGCATGCAGAGGCGCATGATGATGGATAAATCTCAAAGAGCGCTTTGTATTTCTCAGTGATGTCTCCAGCCGAACACTGCGATCAGCACAGAGCCTGACACTGTCTACACCAATCCATACAAAAAGCTTTTACAACAACTCCTTCACTGCTACTGCTGTCCGGCTGTGGAATAATCTGCCGTTATCTATAAGGCGCTCCCCGACCCCAACAATTTTTAAAAGTAAATTAAAAGCGTATTACCTAACTCTATAATTCTATTAAGTATGTTATGTAGACTGTATTTTTCTCCTTTATTTATATGTAGGTATATCAATCTCATTTTGTCATTCTCGTATTGAATTATAACATATTTATGTTTATGTATGTGTATTTTAAATTGGTATTTATGTATGATCTATGTAAGTTTATGATTACTTTTAAGTAGTTTATATCATCGGTTTTTATTCATAATTGCACCAACTACCCGTCTCTCAATTCCCTAGCACTTTTTTCCATCAGTGGTTGCCTGGAAGAAATTGCTGTTAGCAATAAGGCCGCCAATTGTACCTTGTTTAGTTAAGTTTTTTTTCCTAGCCTGTATTTATATTGGTGTACAATAAAGAATATTTTATCTTTTTTTATCTTTATAAATACGGGCCTGAGTCTGTATCGCAATGGTGCCAAAATGGTCTCCCTTTTGACGGCTTCAATTACGATTTTTTAATGTTTTTTTGTAGTATAGGAAAGAATATTCTGATTGTAATTCTAGCTAGAGGATTGGTTCGCTGGTTCTAGGAGAAAATCGAGGAAACCCCGGTTTTCTCCTTCTGCTGGGACGGCATCGACACGCCAGCACCAGGTTTACAGAAAATAACCAATTCTCCAAAACATGACGGAATCGACCGAAATGAATTTAAACGAAATATTTTGATGTTTGGAACCGATGTCTCTCAACATGACATCTAATGGGTTAGCAAAGCAAGCATCGTTAGAAGAGCATAAACGAGCTGATGACAGAAATGTTTACCGTCAGCCACTTAAATATCTCCTCCTAATCCATCCATGCAATCCGTGGATGTAGAAGTAGGTAACGCTGGTAACGGTAGATCAATTTCCCTGTTTTCAGCAACTTTCAAATGTTTTGAAGGTTGGTTACGGACGTGCAGCTACTCGAGAGGACGTGTTTTTTAACCCCCAACCAATAAGAGGCGTGTTAACAGTCTGTTTCACCGCTAGCACAGATCACCGCTAGGTATGTGTGTCAGGCAGGATGGTGTGTGTGAGGGTGTGTCTGTCCGTGGCAATGTAGCTCACGGGTTACCCGTTTTGGATGCTTTTTTTAAATTCGAAAGCAGGTTTTCCAGCGAGTGTTCCTAGATATGTTTTATCAAAATCGGCTCAGTCGTTTATGAGTTAAGCTTATCTGAAGCTAAAATGTCGGGGGTATTTTAATTTAGTAGTTATGTAAAGCCTAATTTGCGTCACCATCGTATGTTTTGTATCCTGAACCGATCACCGTATGTTCTGCGTAGGTAGGTAGTTAGCGACACACAAGGAGACCCCTTTGTAGCTCTTATAGCGCGCGGCATAAGAGCGTCAATCGAACAAAAAGGGGTATCACTGACTGTACCAACCGATGGTGACTCAAAAGTATAATTTTACGTGCGGAACTCGTGGGTGAACGAACGATCTCTGCTTACCAGAGTTAATGATTTATTTTAATTCACACACATGCCGCACTTCGTGTTTACGTGAGTGTCTCAAAGAAAAGCAACTTTTTAACTTTTTAGTTAATTCCGGGTGGGGGCGTGTAGTACGGTAATTTTTTTCTTAGTCTTATTTGCTAAAACAAACACCACCCGATCGCAAATCATGCCCATGATTAGATCGCGGTAAACAATCCTCTTAAAATAAGAGGAAGGAAATACAAGTGACAAACTGGCATAAATACAATGAACTTAATTAAAACAGGACATTCGAGTTGGTAACAAACCCAAATTCGCGCTCGTCGCTTCAAATTGAACATTTTCACACGGACATATAAATAAGTCCAATGTAGGCAAGGCATAACCAGATCAGCGATGTTGAACGTTGGAAGATACTTTAATCATTTATTTAAATATTATAGAAAAATGCTAAGGACAGCAAATATCCTGCGTAAGTAATAAAAAAAGTTTCCAACTTGATTGCTTTGAACTTCCGGTTGAAGCTGTTTTTACAACCGGAAGTAGCTTTACCCGGAAGTTGAGGTGCTGAAAAGGTAAAGTCGAGTTATAAATAGGTTGGATCTCAAGATCGACCACCAGCCCATAGAGTAGGTAGCAAGAAAAAGGATGAATAAGCACAGACCAGTGCATTGCCAAGGGTTAAAAAAAAGGATGAAGTTGAAGGAGTCAGGACGACTCATATCTAAATCTGTTGATGATAAGATAATGCAATCAAAATCTTTACGAAACATTGCTGTAGGTACGGTCGGCCACAATCTCAGATACCCCATGGCAGCTCTTAACGCGCGCGGCATAAGGGCGCCAATCGAACAAAAAGGGGTATCTGAAACTGTGGCCGACTGTACCTACTATGCTCAACGCAGACATACCGCATAACTTTCATTTTATTTTACCTTCATTACGAAGCAAGTAATGTAAGCATTATTCGATTCTTCGCCACCGTCACGTGGCGGCATTCGTGCGCTTGCCCGGACAAGTGTGTCACTTTTTGTGTCGATAATATACGTTTTCACTACTCCAAAGAAAGTAATTCGCAAGATAAGATCGTAATTGGTATTTAAACGTCTCGGACTGATGCTCGCAAGCGCGTGCGCAGCTATTTCGCCGGCAGACATTTTTGGGAAAAAGGCGCGAAACTGCGACGCCATTTTTTATTTTAAAACTTTTTTTTCTGGCTCTACACGAAATAAACTTTTTTGTGGGACTCGTGAGAGTTTAAAAAATCAAATCGCGTAATAAACGGGCAACCTTTTTGTTAATCCTACGATTGGAATCCGAACAATTAATGGCCATCGCGCTTTCACATCGCCGCGGCCTGTCAAAATCTGACAAATTAGGTAGTTCCGCCAACAAAAAATCTGCAGTCAACCCAAAAACATTTCGATTCTCTTTCGTAATAACATGAATAATAATTTCCGATTAGCAAAACTATAGACAAGAATCCAAGAAAAAGCAAAAAGATGGAAGATAACCTGCAGGATGTCCCAAAAGAAGTGCCCCAAAACTTTTGCTTAGAGGGGGATGTCTGCTCCCCGCTCCAAATCCAGGATTCCTATCCCCCACTTCAAGCACTAATCGACAAATTGACAGAGAACCAAATTGGTATGATTGAGAAATTCGATACGTTGAACAGAAACGTCGACGAGCTCCGTTTGATAATGGACCAATTTTCCGAGAAGATCATCTCTTTGGAAGAGCTGGCGACGGACAAAAAGAAAGTTAAACATGAGGTTAGACTGCTGAAGACTAGGATCGATGAACTGTACACCATTGTCAAGGAAGAGAAGGAGGACGATTCGATCAAAAGCGACGTTCAGGAGGTGGAGTCTTGTCATTCGGGATTCTCTTGCTCCTCCAAGGTACCTACGTAGGCCTTTGTTCCCAGTATGTCACACCACCTTATATTACACTGTTACATACGGGGACTATTTTTAAGGCTTTTTATAGTTATGTATCCGCAAATTTCATGTTGCAAGGGGATAATCAGTGTGTCAGCCACTTAGTGATTTGGGCCTATTTTCTCCTCATTCATCGTAAAAACAATGATACGTAACGTATGCGGCACTAAGCTTCATAACATTACGTACTGGCTGGCATAGGTAGGTAGGTAGTACATCTCCGTGTGTTATTGTATTCAGTGGCTAAAAGCAAATGAATGTCGGTTGAACTCTCAACTCGTACCTAGGTAGATATCAAACAACAACAATTTTTTTTAAATATTTTTTTGCCCTAAGAAAAAGTTCTGTGATGTCGAATAAAAAGTTACCAGGTAGAATAATGCAAACAGAGGGACCGTCCTACGACCTACTGAAAGTCGTAGGAAGCAAAGTTTTGATTTCCTTAATCATATCCAAAGATTGTAACGCCTCTTGCTTGATTAAGTAATCAAACTTCAAAAGTGCTGGGAATTTGGCCTCCCGCGTCAATTACAGCATTCATCATGCCGCCATCGCCAGTAACACTTGATTAACGATTGTTTTTTATGCTAAAGAATAAGTTTTAACTTTCTCTCGTCGAGAACGCGCTCGAACTTCCGAAGTTTCTTTAGCTATGTTACCTAGGTATGTAGCTACGAGTGAAACAGTTTGTTTTTCCACAAATTCTCGAAAAACCACTTCACTTGCGCCCTTGTTTACAAGTAACGAGTGTGACGATTATTAATAATTTACGATACCCCCGATATTTCAGTAAACGGCTGAACCGATTTTGATAGGGCGCCCCATATAGGTACATACTACAGGGTGCACTCTAAGTCGATAGCGAAACTTTAAGTAGGCTGTCTACTGATCAATACAAACAACTATTACTAGGTGGTGAAAAAAATGGAGTGAAAAAAATATCAGCTGTTCCATACAAAAGGTCGACTCAGAACTGCGCCAAATGTATGAAACAGCTGATATTTTTTTCGCTCCATTTTTGTCGCTACCTAGTGCAAGTTGTTTATATTGATCAGTAGACAGCCTACTTAAAGTTCCGCTATCGACTTAGAGTGCACCCTGTAAGTACATACCTACAGCAATGCGTAAGGTAAGGACTCAACACGACAAACCTCTGCCCACAGGTGGCCATGACGACCGGTTTGGACCGGGACACGATACGCGCCGCGTATGAGGACGTCCGCTCCGACGGATCGCCGACTGAATGGTGAGTTTTGGACACGAATAAGGCCCTTATAATATATATTTTTTTCACCATCACATACTCCGTGCAATTTTAGTGGTTTTAAAGCCGAAGGTATTTTGTTGCACTGGTGATTCTGAGCCAAATTACAAAATTTCATTCCAAAACACGCGAAAAAAAATTCACTTCTCCATACAAATGGTGTCGATTGGCGATAGCCGTTTGTATTGGGAAGTGTTTTTTTTTTCGCTCGTTTTGAAGTAAAATTTTGGAATTTGGCTCAGAATCACGAGTGCAACTAAATACCTTCGGCTTTAAAACCACTAAAATTGCTAAAGCTAGACTTCTATTAGCGGCGGATCGGGCCGGGCCGCGTCGCAAGATTCCTACGCAAAAATCTGCCTGCCTGTATTTACATGAGACAGCGTCTACTAGCGGCGGATCGGGGCGGGGCGGGCCGCACCGCAGCGCAATAATCCGCCGCTAGTGGACGCTGTTTCATATAATAAATACAGGCAGGCGGATTTTATTTTGCGGCCGCCCCGGCCCGACCCGACCCGCCGCTAATGGACGTCTAGCTTTAGAGTGCACCCTATAGTTACCCGAGTACTTGACTTCAGTCCACCAATGGCGTTATTTGGATTATGTTATTCAAACTACGCCGCCGATGCTGTTGTCAATGCGCGGAGTTGATAAACACTCTAGAGACGTTATCATTAGATAATGCTTGCATTGCATACAAGTGAAAATACCCAATGCGTTATTATTATCCTGTTATTATTATTAGCGCTGTTAGCGACAATCACCCATACCATAAGCACGATACAGAAAAATACACTAAAAGGTTCAAGGAAAGTAGCGTGGTTGGCGGGAAATGCTCATTTTGCAGTTTCACAAAAAAATACAAAAACTGAAACATTTGTACTTTCCCGCGACGCTACTTGTGCGAAAGACAATTTGCCTGCCTGCGCAAACCAGCATGTCTAATGAACACTCGTGGTGTCCATGTTTCTGCCCCATAAGTAATGAATGACGTACTGTAATGTTCCAGGGCGGTGTTCAAGTTCGAGGCGTCCCGAATCGTGTGCTCGGCTCGCGGCAGCGACTTCACTGAGTTCCGGACGCAGTTCTCGGACGATGAACGCGCCTTCGGTTACCTCAGGTGGGCAGTAGGCTAGACTACACGACGTAGGTTACCTCAGGTGGGCAGTGGGCTAGACTACACGACGTAGGTTACCTCAGGTGGGCAGTGGGCTAGACTACACGACGTAGGTTACGTCAGGTGGGCAGTGGGCTAGACTACACGACGTAGGTTACCTCAGGTGGGCAGTGGGCTAGACTACACGACGTAGGTTACCTCAGGTGGGCAGTGGGCTAGACTACACGACGTAGGTTACCTCCGGTGGGCAGTGGGCTAGACTACACGACGTAGGTTACCTCAGGTGGGCAGTGGGCTAGACTACACGACGTAGGTTACCTCAGGTGGGCAGTGGGCTAGACTACACGACGTAGGTTACGTCAGGTGTGCAGTGGGCTAGACTACACGACGTAAGTTACCTCAGGTGGGCAGTGGGCTAGACTACACGACGTAGGTTACCTCAGGTGGGCAGTCGGCTAGACTACACGACGTAGGTTACCTCAGGTGGGCAGTGGGCTAGACTACACGACGTAGGTTACCTCAGGTGGGCAGTGGGCTAGACTACACGACGTAGGTTACCTCAGGTGGGCAGTGGGCTAGACTACACGATGTAGGTTACCTCAGGTGGGCAGTGGGCTAGACTACACGACGTAGGTTACCTCAGGTGGGCAGTGGGCTAGACTACACGACGTAAGTTACCTCAGGTGGGCAGTGGGCTAGACTACACGACGTAAGTTACCTCAGGTGGGCAGTGGGCTAGACTACACGACGTAGCCAATGCCAAAGTGATCAATACGCGTGAAATACGAACTCTGCCCCTGATAGTATCTGATCTGAGCCTCCGTTCCCCAAAATCAGAAGCACCAACGTGGCGGGAAATTCAAAATTTTCACAGTTTTTTACATTTTGTAGCTAAACTGAGGTATTTTGTTCAGCGATTTTTCGTTTGCGGCAATAACATAGTATTCTATTTATTATTGTAAACAACAAACCAACAATAATTCAGCCGATTATGTGTTCTGGTCTTCGAAGCAGTGGCACTGCCCAAAAAACTTGTTCATGACCAGAACACATAATCGGCTATAAAATATCTTGGTGTTGTGATTTTGGTGTCAATATTTTCAGCAGATTATAATCTAAATTTTGGACGCCGAGCAGAGGCAATTTCGGTCATTGACCTAATTATATGCGTCTCTGTCTATGGTTCTTAAAGTTGGGACGAGTCTATGGTACCCTTATGGTAACCCTTGTTTATGACGCAACTTTCGTCGACAGGTTGCAAATGGGCGACGAGATGTCGAAGCGCAAGAAGTTCATGTTCGTGACGTGGGTCGGGCCCAACGTGTCCGTCATCAACCGCGCCAAGATGTCAACCGACAAGGCCATCATCAAGGACATCATCTCGGTGAGTCGTTACTACGCTGGCTCAGTTACCCGAAGTGGATCTTGGCTTTCGTGTCCCTTCCCTACAATCTTCCACCGGTGTTCGCGCAATTCCTTTGAGACTTCGTCAATCCAGCGATACTTGGGACGTCCAGAAGGTCAAAGTCGTAATTATGATCGTGAATATCAAGCCCACTGTTTTAGGGTAAGGCCATCATCAAGGACATCATCTCAAGGACATCATCAGCTGGCTCAGAGACCCAAAGTGGATCTTGCCCTCCGTAACAAAAAGACGCCATCTCTCTCCGTCCTGCGCCACTTCCCTCCAATCTTCCACCGGTGTTCGCGCAATTCGGACGGCAAAGTTTTTTGTTCGAAAGTCCGTTATTGGCTTAATCTTATCTTTAGACAATATTGAGAAACTAATTTAAATATTTTTTATTTTGGTCCAGTAGTTTTGTTTTTATGGGCTAAAATGTTTTGTTCCTATGACCGCCAACAGTATGCAGACCGTCGCACAGTGGTCGATTTGTACGATTTAGGCGGCCAAAAGTCCATTTCTCAAAGTTAACTTATAACAAAACTAATTGATTCCCGGAAAAATAGACACCCCGACTGCCCAAACCCCACCCCTCCCCAGTTCCTAGAACTGCGTGCGCGCCCCCACAGGTAGTCGGAACTTGATCGTCGCGCAAGCTGTACGCGTTCGTTCTCGACACTCTTAGCGCAACCGATATTCTAAAGTGAATATTTCATTGGATATTATTTAGTTACAAGTGAAAGTGATGGAAGTCGAAAATTCAGGTAAGCTCCTTCAAATATAATTTAAATTAAGATAAGGAATATCAATATTTAGTGCAGTTACAACGTATCAAAGATCGCCCTTTTCATAGAAAATATTATCATTTTTTTATTTTCAATAGTAAAAATGTTGTACTTCCGAGACCGTCCGAGTTAAATTCCTTATGGTTTCTAATAGTATAGCTCTTTGAGCAGATAACCACAAAAAAAATAGCCACCACCTTTGACCACTTCGCGAGAAAAATAATAATTCATTAACTTAGGCAGAAAGTGAGAAAAATTCCTTTTTTGTTTCTTTTGCGTTAAAATTCCTTTTCGTTGTTCTAGGTTCATCAAGTTACTCGGGCATGGAGGTAGTAACTCGCAGATATCTTTTTGATAAGATGATTGAGGAAAACTCTCCATCAATAAACGACAAATTGGAATACTTACAAAATTATTTGTTAGTGTCTTACGGGGACTCCGACGAAGACAAAAAGTATATAAATCATAAATTTTCATATTTTAAAACAGAAATAAAAAAGAGATGGTCCAAAGCACGCAACACGCTAGAAAAATTTCTTATAAGCAATGATGCATGGTTAGCAGGAACGTTCGAGATGCCCATAAAAACGCATAATAAGTCAGGACGACCTAGCAAAACATTCAGTGAATGTAGTGAAAGAACTAAAAGGAGGAAAACAGAAGAAGTTCGCTCCTCTGTAGGCAAAGAAGTGATAGTTCACGCAGCGCAAGTAATTTTACAAAAAGAAGGAAAAAGAAACGCCTCGCAAGTTCTAAAAGATATTACAAATTCGCCTGCAGCCGCAAACGAATGTAAAAAAAGACATTCCAAATCAAAGGCACAAGATCCCCTTACGCCTCGGGAGGCACTGCGAATGTGCGTGGACGCTGATTTGACACGAAGTCAATATGAAATTGTGCGAGCAACCAACAGAAGCTTTTACCCGTGCTACGAATTAGTGTTGAAGGCTAAACAGGAATGTTACCCACCCAAAGAGACGCTACGAGTGACCGCTTCCTGTGCTGAAAGTGATCTACAATCTTTGTTAGATCACACCGTCACGCGATTATCAATTTTCCTCGAAGAAGTACTAATGACTCTTACAGAAACTGAGAGAAATTCCTTGCAGATTATCTGCAAATGGGGTTGTGATGGTTCACAACAAGCTCAATACAAACAAAAGTTAATGAATGACGCCGACTCGGATGCAAATATATTTTTGAGCTCATTACAAAAGATGAAATAAATTACGTTCGGGACAGTGTGAAGTCCCTAAAAGCCACGGAATTGGAACTGAATGGGCAAAAATTCTCGGTTGAAAATTGAAAATTCTCTACATATGCGGAGCCACTTCAAAAAACTTTAATGACTTAAGTAAAAAAAACGAAATTCACCCAGAATCGCTTGAATTTGGCCTATCAACTTTACATGCCAGAATTCGATTATTCGAGAGTATTTTACATTTAGCTTATAAATTGCCCGTTGGGAAATACCGTGAAAAAAGAACCAAAGCAGAAAAGATGCTAGAACAACAAAAAAAAAAAGAGATTCAGCAAAGATTCAGAGAAGAAGTAGGTATCTTGGTAGATATGCCAAAATGTAATTTTGGTAACACAAATGACGGCAATACTAGTAGAAGATTTTTTGAAAACCCACATCTGGCTGCTGAAATAACGGGAATAGACTTTAATTATAAAATTAACTATAACTATAAATAAAATTAAAGTTATTTTGGAAGCCATATCAAGCGGTCACAAAATAGATGTCCCGAAATTTGATGAATACGCCATGGAGACAGCAAAACTGTATGTAGAGTTATATGGTTGGCATTCTATGACTCCTACCATGCATACAATTTTGGTACATGGTGGAAAAGTTATAGAAAATTCTCTAGTGCCTATTGGTCAACTTTCGGAGGAAGCTGCAGAAGCTCGTAATAAGCACTTTCGCTCATACCGTCTAAACTTTGCTCGAAAGTTTTCACGCGAAGACTGTAACCTTGTTATTTATCACAGGTTACTCTTGACATCAGATCCACTCATCAGTTCAATGAGAAAAAAAAAGAAGATCCGATCAAAACCATTTTTGCAGGAAACTTTGGAGCTTTTGCTTCCTGCAGAGCCAAATACAAAAGGCACTTGTGATAAATGCATGGAAAGTGACGGTGAGGAAGAATTGTCTTTTAAAGAGTAACATAACAATTTGTATGTTAAACTTTCATAAAATATTGTCTTATTGTTTATGATTCGGTACCTAACATTGTAAGTAACATTTAGTATAATAATGTGGTAATAACTGTTGACCATTTAATTTTAGTGTATACTGTATTTTTTTGTCATCCATATTTTATTTTAAATTTAAATAGGCATGCAGACTGTAGAGAATAAACATTTTTTTTTATGTACGGCCGTCTTTTACTTAACAAATTGTGATAATTCTTAACCCAAATATCAAAAACTACTAAGCCGATTTCGATAATTCAAATGAACTCAAAATATATATTTTACACCAAAGGGAGATTTAAAGAAAATTTAAAAACATTGGCGCTATTTACAAAAATATTTTCACAGAAATGTTTTTTTGTATAGAAAAATACGCTTTCAATGAAACGAATAGGGATAAACATATATATTCACTCTAAAATACCAGATTAGCATTTGTTGTCGTATTTATTACTGAAATAAAGCATAAAATAGTTTTGGCCGCCTAAATCGTACAAATCGACCACTGTGCGTCGCGTGACGTCATAAAACCGTATCTTTGAAACGTTGTAAAATCCAAACTACTGAACCAAAATAAAAAATATTGAAATTAGTTTCTCAATATTGTCTAAAGATAAGATTAAGCCAATAACGGACTTTCAAACAAAAAACTTTGCCTTCCGAATTCCTTTGAGTCTTCGTCAATCCAGCGATACTTGGGTTGGCACGTCCAGGCCAGAGTCGTGATGATGATCAACAAAAGGCCATCATCAAGGACATCATCTCGGTTAGTCGATATTTCTTACAACGCTGGCTAAGGAGGGAAAGATCCTCTTTGCGTCGCTGGACCCGAAGTGGATCTTGCCCTCCGTAACAAAAAGACGACATCAGTCTCTGTTCTGCGCCACTTCCCTCTAATATTCCACCTGGGCCCTTTAGCCTGTAACGCAATGGTGCCAAAATGGGCTCCCGGTTGACGGTTTTGATTACGATTTATTGATGCTGTCGGTCCAGTGTCGGTCCTTTTAATGTTATTGTAGTACAGCAAAGAATATTATGAGTCTAATCCTAGAGGATTAGTTCGCTGGTTGTAGGAGAGCAACGAAAAAATCCCGGTTTTGTCCTTCTACCTAGGACGCCATTGTGTTGCTAAGGCCCCTGGTGTTCGCGCAATTCCTTTGCCACTTCGTCAATCCAGCGATACGTGGGACGTCCAGAAGGACAGAGTCAACATTTGTGATTATTATCAACATCATGAGAGATGAGATGGGATTTGGTGCTACCGACGCATGCTCCGGATCAGCTGGACCGATAAAATCACAAATGTCGAAGTTCTCAGACGTATTAACAAAAAGCAGAACTAGTAGTTCACTCACCTAGAGGGGTGAAGAGACCACTTGGCGCTGCAGTGCCTGGGACATTGTTTTTAGATGGAGTAGGCTTGCCCAGCACCAGCTGTACCATAATGTCAGCTTAGCAAAGCCTACAGATGTTTATAATTTTCAATAATAGAGCAAGTTTTCTCCAGGAACAATTTATTTTTAGCCACAAATGACAGAAACTTATTTATAAGGCGCCGAACACACTGCCCGTTCAGAGTTTTCAGATTTGCTTCACGAGAACTCCACGCTCTCACAGCTTCAGTGTGAATAATAGTTCCAAGCAACCCCATACATTAGTTAGAAAGAACGCAGAACTCCGAGCGGTGTGTGTGGCGAGCGCGTAGTGATTCGGCAAGCGAGACAAGTCTAGACAATTATTTAGATATCGAGACTGTCTTGACGGCATCAATACTTTTGCTTCCTCTCGATCTTGTCAGGCGAGCGAAAATATTGTCTTGGTCTTATTTTTCTAGATTGTGTCAAATCAAATCAATAGAGACCACAGAACTAAATCCCATAGAATCCGCATTACGTATAAAATCACAATAAAAACTTGTCCCCACAGAAACAAATGATATCAGCAATAGAACAATACGAAACATAATTTCGACCATACGTCTAATATTCGAATGTCAACCTTATTGCATTAGTGTACAGTTTTACTTTAATTGCATAGACTACGAGCAAATAAGCTCCCAAAGGCAGTTTGGACATCTATTTTTCCAGACACATTTCAGAGTTGTATGTTGTATCTAGTTTTATCCTTGATCGAAGATAGAGACTCTCGATTGTGTCATGTCATCCATATCAATCAAAAAGCCGGCCAAAAAGGTTTACATAATCTCTGACATGTCAAAAAGTTATTGCTGTCAGAATTCTAAGGAATAAAAAATCTGTTTGAAAATAACTTACGGGAACTCGGGGAACTACGCCTATTACGCCTAACACTGGAAACATTTTGTGCGTTCGCTAGCGCCACGTCTATCGGACTTTAGTGGTGGCGCGGACTCTATTTCGAGACTCTCGCTCGAATTAAATGATCGAGACGATATCTTGGTCTTGTCTTGATCGTTTGATTCGAGCGAGACAAGACCAAGAAACAAAACACAAATTCGATAAAGATTGGCCAAGATGCTTAAAAGTATCGTCTTGAACCGAATCACTAGTGGCGCGTAACAGTTACATGCAATGTTCTCTTCATTGGTCTCATACATAATAATAATAATAAATTTCCTACTGGCTATTTAGACCGATTTTATGTATGCATTTCACTCACAATAGTTTTTTAATGATCTGTCTTGTAAATAAATAATGGTCTATGGACTAACTAAAAAACTAAGGCCTTTGCATCTACGTAATGAGATGATTTATACAGCGTCCAGTGGCACCTTCACTCACACTACATGGGTGAAGAGACCACTCGGCGCTGCAGTGCCTGGGACATTGTTTTTTTAGATGGAGATGGACTAACTAAACTAACAATAAATCATGAAATCATAAACATTTAATAGCTGTATTTAAAAACAAACAACTTCTGTTGGTTTATGAAAATTCAGTCTGTGATTTACTGTTTTAAGTGAGTGGGAAGTTGCAGTCTTACATAAAATCATACAAGTACTTTCTAACATTAAAACCGACAGTTTGGGCTACTGCTGAAATGAAATCGTAACCGACAATGCATTTATACTTTGCCGTATCTAAGTCTATCTCTTTACTCCCTGCTATCAGCTTTAATTCAACCAATGTAGCTATTTGAGCCAGCAAATTGCTAGTGAGACCGATCTTTTCTTCCAAAATTGCGTAGAAAATTGCCAATAATCTATCGAGAGTAAAGACTTTTGGACCAAGTTGGGTGTTTAGCTTCTCGTTTATTTTGGATTTGGCTCGGACTTGCTGAAGTCGCTTTCTCTGTTTGCCGTGATACTTCATGAACAGTCTCTTATCTTCCTTCGGTGGATTGTAACTCGCCAAATATGCCGCTATAAGTAGGAACTTTGCATAGTATGGTAGCTCAAAGCTTTGTGCGAAGGTTTTTGTTGACGTCAACTCTTCTTTCAGGGTATTTTCAAAGTTATACGGTTTTTCTATGTCCCATTCATCATTTTCCTTGCCTGGTGATGGAGTTTGCGATTTTGTTGTGCTACTGATTCGCAAGTAGAGTAACTCTAGGCTTGTTTTGAGTATTGGTGATATGTGGCGCCACAATTTGGTTAGATCCTGTGCTTCGATTTCCTTCTTGATGATCGGTTCACAGTATTTGACAAAGTTGACTCTTGCCATGTGTTTTAACTCTATCAGGTCTCTGCACGGACGGTAGAACACACTCAAAAATGCGTTTAGAAAGTTTGCAAATAACTCTGGCTTCTCAAGATCTGTTCTTACATCATCGTCAACATCTGCATCGCTCAAAACATAGTGTACAAAGGACATCTGACTCAAAAATATAATTTTGAACAGTTCCTCTTTGTTGTAATTGGGGAAATACATCTTTATAGGCTCTCTAACGCCCATTTTGAAGTAGAAATTGTCGAAAACGAGGTGCGTTATGAAAACCGTGCAAATGTTGAGGTTACAAAGTTCGCGGAGTCTTAGAAACGCGCTCATCACGCTCTGATCCATCGTTCTCATCCTTTCAGCCTTATCCAGTACAATAACGATGGGCTTGTAGCTATTTTCAATGTGATTCAATCCAATTATTAGGTCTCTCAAAGTATCGCATTTCGTACTAACCTCTTCGTCGTTGTGGGCGTCTAGTCCGGTCAGGATGCTCTCAAACATGATTTTAGGCGAATAACACTCGATGCAGTTGATTGTAACATGTTTGTAGCCCAAATAACGGAGCACGGAGTCCACGCAGAGGGTTTTACCGGTCGCCATACAACCGCTCACGAAAATGGAGCAAGGGAGGGGTTCTTCGTAGTCTCCGAATAAATCTAGTAGCGTATTTATCTGGGTCCCTCTACAAGGCACTGTTTTACTTATTTCTTCCATGGTTTTTCGTTAAAATCTTGTAAAATAACACAAAACTCATCCGCTCAGTTCGCGTTCCTTCGACTTGTTTTGACAGATGCGATGCGTTTAGTTTTAGCGCCAAAACGTTTCGTTCGTCGCGTTTGATTTCTTGTTCGTTTGACGCAGGTGCGGCTTTCCTGCGCCGAATTTCGATTTATGAATTTCACCTATATCGCTTTGATAAATTCCTCCTAGAACCTAGGATTAAAAAGCCTAAAAATATAGTTAATTGGTTTATTCAACTTCATCCTTATAGAGAGGACCATTTCAAGCTTTGATTAGGCAGATATTTGTCGCTCTTGGTAGATCAATGGAGCGAGAGAGATAGAGGACCGAAAACCCCTTAGTTTGCAGTATAAAGTTCCGTATCGCAGGCCATCGGCTTTGATATGGCCGTCCATGCTAGGCCGAAGCCAGTAAATAAGATAAAACCATGTACTTACTTACAATTTTCTTCTCTAATTTTCCAGAACTTTGCCGTGGAACTGCAGCTGGAGAGCCAAGCCGAAATAGACATCGATCAATTCAAAGATGCCCTCATCAGGGCGGGCGGTGCCAACTACGGTACAGGAGTGCGGGACTTATGAATACGCTGACAACAAACAGAAAAAACAACACCATTTCGAAGTCATTGCTAGGCCTATTAGTAAGTCCGTTCTATAAAATTAGCTGTTATTTATTATAGGCAAATGAATAGTCCTACGTAACGGTCATTACTATTTTTTATTTATTTTTAACACTAAATTGGAGGTTTATTTTTGTAAAACATTTTTTTAACAATTCGAGGTCTAACTGACGATGTGTTCAAAATTTATACTTGAATTTAGGGTATATTTTTAAGACATATTTGTTGAATTATTATGAATGTCCTCTGATATTTTTAAGACGATTTTTGCCAAAAAATTCACGTGCGGTTGCCATTTTAGCGGGCATGTTATGGAGTAACAAATTGCATTTAATACTTCTTGTCTCACATTTATCACCGACTCAAGGAATAGCTGTAAAACTATTTATTTGTACACAAAAATTGAAATTTTTACGCTTTTTGTATTATACATTGACTAGTATTATTATTCAACAGTGACTTTTGGTATACCGAATTATAATAAACAGTTAACCAAACAACCCTTATAGTTTTATTTCTGAAATAAAACGAAGAAGTGCTTATAAATGATTTATTCCTCTCAAAAAAATACAGTGTCCTTATGATAGGTTTACAAAAAAATCTGTACTAAAAATATATTAAGGCAAATGATTTGGCTGCATCGAACACATGCGTTTATGGATCTATTTTATAATCAGCTTGCTCCTTACCCCCTAGAGCGAAGTGTCGAATTATCAACGTACAATGTACATGTGCAGTATAAATGTACAGTAAATAAATGCTGCGCGTGCAGTATAAATGTACAGTAAATAAACGCTGCATGTGCAGTATAAATGCTAAGTATAAGTAGTAAAGATATTATGACTAAGTTTGTAACATTAGATATTATCTATTGTTATTGCTTTTCATTACATCGTAAGGCAAATTTCATAAAAAAACATGCTTTTCATGAGGAATTCCTAGCATTTTCTATCAAAGAATCAACTCAATAAATGTAAATGTAAGGTCTGACAAATAAATTGATTTCAATCGAAAAGTCGTACTTATAAATATTTTCTTCTTTTTTTTTCGTAACTGGCACTCAAGATTATGCTCCATTTACTTTTTTTCTACTTAAAACTAAAACTCGCAAGCCGCAGTCCTACATCGCAAGCTATAAACCGATTGGGAGAGCTGCAAAAAGCAGCTACATTTTTTCCATTCACACTTTACTACTTTGGTTTTACCTGAGCTTACAGTTCCTATGACTTTTGTGGGTGGACCCACTATAACACCACCGTCATAATCAAGGGCGGATCCAGGTTTTTTTCTGGGAGGGGCACAAGGGGCAGACAAATTTGATCAAATGAACTATTAATCGCCTTCTTCAGTCTAAGATTCAAGTCCTTTATTTTTTAAAAAAATAAAATAAAATCAGAGGTATAAGAGGTCGAAAAAAAATATGTTTGAATTCTGAAGTCAGTCAGCAAAAGAGCACGAGCCCCCGTGTCCGCCCCCTAAATCCGCCCTTGGTCACAATCGTGGGTCCACGGCGAAACAAAGGAAAAAAGTTCCAGTGGCTAGATCCATAAACGATCCAACTAGATTTCACTTTCTCTTTAGAACCAGATTTAAAAAAATGGATCTACAGAGAAAGTAAAATCTCGTTGGATCCATTATGGATCTAAAGAGAAAGTAAAATCTCGTTGGATCCATTATGGATCTAGCCACTGGATCCATAGGGAACAGAGGAAAAAGAACATCTTACATTATCCGTTAGCAGTGTTTGCTCGATCCTCAGCATTGAGGGGACGAGGAATGGAAAAGTGTTCGCGGCAGATATTCGCTTCGCTGCGTGTGATCAGTCACACGGAGCGAACCACGGCCTGGCGGTGTTTAGAGCAGCTAGCGCGCGGCGTGTCCCGGCGCGAGCGCTCGCAGCAGTTTGCTCTGCGTGTGCGCACCGAAAAGGACCGTCAGCAACGCTACGCCGTACCCTGTGGCGCGTTCACCCTGCAATATAAAGGTTAAGTTACGGTCCAACTGATTTTAAGTTTTTAAAATATTGAAGCTAAACTGAGCAATTTTCGTTTCACGACAGTAAAATATTATTATATTTTTAATTATTGTAAACAGAACAACAATAATTGTTTTGTGGTCGACAAACACTGGGCACTGCCCAAAAATCTAGTTGTATCTGGCCTTGTTCCGTCGCCTTAGAGTGAATATTACCTAGAGCCTTTTGGGTGCGGGACCTTAAGGCGCTGTAGCTGTACATAGTGAGTAGCCCGCGCGCCAAGAAAAATGCACAAAATCGAGTCCTGTATCAAATACACTAAAAAATTCGAAAATTTTCACATATCAAACCCTAGAATTAGGTGAGACCTATCTAAAACAGCCAGTTTCGTGTTGACATTCATAAACGTTTTGAAGATATTTTTGATGAAAAAAAATAGGCGGCGCACTTTTTTTCAAACAAAATATCTTGCAATCTGTTATGGGTATCAACACAATACTGACTGTTTTAGATAGCTCTCACCTAATTCTAGGGTTTGATATGTGAACATTTTCGATTTTTTTAGTGTATTTGATACAGGAATAATTTTTGTGCATTTTTTTTGCGCGCGGGCTAATTCACTATGCCCAGCGCCTTAAAGTACTAGGTTTAGGTTATCGTATAAGGTAGTGGCCACCCCTGGTGTCAGAGTGGCCGCCCAAAGGGCCTCTGACATGGTTATTAATCAACAACAACCGGGACCAACGGCTTTACGTGCCTACCGAAGCACCGAAGCGCTCAGATGTTATTGCCACTAACGGTCACCCATCCATGGACTGACCGCGCCCGATGTTGCTTAACTTCGCCAATCGATTAAGAATGGCTAGTCCAACCCAAAAAGTACTTACACAGGTGGCGGGCGACGCCATGTCCACATGCAGCCAGGCGCCCGGGAACTCGAACCCGAGGTGTGCTAGCACGAAGAGCCCGGCGCACGATGGCTGCGCGTTGGTGCGGTCCTGCTGGCGACAGACAGACGAGACATGTTGAAATATTGCATAACAATAGTTATCAATTATTTATTTCTCAGAAAAAATACAATGAAACAGGGATTAAAATAGCTTTTCAATCCCGGAGGGACTAAAAGTGATACAGTTGTTCCCCGCAAAAAGAAGGGGCATCAGACCACGCCATCTAGCAAAGATGTTCCTGGGAGCGCAATTAAGGGTGGACGATAGCAACGTGGCGGGAAATTCAAAATTTTCACAGTTTTTTACATTTCGTAGCTAAACTGAGCTATTTTTGTTCAGCAATTTTTCGTTCGCGGCAATAACATAGCCGCGCAACGCTATTTAAAACGTTCAAGCAAAACTCATATAAAGTGTCTAGCTGCGCAGCGCCATTCAAAACTATCTGGCATGCCTTCTAAAACCTCTCTATTAGCGTTGAATCGAGTCGCGCAAACTAGCTGCCTAGATCACGCCTCGTTCGCGCGTTCGCGTCCAAAGATCCCTAGCTTCCACCGCCATCTAGAAACACCTCGTCCGACTCACCGCGACACTGTTCTTCATGTCAGCCAGCGAGCTGGTGAACTCTGGGAAGTGCAGTTCCGGGGCGAACGGCAGCGCGTGCGCCAGGTCACCAGACCGCAGACCGGCGGACACGCAGACACTCCAGCCTAACAGTACCCCGCAGTGTCCTAATCTTAGACCCAAGCGACATAAAGTGTCTCCGTCCACTACAAAAACGACCATAGAGCCAGCGCAATCGCTCCCCGAAAAAAGAAAGGGGCATCAGACCACGCCATCTAGCAAAAATGATTAAAAGTGTCTAGCCGCGCAGCGCCATTCAAAACCTTCAAGCAAAACTCATATAAAGTGTCTAGCCGCGCAGCGCCATTCAAAACCTTCAAGCAAAACTCATATAAAGTGTCTAGCCGCGCAGCGCCATTCAAAACCTTCAAGCAAAACTCATATAAAGTTTCTAGCCGCGCAGCGCCATTCAAAACCTTCAAGCAAAACTCATATAAAGTGTCTAGCCGCGCAGCGCCATTCAAAACCTTCAAGCAAAACTCATATAAAGTGTCTAGCCGCGCAGCGCCATTCAAAACCTTCAAGCAAAACTCATATAAAGTGTCTAGCCGCGCAGCGCCATTCAAAACCTTCAAGCAAAACTCATATAAAGTGTCTAGCCGCGCAGCGCCATTCAAAACTATAACCTCTCTATTAGCGTTGAATCGTGAGTGCTTAAAGTCGCGCATTCTAGCTGCCTACGTCACGCCTCACTCGCGCGTTCTCGTCCAAAGATCCTTCCTTAGCTTCCACCGCCATCTAGAAACACCTCGTCCGACTCACCGCGACACTGTTCTTCATGTCAGCCAGCGAGCTGGTGAACTCCGGGAAGTGCAGTTCCGGGGCGAAGGGCAGCGCGTGCGCCAGGTCACCAGACCGCAGACCGGCGGCGACGCAGAGACGCTCCAGCCGAGCGCTGTTGGAGAGGACGGCCGCGTGGTACTTGCCCGTTGCTATGCCCTGCGGGAAAAACATTTGTAAAGCCGGCTACACACGGCCCTAAAATCAGAGGCAATATGAGGGAAGCGGTGGGGAACACTCTAGATCGCTCCCTAGATCGCCTCGTGTGTAGGCAAATCGTACCAACTCAGAAATTCGTTCGGGCGAGCTCACGATATTTGTCCCGATATCGCCACTGATTTTAGGGCCGTGTGTAGCCGGCTTGACGTTTAGTTTAGATTTGTCACTTCTTCCTCTTCAACCTATAGCCACACAATGCTGAGTGATGTTTTTGCTCGATATTGATAACGGCAACAGGTAGACGCTTAAAATATTCACAGAATATTTAGTTGACGAGCGAGCGAAGCGAGAGAAGTTTTCAGAGTCTACTTGAACAATCGGGCGTTTGTATGTTTGTTTGTTTGTATGTATGTATGTTTGTATGTATGAATATTTAGTCTGATAGTCATGAAATTTGGTAGGCGGGGTTCGAAAACGAGCCAAATCGTTTGAGGGGTTGCCGAGATATGGGGTGGTGAGTTGACAGTCCGGGGCGAACCACTGTTGTGTTTACCTGAGCTCCAGTGAGCGTGGCCACGTCCACAATGGTGTCGGCCTTTAGATCTCGCTGCGCGTACACCACGCCGTCACTCAGCACCAGGCGACCTGAAACACATAGCGATTTAGATTAAGGGTGGTATTCTAGAACGCTACTTAAACTCAGTTTAAACAGAGTTCAGACTGTCGATAAAGCAGTGCATGTTTTGATATGAAGGGAGGGATATTCAAATCAAAACGTGCACTGTTTTATCGACAGTCGACACTACCAAACTCTACTTAAACTGAGTTTAAACAGAGTTCAAGGAGCTTTCTAGTTTGAACTGAGTTTAAACAGAGTTTAAGTAGCGTTCTAGTTTGAACTGAGTTTAAGTAGTGTTCTAGAATACCACCCTTAGATTTAGAAATGGTTTATTGCCACAAAATTAACACAAAAAAGTGTGGTGTGTGTGGTGATCGTGCGCTGAACTGTTTAGTGCCAGACTTATTTATCATTTAGATAATAATCTATTCTGTAACATCATTTCAAGTAATTCATAATCATAGAGCTAGACGAATTTTCTGCGAACTTGGTCAATGATTTTGCCAATTCAAGGCCAGGTTTGGGTTGCCAACACAGGGCAACGGCATTTGCTTTTTGGATGACAGTGCGAAGCTATGTGGTTCTTGACCTATAGCGACAATGGTGCCAAAATGGGATCCCAGTTGACGGCTTTAATTTCGATTTACTAACGCTGTCGGTCCTTTGATGTGTTTGTAGTTTAGCAAAGAATATTCCGATTCTAATTCTAAAGGATTCGTTTTCTGGTTGTAGGAGTAAAACGAGGAAACCCCGGTTTTGTCCTTCTACTGGGACGCCATCGACACGCCATTGCGTAACATTTCTCCGAACGGAGGCCAATGGGGCGGCTTCTAAACAACTTTTGATCTGAAACTTTCCAAAATCTGCGGAAGAATTACATCTCCGTGCAAAGTGGAGATTTACCTTCGGCATCTGTGTTATTGATTTCGACCGTGCGGCCGGAGTACAGCTGGTGGATGTCGTCAGGTCTGAAAACAGAATAATCTAAATGAGGAGATTTATTCGACACTTATGGTTCAACGATTTTTTAGTTTTTTGAATTTTTAAGCTATACTTTACTGAGCTATTTTGGTTCAGCGATTTTTCGTTAACGGCAATAAAATTGTATTCTTTTTATTATTGTAAACAACAGAACACCAATAATTCAGCCGATTATGTGTTCTGGTCATAAACTAGTTTTTTGCTTTGTCGACCAGAACACATAATCGGCTAAATTATTGTAACTAAATAATGCTGAGCATGCATCCTTTTGCAATCAACAACACACGTTGATCAATTGTGAATTCAGCATCTATGTTAATGTGTGTGTATCTTTATTTTTATTTAAGTCCCACAACTAGCGCCGCCAATGGAAAAAAAAACATATCTTTTTTTGGATGCGTTTTTACCAAAAAACGCTCCTGTGATTTCTCAACGCGAGGCTTAACTATTTTTAGGACCTAAGGTTTGGATTCAAGGATTAGATTTCCTACGAATGCAATCGATTCTCGTCAAAAGTGGCCACTTTTGGCGAGAATCGATTGCATTCTTAAGTTCTAGGATCTGGAATCCAAACCTTAGGTCCTAAAAATAGTTAAGCCTCGCGTTGAGAAATCGCAGGAGCGTTTTTTGGTAAAAACGCATCCAAAAAAAGATATGTATTTTTTTCCATTGGCGGCGCTAGTTGTGAGACATATGGCGTCTTAGGCCTAGATTATTCCATTGTATTGTATTATTCTTCGGTTTTTGACTGGACAATAAAGCATTATGATTATGACCAGGTTACCTCGTGGCCTCAGGCCCCACAGAGTTTTCGGCCAGGCAAAGCACGGCGTGTAGGTTGACGGTAGGCTTAGCACGGACGGCGGCGGCGAACGCGGCGAGCACGGCCGCTGCGCCAGCGCAGTCACCCTTCATGCCCACCATGGAGGTCTGGGAATTATCAGAAACTTAGATAAGATAAACACCGAACTAAATCCCATAGAATCCGCATTACGTATAAAATCACAATAAAAACTTGTCCCCACAGAAACAAATGATATCAGCAATAGAACAATACGAAATATCATATCGACCATACGTCTAATATTCGAATGTCAACCTTATTGCATTAGTGTACAGTTTTACTTTAATTGCATAGACTACGAGCAAATAAGCTCCCAAAGGCAATTTGGACATCTATTTTTCCAGACACATTTCAGAGTTCTATGTTGTATCTAGTTTTATCCTTGATCGAAGAAGATAAAGATAAATTTATTTCTCATTCCACAAACTTTCTATAGTAAAGTTATAAATAGGGAAAAGCACACAGATGATACTTTGTTGAAAGACTAAAACTTAGGATCAAAGATCTGTATTTTAGGTTTCCAGGCCTCGCAACTACAAGAAACAGTATAGCTATAATGTGCTTTATAATTTTGTAGCACACATTTTACTAAAATAAGATAGACTGACAACTTTGGTTGCTGCAGTGCTTGGGATATGGTTTAGATCGGTTTTATAATAAAACTTTATAAATATGAAACTGGCTGTGTTAGATAGCTCCAACCTAATTCTACAGGGTGCACTCTAAGTCGATAGCGGAACTTTAAGTAGACTGTCTACTGATCAATACAAACAACTTCTACTAGGTGGCGAAAAAAATGGAGCAAAAAAAATATCAGCTGTTTCATACATTTGGCGCAGTACTGAGTCGACCTTTTGTATGGAACAGCTGATATTTTTTTCGCTCCATTTTTTTCTCCACCTAGTACAAGTTGTTTGTATTGATCAGTAGACAGCCTACTTAAAGTTTCGCTATCGACTTAGAGTGCACCCTGTAATATGTACCTATATGGGGCGCCCTATCAAAATCGGTTCAGCCGTTTACTGAAATATCGGTAGACAGTTCCGCTATCGACTTAGAGTGCACCCTGTAGTGTTTGATATGTTAACTTTTTCGACTTGTTTAGTGTATCTGATACAGGAATAGATTTTGTGAATTTTTCTTTGCGCGCCGCACGGCGGTTTAAAATAAAAACTCACCCTGCCCTTCATGCTCAGACCGCACGTGTCGTAAACGATCCCCTTGCCGACCCAGGCGACCCGGGCACCCTGTAGCTTAGAGAAACTAAACAAACTCACCCTGCCCTTGATGCTCAGACCGCCCGTGTCGTAAACGATCCCCTTGCCGACCCAGGCGACCCGGGCACCCTGTAGCTTAGAGAAACTAAACAAACTCACCCTGCCCTTGATGCTCAGACCGCCCGTGTCGTAAACGATCCCCTTGCCGACCCAGGCGACCCGGGCACCCTGTAGCTTAGAGGAACTAAACAAACTCACCCTGCCCTTGATGCTCAGACCGCCCGTGTCGTAAACGATCCCCTTGCCGACCCAGGCGACCCGGGCACCCTGTAGCTTAGAGAAACTAAACAAACTCACCCTGCCCTTGATGCTCAGACCGCCCGTGTCGTAAACGATCCCCTTGCCGACCCAGGCGACCCGGGCACCCTGTAGCTTAGAGGAACTAAACAAACTCACCCTGCCCTTGATGCTCAGACCGCCCGTGTCGTAAACGATCCCCTTGCCGACCCAGGCGACCCGGGCACCCTGTAGCTTAGAGAAACTAAACAAACTCACCCTGCCCTTGATGCTCAGACCGCCCGTGTCGTAAACGATCCCCTTGCCGACCCAGGCGACCCGGGCACCCTGTAGCTTAGAGAAACTAAACAAACTCACCCTGCCCTTGATGCTCAGACCGCCCGTGTCGTAAACGATCCCCTTGCCGACCCAGGCGACCCGGGCACCCTGTAGCTTAGAGGAACTAAACAAACTCACCCTGCCCTTGATGCTCAGACCGCCCGTGTCGTAAACGATCCCCTTGCCGACCCAGGCGACCCGGGCACCCTGTAGCTTAGAGGAACTAAACAAACTCACCCTGCCCTTGATGCTCAGACCGCCCGTGTCGTAAACGATCCCCTTGCCGACCCAGGCGACCCGGGCACCCTGTAGCTTAGAGAAACTAAACAAACTCACCCTGCCCTTGATGCTCAGACCGCCCGTGTCGTAAACGATCCCCTTGCCGACCCAGGCGACCCGGGCACCCTGTAGCTTAGAGGAACTAAACAAACTCACCCTGCCCTTGATGCTCAGACCGCCCGTGTCGTAAACGATCCCCTTGCCGACCCAGGCGACCCGGGCACCCTGTAGCTTAGAGAAACTAAACAAACTCACCCTGCCCTTGATGCTCAGACCGCCCGTGTCGTAAACGATCCCCTTGCCGACCCAGGCGACCCGGGCACCCTGTAGCTTAGAGGAACTAAACAAACTCACCCTGCCCTTGATGCTCAGACCGCCCGTGTCGTAAACGATCCCCTTGCCGACCCAGGCGACCCGGGCACCCTGTAGCTTAGAGAAACTAAACAAACTCACCCTGCCCTTGATGCTCAGACCGCACGTGTCGTAAACGATCCCCTTGCCGACCCAGGCGACCCGGGCACCCTGTAGCTTAGAGGAACTAAACAAACTCACCCTGCCCTTGATGCTCAGACCGCCCGTGTCGTAAACGATCCCCTTGCCGACCCAGGCGACCCGGGCACCCTGTAGCTTAGAGGAACTAAACAAACTCACCCTGCCCTTGATGCTCAGACCGCCCGTGTCGTAAACGATCCCCTTGCCGACCCAGGCGACCCGGGCACCCTGTAGCTTAGAGGAACTAAACAAACTCACCCTGCCCTTGATGCTCAGACCGCCCGTGTCGTAAACGATCCCCTTGCCGACCCAGGCGACCCGGGCACCCTGTAGCTTAGAGGAACTAAACAGACTCACCCTGCCCTTGATGCTCAGACCGCCCGTGTCGTAAACGATCCCCTTGCCGACCCAGGCGACACTCTCCGTAGCCCCGGATACCCTGTAGCTTAGAGAAACTAAACAAACTCACCCTGCCCTTCATGCTCAGACCGCCCGTGTCGTAAACGATCCCCTTGCCGACCCAGGCGACCCGGGCACCCTGTAGCTTAGAGGAACTAAACAAACTCACCCTGCCCTTGATGCTCAGACCGCCCGTGTCGTAAACGATCCCCTTGCCGACCCAGGCGACCCGGGCACCCTGTAGCTTAGAGGAACTAAACAAACTCACCCTGCCCTTGATGCTCAGACCGCCCGTGTCGTAAACGATCCCCTTGCCGACCCAGGCGACCCGGGCACCCTGTAGCTTAGAGGAACTAAACAAACTCACCCTGCCCTTTATGCTCAGACCGCCCGTGTCGTAAACGATCCCCTTGCCGACCCAGGCGACACTCTCCGTAGCCCCGGATACCCTGTAGCTTAGAGAAACTAGCGCCGGAGGAATCGCAGCTGCTTTGCCTGCAATGGATTGTAAATAATTAAATATGTTTATTTATCTCCTTTTTAAAGATCCCATATAACCGACACTCCTTTTGGGCAGTTGGGTAAAAAAACACAGTGAACCTATAACGTTTTTTCACTGGTATCTGGAATTTCGAATCCCAAAAAAGTTCAGTTTTATATTCAGACAGTTAAATGATAAATGTAACACATACTGCCGATTTATCAATTGAGAAATTCGCTATGCAAGCACTTAAGTATCGTTCTGTCTATTTCTCACAACGTGACAGATCGATACTTAAGTAAAAATTCTCAATTCAGAAACCGGGCCTTAGTTTGATCAACTTGCTTTTGAATTTTCAATTTATTGCAATCAGGCGGCAATGAAACCTGTCCGGAACTTTTATAATTTTGATTAAGACCTGTCTTTCTATTCGTCTGAGATACAAGCGTGAGTGAAAGTTTGTGTATCAACTTACCAACACCATAAATGCCGCCCATGCCGCGCTCCTTCAACTCCTCACCCTGTATAATGGTGGGCGCAGGGATGTCCAGCTCCTTCGCCACTTGCACCGCTTCCTGTTGGAAAATACATTAATAACTACTAAATAAACATTTCAAATACCCCGACACTTTAGCTTCAAATTTGCATATCTCATAACCGGCTGAACCGATTTTGTAACGTACTCAATTCCTCAGTTCAGATCCTACAGATCTAGAGGGCCCAGGTCCTCTCTGAGAGAGCTAGGTCAGTTGTGCGGGTCTCCTCACCTCAACAAACTGTCACACGTGCATTATGTTCGCGGGCTGGTCCGCTGCGCTGCGCTGTGACGCGGTAAGATCCTCCTCTGAGAGGGTAGGTCCTCCCCGAGATGGTCCAGGGTCTCCCCCAGAGGGCTGGGTCAGTAGTGCGGGTCTCCTCACCTCAACAAACTGCCGCACGTGCATGATATTGGCGGGCTGGTCCTCTATGCGCGTCGCGTCGTCGGCTACGTGCTGTAACGCGCTCAGATCCTGCTCTGAGAAGGTAGGTCCGCCCCGAGAGGGTCCAGGTCCTCCCCCAGAGGGCTGGGTCAGTAGTGCGGGTCTCCTCACCTCAACAAACTGCCGCACGTGCATGATATTGGCGGGCTGGTCGGCGATGCGCGCGGCGAGGCGTGTCGCGTCGGCTGCGTGCTGTAACGCACTCAGATCCTCCTCTGAGAGGGTCCCGTCAGCCAGGTACGGGTCCAGGGGGCCCACGCCTTCCTCCACTGACTCGCCGTCTGGGGGCAGGGAAGGAATCAGTTTATTTTTATTTACTTATTAAGAGAGCGCGCCTAGCGCCTAATTTGGTTATGCTGTCTGTACTACAAAAGATAAGCCTGGGGCCTAATTTGGTTATGCTGTCTGTACTACAAAAGATAAGCCTGGGGCCTAATTTGGTTATGCTGTCTGTACTACAAAAGATAAGCCTGGGGCCTAATTTGGTTATGCTGTCTGTACTACAAAAGATAAGCCTGGGGCCTAATTTGGTTATGCTGTCTGTACTACAAAAGATAAGCCTGGGGCCTAATTTGGTTATGCTGTCTGTACTACAAAAGATAAGCCTGGGGCCTAATTTGGTGATGATGTATGTAGTATGTTCTTTATTTTGTTTCGTTATGATAGTGTGAAGGTGCGTCCTACTTGTGTCAACAGTGGCGGATCCAGGATTTTGATTTGGGAGGGTCTTGAACCCAATGAGGTTAGGTTTTATCAAGATAAACCGCGTTCTGTGACCCTAAAATGTTTCATGGAGGGAAGCTTTTGGTTTTTTTTTTTTGTAAATCTGCTACTGTGACAGCGACTGGACTCGGCTAGAGATGGGTAGCGGGTTATAACCCAAACGACCCAGTTGGGTTAAAACCGGGTTATAACCCAAATCACCCAGTTATAACCCATTATCGTCTTTTTTGGTGGGCGATAACTAAATACACTCTGTTACAAGAGGTAAAACGTATAACACTATCATAAACCCAGTTCGGCGTGCATCGCCCGCCTATTCTATGGTTTGGAATTATACAGGGTGGCCCAAAGATAGACGTCGAGCGAGAAAATCTAGATACCTGACACCAAGAGCTACCCGAATCACCCCAATCTATGTTCAGCCATTTTTTAGGGTTCCGTACCTTAAAAGGGTAAAACGGAACCAATATAGGATCACTCGTGCGTCTGTCTGTCCGTCTGTCACAGCCAATTTGCTCCTAAACTACTGGACCAATTGAGTTGAAATTTGGTACACATGTGTAAGTCGGTGACCCCAACAAGGACGTGTAACGTAAATTAATAAATTTTAAACATGGGAACCACTTTTGGGGGGTAAATTGGAAACTCACTAAAAATTTTTATAAAATATATCGTTTGACATCAAATGAAAGGGCTCGTTTTAAGGATCTCAAATAGATATTTTGTAATAATTGTAAAATGAACAATTTTGAAGTTATTTAATACGCAAAAATTTAAAATTATCCCCCTCATCTCCTAAAATTTTGAAAAAAAAACAGAAATTTGGTATTTTTCTATAGATTACAGAAAAAACCTATAAGAAGTTCATGGTGTACAAAATTACTTAGGAAAATATTAATTTTGTTCTAGTAGTATTATTTCCTCAACGCAGTCAACAGATATCGCTCCACAGTCCTACATCGCGGATCGCGGTATGGTTCGGACTTTCGATTAATATATCTTAGTATACTTTGTATAAAGATCTTCCTACGTTCGTTCGTCCGATCTTCCTCATTGTACGGAAACCTCTCAACGCGAGTTAAACTCTCACTTGTCCGGTTTTTTTTATTAGGTTTTATAAGGTTTTGTTGTTTAAACTGACAGGATTTTTGTACCATTCTAAGGACTAAGGCTCTTCGGAAGTTTTAGAAGTCAATAAAAAGTCCTTCCGACCTCAACTTTTTTTCCCCATAGAACTTCAGTGATGTTTTCTCGAAAATAACATTAATTGGGGCAGCCCTTGATGTCCGCTGTATAGATTTTCTCGCTGGACGTTTTGTTTAGGCCACCTTGTTTGTATAAAATTATAAACTATTTTTTTACGATTTTTTACGATATTCTCGTAATGGTCATTTTTCATGTTAGTAAAACGAACGACGCGCGCCGAAAAATCACAGAGTTTTCCCT
This sequence comes from Zelleria hepariella, assembly GCA_949319315.1. Lineage (NCBI taxonomy): Eukaryota > Metazoa > Arthropoda > Insecta > Lepidoptera > Yponomeutidae > Zelleria > Zelleria hepariella. The sequence continues at coordinate 2,080,697 of OX439379.1, read as the reverse complement.
TATATTTCAGGAACACTTTAGACAGAATAAACACACACTCGTAATTTCACAAAGTAAACAATATGGTAATTACGATTTCTCAGGACAATTGACAAATGCGCGCGCAGCGCTCGAAAATTTGTCGATTTCAGACCAAATTGATCAAATAAGTTTGTATAACATAAAATAATTCAGTTTCCACAATTTTTTATGTTTGCATTGCCAGACCCAATAATGGGAAAGCTGACTGAGGTCCCTAATGATTAGCCGGACAAGTAGCCCCGTAAGAGTGACATATTGCTTTTTAGTAAAAACACTTTTTATTTTTTAAAAAGATATTTGAAGGTTTTGCATTCAAAGGTTTTGGTTTTTATGTTCGGTCTGAACCACCATAATATTGAAATCTGAAGTCATTAGTGAGAGCAGATGAGCGCGCAAAGTGCGCCCCGAAAATTCACAGATTCTTTCGTAAGCATATAAATGAAGGTTGGTAACTATTACAATTATATAATAAAGCCTAACAAAAGATTTTCGGGTGCTCATACGGTCAGTAACGTATGGGCACCCTCCATTTAAGTGGATGGACTTTAAGGGAGCCGCTCGTCTTGCTTTGCTCCGCGCCAGGCGGCGGCGCACAGTAAAACGATCTCATAGAATCGCGCGGACACGCGTAGTTTAAAAACTTCTGAATTACAAATAAGAGTATGCCAATGAGTTCTAATGAACATTATATTTTAAAAGTACGTCTTGGTAATTTTGTGTGATACTTATGTTAACTAAGTTATTTGAGCTTATGTGATTTTTTGTATAGGAGCGAAGACATTTTATAACTACTCTTTGCTTCAGCTTGCTTCACTTTCTGGGTTTAAAAATGGATATAGTATATTATTTACTACATTTCACCCAAATATACTACACACCGCAACGGACCACATTTGGGAGTAATAACATATTTGTGTTTTTTTGTTACTTTTTTACATTTAAAACATTTTTGTAAACTTTTAAGTAACTTATTTCCCACCATAAATTGTATGATTATGAAGATGACCTGCTTATGTGCTACATTTTCATCAGATAGAAAAGCTGGTTGAAACTTAAATACGAATAATGTCAGGTTATAAAAAAAACTTCTGAATTCCAAACAAAAGTATGCCAATGAGTTCTAATCAACATTCTATTTGAAAAGTGTCTCTTGGTAATTTTGCGTCAAACTTATATTTACGAAGTTATTTGAGGTTACGTGATTTTTTGTATGGGTGCGAAAACATTTTATGACATTACTCTTATTCTTCACTTAGCTTCACTTTCTCGTTTTGAAAAACGGAGTAGGTATATTATTTATCACATTTCATCTAAACATACTACATGCCGCAAGTACCGCATTTGAAAATAATTAAATATGTTATGTTATATTGTTGTTTTTTCGGGCGTTGAATCTCTTAAAACTGTAGTGAGTATAGTGCTCGTGCAAACCTAAGAAAACATCAGAACTACATTATTGAACAACTTTTGGTGAAAAAATTGCCAATAAAGTAAAAAAATAACAGTTTTTAAGGTAAAAATCACAATAAAACATAAAATATTTAATTATTTTTTAATGCGGTAATTTGCGGCATGTAGTATATTTAGATGAAATGTGGCAAATAATATACCTACTCCGTTTTTCAAAACCAGAAAGTGAAGCTAAGTGAAGAATAAGAGTAATGTCATAAAATGTTTTCGCACCCGTACAAAAAAGCAAGTAACCTCAAATAACTTCGTAAATATAAGTTTGACCCAAAATTACCAAGAGATACTTTTCAAATAGAATGTTAATTAGGACTCATTGGCATACTTTTGTTTGCAATTGAGACAGTGTGGATATTTTATTGTTGTTGTTTTATTTTTTAAATATCGTAGAACTTCCCGGAATACCTTCACAGTATCAGTTCTATTAATAGAGAACTAAACGGAAAAGAAAACCGAATAGTTTTATCAGTAGAACTGGACGAGTAGAACAGTCCAAACAGACTTTAGTTATCGCCCACCAAAATGGGTTTTAACCGGGCGATAATAGGTACCAAGTGGGTTATAACCCACCGATTGGGTTATAACCCGGGTCGTTACCCATCTCTGGACTCGGCCGGAGGGAGCTAGAGGCTGCCGCGCAAGACCACCAAAAATGGAGATCCCTTCTTCGAGCCCTATGTCGCTGATAAGGGATAACAGGATATCATCATCATCATCATCAAATCAGCTAAATTGTAAATTGTATCAAACATTCCGTTGAATCTAATATTCCTGTTGACTTAAAATTTATTGACATCTTTAAAAGTTATTGACATTATTATTAATTATATTGTTTTGCATTATGTACTCATAAGATTTGAATGTGCTGAGCCCACCGAACTAAATCCCATAGAATCCGCATTACGTATAAAATCACAATAAAAACTTGTCCCCACAGAAACAAATGATATCAGCAATAGAACAATACGAAACATCATTTCGACCATACGTCTAATATTCGAATGTCAACCTTATTGCATTAGTGTACAGTTTTACTTTAATTGCATAGACTACGAGCAAATAAGCTCCCAAAGGCAGTTTGGACATCTATTTTTCCAGACACATTTCAGAGTTCTATGTTGTATCTAGTTTTATCCTTGATCGAAGGCTGAACCTTTAAATATTTACTATTTTAACATCTGAAATGTACCTACCACGTTCAAATCAAATAAATATCTTGAATCTTGAATCTGCTGTGTGTCTAGTCACTCACCCTGCTTGTCCTCCCGCACCAGGAGTATCTCGACGGTGACGGTGCGGCTGGCGGACGGCGGCGGTGCGGGGCCAAGCGCGGCGACGCCGGAGCGCCCTAATTTGTTTTTGATGTCGGTACCAGAAAATAAAGGGCGTCTAGCTCCTAAATTCCTAGTGCTGTCTGTACCACAAAATAGCGCCTTATGTTCTTTATTTTGTTTCGCTAAAATCGTGTGACGGTGCGACCTACTTGTGTCAACAGTGGCGGACCCAGGATTTTTATTTGGGAGGGTCTTGAACCCAATGAGGTTAGGTTTTATCAAGATAATTGTCTGCGTTCTGGGATCCTGAAATGTTTCATGGAGGGAAGTTTTTTTTCTAAATCCGCTACTGTGCGTCAAGTATTTGTATTTGTATTAAGAAAATTTATTTTCAAAACCACATACACATGAGGACCAAATACAAATATTGTACATCAAAGACAATCTAGCAACATAGAGGCACAAAAACGAAGCACTAAGGACGAGTTAGATAAATTCAGCTAACAAACAATAGAAGAGAAAGGCATGTGGATGTGCAAGTCGCTCACCCTGCTTGTCCTCCCGCACCAGGTGTGTCTCGACGGTGACGGTGCGGCTGGCGGACGGCGGCGGTGCGGGGCCGAGCGCGGCAGCACCGGAGCGCCCTAATTTGTTTTTGATGTCGGTACCAGAAAATATAGGGCGTCCAGCTCCTAAATTCCTAATGCTGTCTGTACCACAAAAGAGCGCCTTATGTTCTTTATTTTTTTTCGTTATGATAGTGTGAAGGAGCGAGCTACTTGTGTCAACAGTGGCGGATCCAGGATTTTGATTTGGGAGGGTCTTGAACCTAATGAGGTTAGCTTTTGTGACCCTAAAATGTTTCATGAAGGGAAGGTTTTGGGTTGTTTTTTTCTAAATCCGCTACTGTGTGTCAAGTCGCACCCAACAAACAATGTCCCAAGCACTGCAGCGCCGAGTGGTCTCTTCATCCATCTAGTGTGAGATATCAAAGGCCTTAGTGTCAAGTCGCTAACCCTGCTTGTCCTCCCGCACCAGGAGTATCTCGACGGTGACGGTGCGGCTGGCGGACGGCGGCGGTGCGGGGGCGAGCGCGGCGGCGCCGGACCGCGCGTGGTACAGCGGGAAGCTCCGCGCGATCGCTACCGCACTGGCGTATACGTCGCGCTTGCGGCACACGAGCTGTTGGCGAGGTTTGGTGGCTTTAGAAAGGGCCGGAGCTCAATACAACGTGTTACAAAACATCCTAACTCTTTTCACAGGGTGTAACCTACTGGTCAACAGGATGTCAATTCTGTAAAAAAAAGTTGAAAAAAACAAATTTTATTTTATAACCTCAAACTTAAAAAAAAAATCATAACTTTTTTGTTTTTGGTATTAGCTCAAATTTAAAAATATGTTTGTGGATGTAGGTGCATTTGCATAGCTTTGAGTTGTTAAAACATTGTGAAAGTCAATGAAAACCATATTTAAAAAATACTTTTCTCCCGCCATAGCGTTCACATTTATTAATTTAAAAATCAACGGAACATCATAGAGCGAAAAAAAAATTTAGGTTGTGATCCCTATCACCGGGTGCTATTACCCTGTAAAAAGAGTTAGGTACTTTTGTAACACCTTGTATACGCCAAGAAACTGAAGGGCTCAGTTTAGAACGGGTTTTGTAACCCTCGCTCCGTTGTACGGACTTCTGTGTAGGACGTCCGTGGAGGGAATTGTTGGTCTTCAGAGCAAAAAATCCGCATAATCGTGAACCGTCAAAACCGATTTTTACTGTAAACTCGTTCTTATTGAAATGGAAAATCTTTTTTTGGCAATTTATAAATTATGGGACTTACACAGTGCTTTTTTTAATATAGGGGCAGGTCTTTATATTGGTTTACTGTTTGACTCTGCATAGAAATTGTATGTTTGTAGTGTGAGGCCAAAGCCGAGTGTCTGGCGTTACTAAAGAAGTCCGTAAAGTGAATCGCTACAGCGTCTACAGGGTAACCCTACAGGGAACCCCCGGGACCATTAGTTAGCTTTTGGCATAAACTTACTTAGCTACTGACCTCCGACGCTCCATACGAGCTTGGAGGAGCGCGGGGCACCGCGAGGGCGCCGCGTGTCGCGAGCGGCGCGCCGGCAGGGCGCCCAGGGTGGCTTACTTAGCTACTGACGACTACGAACTGACCACAATGAACCTATACGTGCAGCATGGTAAGCCCGAGATAGGCCCTTCTCTATGCAAAACTGTCAACTTGTCGGTCGGGTTCGAGTTGGCTCTACGCCAACATGGCGATGGAGACAAAAATACAACATTTTTATTAAAAATGGCAATATCTACTTTCTGCTCGACATGACCCTAATCTATTGCCATCTCGAGTCCCGCCCGCCATGCTCGCACAATAGACATGGCACGTTTATCACTCGAGTTCGAGAGAGTGTCAAAACGACCATGCTAAGCATACTGGTTAGCTACTGACCACGATAAACTCGTCAGTGGACCGCTGCGCGCCCCGCACTATCTTGGCGAGGGCGTGGCACCGCGAGGGCGCCGCGTGTCGCGAGCGGCGCGCCGGCAGGGCGCCGAGGGTGGCGCCCCGCGGCCACAGCTCCACGCTCTCGCCACCGCCGCCGGAGACGCACGAGAGGCCGCGACGCCACACCTGCAGGGGATGGTTTACAGTTATTCGACAGTACAAAGAGAACGTGAGACTTGATGTCAGGTGCGTATTGAAATTAACTTTATTGACACACAAAAAACACAATCAAAGGTAATAAAATAACAAACTTATGAGGGGGGATCAAAAAGTAGTGAGAACGACATACTCCTTGGTAAGAAAAAAAAGTAAATACTAGCAGGCATAGCTCAGATACATTATTTTTGTTTTTTTCTGAATGTAGTCATTTGTTTGCTTTGTGTCGGAACGTGTTCTCGAAAATGGAGAAAAACGAAGTGGTAATACATATTGCTGTCAGAGTGTACACTTTTGTTGTAAAGTCGCCTGTAACGTAACCGATTAGACAGCTAGCGTGTATGGGTCGACATGCTGTCATGGTACAAACAAGCGCGTTACTGCGTACACCCTAACTCTCTCAGAGAAAAGACCTTGTATAGAATCGGTTTTTAAACGCCATGCAACATTGCAGAAGTTTGTCAAATCTTTATTTGGGTGAACTCGGCAACCACATACAGCGTTAATTCATTCATTAAGGGCCTTTACATCTATTACAGAAGATTTATACAGCAAGTGACCATATGGTACCCAAGAGAGGACACTAGAAGGAAGGGGCGCCCGAAAACAAGATGGAAAGACGATATCCGCCTAACCTTGGGACCATACTGGACCAGAGTAGCAGAAGATGAGAGATCAGTGGAGAGAGCTGGAGGAGGCCTATGCCAAGAGGCACGCCAATTTGCGAGACATACTATAAATACTTGAAATATGTATTACCAACTTGAAATATGTAGTACCAAAATCGTAGCAAATTCGGAATAAAAGGGCTTTGTTATTATTATAAAGCATCCTTGTGGCATTTTTGCTTGTGGCTGTAAGTAAAACTCGATGCGAGTGGGTGCCACGTCCACAGTATTGGCATGTATGTGCGGAAGACCCCGTCGTAGTTTAAGGCCCGGTTTCTGAATTGAGAATTTTGCTAAGCAAATTACTTTACTATCGTTATGTCATGCTCTTTTGTGAGAAATCTGCAGAGACAGGACGATACTTACCCATTTTCTTAGCGAATTTCTCAATTCAGAAACCGGCAGTATGGCACGTACATTGCGCCTCATGCGTCTGTTGGCTACTTAACTAATTAATTAGTGTAAGTTCAATTAATTGAAAAGGAAACCTAAAAAAAGGGTGGTGGGCACCACACCACAATATAAACCAATACTGTGTGCTCCCATTTGTAATGTAAGATACAAAACAATTTTAATTCCTGAGGACCTACGGCTTACAGTAGGCCAACTATATCTCACCTCTTCCGTAACTCTCGGCTGCAGTTTGTCCCGCACATCGTTCCACGACAGAGCGGCAAGATGGGCTGCCTGCCCGACAAACAGCACCGGAGTCTGCTCCGGGTCGGACGCGGTGAGGCCCCACCGGAACTTCACGCTCACCGACGCTCGAGACATCCTGCGGACTAGACGGGGAGTGAGGAGTTAACTTGTGTGATTGCCAAGATAGGTCTTAACCAATACCTAAGTGTACAAAAATTTTAAAACTGGTGAAGTCACCAGTGAAAAAGTACACTGTTATTAAGCTACTACACTGATTCCGAGTGATCTACTGCTATCCGTTGAGGACTTTAGTTCTCCATCTCCCAAGTTCTTCATCAGATCTTCACCATTTTTTTTTTTATAACATGGGAAGTATCTTAACAAAAAAAGAATAATCAAATCAAAATTGGTCTAACTAGAAAAAAAGTTCTGAGTTAACAACTTTCAGAAGATTATGAGGTTGCGGGTGCAAGTCCTATCCAAAGCAAATTTAACCTTTTAAAAAAATCTTTAAACCTATCTTATATTAAGATTGTTGCTTTCATTAGGAACTAAGGTAAAACACAGCAGCAGTGGTTTACTCACTAAAAAATGCAGGTTCGGTTAATTATTAAGAAACTGTTCAACTGTGACGTTGTATTATAAATTAAGTAGGTAGATAACAATATTTATTACAGACTAGCTGACCCGGTGAACTTCGTATCACCTGAAATAGTTTGACTCTCCGCGTCCAAAATGGCGATTCCAATACAAAATGACTAATTTTTATTTCTTCCGTTTTTCAGCTAATCCTTTAACTTTTCCCATATTTCTTTGCTTTTAAACCTACCCTGAACTATGGTGAACTAAACAAAACAGTAAATATGCAAATCGGTCAAGCCGTTTCTTAGTTTTAGCGAGACTAATGCACGGCGAATCATTTTTATATATATAGATAGATAGATAGATATGGCACATTTCTGGGAGCGCGACGTGTAACGCATTCGACACGACAGAAGAACAATACAGATCTACCCTACAATACAATAATACTGTACCTACTTTACCCATGTAATTCTAGACAAGCAGAAACGAAATAATAGACTCTAAATGTGGTGCTTTATTGAATTTTACATTGTAAAGCCACAAATAACCATCATCATCAACATACAACTTTCTGAGATGATTGATGTATGTAGGTAGTTTCCTTAACCTTTAGAAGAAAAAAACTAGTTGGCTTACTAGTTACTATTAAACCGGTACGCAAACTGAATTAGGTTAGATTAGACGTGGGAGTTGAGAAATTGGCCAAAAGCCCTGATTTGCATTCAAGTCTTCAGGATAGATGCAAAAACAAAGAACTTACTTGAAACATGGATCGAGTGCGACTTTACAACGTTATTAAAGGTCGTTAAGGTTCTAATTATTGACATTATTGCTTACATAACACTGAGTACATGTCAATAAACGAAAACAAATAAGCCAAAGCGCAAGAATCAACAGATAACGGCTGTGGTCCGAGCTGATAATTTTATTCACTTACCTGGCGGTAAAAAGCTGCTCCCACGAAAAAAATCGCTTCCTCGCGTAGATCTATAAACGACCGATCTAATTAAGTACACATGAATGTAAAATTAAATCGATAGCCGTATAAAATTTACGAGAAAAACTGTGAAACTTTCTTGTTTGAATGAAATGAAAATGCCAAATCACTATTTATTTTTCGTTCGGAAACGTAATTTAATTTGCCTTGTCTATGGTTTTTATTATTTCGACTTTAGACTTTATAGATTGAAAAAAAAAATCTTTGATTATTTTTGAACGCATCTTGGCGCGTTTCGTTTCACTTTCTTATTTTGGATTGCATTTCGATTTGTGTTTTGCAGAGGTTTTTCGAGGACTAAAAGCCACTTTTTCACTTTGACCCAGTACGTCTTCAAAGTCAGCTTGATTGATGTCATTAAAAGGACTACTCATTAGCAGCAGTCTGTCTGTGCTCAATATACCTACCTATCCCCGTAGCATGACTTTTATCGAGGCGGATTTATCCAACAAAATGGCGGTTTATCAGCATTTTTGACGTATAGAGTGGGTTATATATCACTCTCGACGATATATAACCCACTATAGACGTCAAAAATGCTGATAAACCGCCATTTTGTTGGATAAATCCGCCTCGATAAAAGTCATGCTCCCCCCGCTCTAGTTTACTTTTGTTTTGACGATGCGCGGTCGCAGTCGCGGGCACTTTGACCGTAAAAATGCTTCTGATTGGTCGTTTTTGTCAAAGTGCACTTTTATGCCATAAAAATGTCGCGACCGTTTTCTACTCATCAAAGTTGACGTGAAAACGCGCGGGTTTAATTTACCTTAAGTTGTCTGTGAGGTTTAGTCTATCGATTTTGGTAGATAAACGGAACGACACCAATAAATAAACTCACACACACACACACGCGCCACTAGAGATGAAACTTGACACACCACGTGCGTGGTTTGACTTGCGCAGAGCTTGCGCAGTAGACGATCTATAGATCTCTTTAGCGGTGAGGTCTGAGGCGGGAAGGGACCGGTCGGGGAACGTCATCGTCGGCTGTGTGTGTGTGACACAGACAGTTGCCTTCCGTTCTTGTCATCTCGTGCACGCTCCGCTTGAATCCGCAGTACAGTCGAGTGCAACCTGTGTTTAGAACTATTTCATTGTACTTTGGCTACAGTTCTATTCGATACGAGTGATTTGTGAAATTTGATTATGCCTCGAGAAAGACAAAGTAGGAAGATGGTTTACGACGTGTACACCTTTATGTCAAAAGAAGCAAAGGATGGTGTACAAAATTTGAAGAAGGTACAAATGCGTACAGCGGCCGCAACGAAAACTTCAGTAGTTACAGTAAAAAGAATTGTGAAGGAGGGAAATAGTTCCGAGCAACTACCAGTTTTCCGCACTCCAGGAAAAAAAAGGCCAAGATCAAAACCTTTAACCGATTTAGAGGACTTTGACAAAGGAGTGATAAAAAGACATATTCACAACTTCTATAATACGAACAAGGAACTGCCGAGCCTTGGTAAAATTTTAGCAAAGTTGCGCGATGATATGGCCTTTCGAGGTTCTAAAACAAGTCTTCGCCGCATTTTGAAAGACCTTGGTTTTCGATGGAGGAAGACAGAAAAAAATCGAAAAATTCTTATTGAAAAATCGAATATCAGACTGAAAAGAATTGAATACCTGCAAAAAGTCCGAAAATATCGCAAAGTGGGGCGCCCTATTGTATACACTGGCGAGTTTTGCGTACATTCCTCGCATACTACCTCCAAATCTGGGTGTAATGACTCTGATAAAGAGCTCAAAAAAACAATACCTAAAGGTCAGCGCGTGGTTATTGTACTCGCTGGCTCTGAGAGTGGGTTCATACCAAACGCTTTGCTGACTTTTAAATCTGAGTCAAAAACGGGTGACGGCATTTATTTCGAAAATTATCAGAAATGGCTTCAAACCCAGCTAATTCCTAATCTTCCACCAAATGCTGTCGTGGTAGTTGATAATGCCTCGTATAAGGAGTACGAATCTTCACCAAGCTCAAATACCAGGAAAGCTGACATGCAATCATGGCTAACCGAAAAAGGAATTCCCTACACTACAGAAATGCTTAAACCACAGTTGTACAAATTGATAAAAATACATCAAGAACAATATAAGACATTCAACATTGACGAAATACTATCTGAACACGGTCACGACGTCCTACGGTTACCTCCTTATCACCCCGATTTAAATCCGATCGAAATGGCTTGGGCTTCAATAAAAGGTCATGTGAGTAGTAAGAACGTGCAGTGGAACCTCAAAAGTATGGTAGAGTTGGTAACCGAAAAGGCAAACCAAATGGGACCAAATGAATGTAAAGCTTTTTGTGATGAAACAAAAAACATTGAAGACTTTTACATAGAAAGTGATCTCATAATTGACAATTTGACGGAAACAGAGATGATTATCAAAGTAGGAGATTCGTCAGACAGCGACTCGGGTAATTCTTCATCATCATATGACAAAAATGATGATCTGTCAACTCCTGGAACAAGTGGTATGTTTAATAGAGTTAATGTACCTGGTTGCAGCCACGTCCCGTACGATGGTCTTCCCGCTAGTGTACCATTCATTGACAGTGACAGTGACTAGGAGGACTATTAATCTGCCATTTTGTACGATTTTTAATGAATTTGTACTAGGTACGTATATCCTTTCTTATCTTAAACTTTATTATTTCGTAATAAATAACGTTAAGAATTTAAATAATAGGGTACAAAAAACAATAAAAATAAATTTAAGGTTCTAACTGTATTTTTTTTTTCTTATACGACAAAACTTGAATGTCACTATTTCCTGAATATGATTAACTATTTTGTACACGACTGTACCTGCGCAGGGCTGCCCCCCCACGTTCGAAGTCTCATCTTTGGTGTCCACGCTTGATGAGAATGGGATGCTACCTTGTCAAAGAAAATCGAAAATGTACTATTAGTTAGGTACTTTGATAAGGTTGCTTCGACGCGTCGTCGGTCGACCACGCAGCCCGTAGTCTCTAAATTATCCACCGTAAAAATAACAGTTTTTAAAATAAAAAAAAAAGAATGTAGAGGGCAATTTTCGAGTGTTTTGACGCTCAAAGGTTGAGTGGATTTCTTAGAGAATAGAGGGGCTGGGCTAGCATAAGGCTGGGTTAGAGACTATCTACGGGTTTATAACCCTCTCTATCTATCCCGCTCTACGTCAAACAAAAGTTATACATTATAACCCCCCCCCCTAAGTACTGCTTACATTAAGGCTGATTTACATTTGCTTTTTTTTTATTCGTTTTGAGCATGCTATTTCAAAGCTTATAAAAAGCACGTATTTAGCTAATGTAAATGTGCTATTCAATTCAATTCAATTTATTTCAGATTTGCATCCATATTTTGTTAGTATAATCTTAAGAATTACGTTAGTACAGCAAAACCTAAAAATAATTATAATTAATAAATTCATTCATTCATTTATTATTATTTATACAGGGCGTCCCACGGCTATGCCACATGGAGATAAACTACCTTAAATATTGTAGATGGAACATTTAACTGAAAGAAGACATTAAAAACAATTTAAACTGCATTCATAGATATTGAAATAATTATATGGTTGAATCGGTAATCGAACCCGTTACATGAGAAAAATAATGACCCTGTAGTTTTATCATACCGATCGAAAGGCTTCATGATAAAGATTATTTTTTACTAAATAACATAGTGTCAGAAATAAAAGGAAGACCATGAATTTTAACATTTTTAATACCAATTTCATCAATTTATCAATGAAAATCACATTAAAAATGGCGTCGGAAATAAATTGGGCTCGGGATTTGACGCTACAATTATTAACAGAGTATGAAAAACTATGGGATTCCTACAGCGAAACATACAAGAATAAAATTCTTCGAGATAATGTATACCTATGCAGATATTGAAAAAACTTTCGTGTTTACACATAAGTAAGTATAAAGGACTAGCTTTTGCCCGCGACTTCGTCTGCGTGAACTACAGAAAAAAGCTATGTAGTTAACATTGCCCCGTGCATAGACTTATTATTACCGTGTAATAGCGTGATAATATGTAGCCTATGTGTTATTCTGATGTCTATGCTATCTCTATTCCAAATTTCATCCAAATCCGCTCAGCCTTTTCTAACAAACATCCATCCATCCATCCACACTTACAAACTTTCGCAAATATAATATTAGTAGGTTAGGAAGAAGGATAGGATGTGAAACTAAAAAATAAGAATATTCGCTCTTCAGAGCTTAGAAAGGTAAAGAATCCGTATTTGCCTTAGGAGTGCAATGCAAGTGCTTTCGTCGCTTTTTGAGACTACTGTGATGAAAATAGCATAGCAAATGTATATCGTCGTCTTTGATTAGCACTCTTTTAGATTAGCATGCTAAAATAAGAATGCTAAAATAGCAAGAAATTAAAGCAAATGTAAACCAGCCTTTATGCTGCGCTTGCCGCTGATAGAGTAAAGTTGTTGTATGTACGGGGGGAATATTTTTTGTTTCCTTTGTTATTGTGTCCCCCATTCTGATGACACATATTCTGTGCAAACACTGGCTACCTATTACCTAAAGTTTAAGTATATTTGTTAGATAATAGAGGCGCTGGTATCTATTAAATAAACAAAACAGCAAAAGTAGTTGTTTTAAACGTTCATTTTATTAATTTGCCCGAACAGAAAGATATTACAATAACAAATCGTAACGTTAGCACTTTGACGTAGAGTCGCGTTAGCTTACCACTAGAAACAACATATATTTTACAGTAGGTAAGCTTTTGTTTAATTTATAGGTATTAATTAATCACTGCGTTTCTGAACTGTAACACAAAGTAAAATCATGAACGCGTTAAGACGCAGGTGGAACAGTCCACCTGCGTATTAACGCGCTTAGTCGGGCATCACGCAGAAGTGCGCAAGAGTTAGCATTCTTTCTCGTTTATTACTCATTGTACACACGACAGCACATGAGACTGTACATTTTTGTTGTAAACTCGCCCGTAACGTAAACGAGTAAAGTGCTAGCGTGTAAGGGTTGACGCGATGTCGTGTGTACACCTTTCCACATTTTTATTGCCCCTCATAAGCGCTCATCTACCTGGGACGCACAGAATCGTCCCAAAGCACTGCTAAATAGTAACGCGCAATGCACAGACGCACCCAAAGGCACCCGGCGTACGTTCCCGAGAAAATTGTGGCGCGTATACGTGACCCAGGCACTGTTCGAAATTATACATGGCGCACTATTGCACCTTGAGGCACTGGAAGATAGAATAAAATAAGGCACCCGTGCAAAAACGACCGGAGCCAATGCGTTAACACCATCGATTTAAATCGATGGTTAACACGCTAACACACAGGTAGATCAGTTATTGTGTTATAATGCGTGCGGGATGAGAATGGGATGGAACCTTGTCAAAGTCAATCGAAAACATACTGTATTTTACTTTGACAAGGTTGCATCGACGTGAGTTTGCTTACTGCGCGCGTCTCAGTTCCAAAAGGTCGCATCCCATTCTCATTCCGCGCGGATTATATCAATCAGTAAAAGTGTAACCACTTCAAAACAGATGGCGCCACGTCGGTTAACTAGTTGATTCATTTGTTATTCATGGGTTTGGACTTTATTCTGAAGAAATGAGGGATCATTAAAACCACGGCCTTATTAAGGGTAAAAAAAAAGAGACTGATAATTTCTCATCGACTTGCTGGTTAGCTATGAGTTGGTTAAAACGCTGGCACGGTATGCCGGGTTCGAATCCTGACTAAAGCGAAGATTTTAGTCTCTCGCTAAATGTCCATATTCAGAAACGCAGTGCAAGGGTTTAATAATACATTTACTAGCTGATATTGGCGTGTGGGACATTTTGTCTGTAAATAGTTTCTAGAGGATCCTACAACATAACACAATGGCTGCATTTTCTACAATTATTTTGGACACTTTTATTAGCAGTAATGTAGTTATTATTATTTCCACTTATGCCTTAGAGTACCATATCGGAGTAAAACCGGACCAGCCCCACAGGAACTAAAAAACCCTGTCTGCACAAAGCGGATTTTATAGTTTCTGACCTACCTAGAATATAACAAATGACAAAAACAACACAACAATGTCAAGGCACTTAAAAGGTAGAAGACAAATACTAAGTATTTGTTTTAGGTTGGTAAGAACCTAACTTATGTAACGACAGGCATAAAAACCTAACAACAAAAATAAAACAATACTTAATTTTAAGTAGGTCAGTAAATTGATTTTACAATACCACAAAAACAAAAAATAATACTAAAGTAAAGATCGATAAATATTGAATACAATAAAAAGTTCAGCTGTCTTTAGTAGTTTTACTACAAAAATAATTATTTTTATGTGTGTATTTTTTTTATTTGTCAGTAATATAATACCATTAAGAGTTGATTGAGATGAGAGCATAAAGTAAGTATTAAATAATTCTGTAAGATTTATTCATATTATGAAATGTATTAGGCACAAAACAATTAGGGTTTCTCTATGGAAGATATGGCATTGCCTAAAAGTATGTACAGGATAAATTATTGAGACACCAGAAATTCACCCCAGAACATTTGAAAAATTAATCCAATACCTATCTTACGAAATAAAGTCACATTTTCACGAATTTTTGTGCTACACTTTTAACTTTTACTAAGCAACAATTTTATTATCATTTTTAATTGACTTTAATGTCAAAAAAGTCAAAGAATTCACCGTAAACAATTAATTACGATGTAAATATATTTTAAGAGTTTGCTTATAAACAAGTCAAAGTCAAAGAATTCCCCGCAAACAATTAATTACGATGTAAGTATATTTTAAGAATTTGCTTATAAACAAGTCATGCATCGAAATCAATAGAAGTTTCAATTTTCATACTCTATCCCACCATAGGCACACAATGTCTTCATCCCTGTCAAACCCGTCATTGCGTCAAAATTTAAAAAACAAGCAAAAAGTCACCAAGCTTCATCAAAACTGCAGCTATAAGCAGACTCTTTAGTGCAAAACAAATATGGCGGACGTGCCGACTTATCGCTACACATGTTAAAATGTAGTATATTATATTACTTTTATAATACAAAAAACACCAAGAGCTCAATTGAACAGCTAAACAACAATTAATTTACAATAATACATGTTCTTTTCTTTATTAATTATTAATGTAATTAATAATAATACACTTCAATGGAAATTAATTCACAGCCACAATACTCTATTACTCTCCTGTTCTCTTTTATTAATAATTAATTATATAATTTTTACTTTTGTTAACTATACATAAACATTTTTTTCTATCGGTTTGACTTCGGACATACGAGCAACTTTTGGTATCTCTGAATCATTTGTACCCTAAATATACTGATTGGTAATGCTTCGGTCAAGTTTCTACTTTACATTCAAAGGAGATAATTTCACTATTCAACCATTCTTATGATCCTGCTCTATCTGCGTGTTAACGCATTAAATAGCGCGCAACTTATTGTACGGATAAACGGGGTTTAGCGCGCTAAGTAACGCGTTAATACACAGGTGAACCAGAAGATTTACAATAAGTTGCACATATGAACGAACCACAAATAAGGGGTGATTATGTTTCACATCACAATTATTCATGGGGTAACATAACGCATAATATTTTGCGATTCGATTACATAATTTTTTCTATCATGTTCTTTAAAGGCTCCTTATAAGGCTAACTAGCGCCACCAATGTTGAAAAATCATATCTTCCTTCAGAAGAAGTTTCTGACAAAAACCTAAGATGAGCTCATGCGCCATGCTTTTTTAGATTTTTTGGTGTAGATACCCAACTCAATTTCGAGTATTAAGCTAAAAAAATATCGATAACCATCAAAAAGGGTCGTTTTTGGCGGTTATCGATATATTTTTTTTTGCCGAAGTGGGTGTCTACACAGAAAAATCTAGAAAAGCGTGGCGCATGGGCTCAAATTAAGGTTTTGTCAGAAACCTCTTCTGAAGGGAGATGTGATTTTTTCAACATTGGTGGCGCTAGTTAGCCTTATACGGAGCCTTAAAGAACCATCTGGTTAGTCAATAATAGCGCTTCCTCTAGGTAACAACAAGCAACAAGAGCTAAGTTAGTTTGTTAACTAAATAGAAATATATTTGTAGCGCCAGAGAGAAGCTGGCGATTTGAGGCTAATGGGAGAGTTTTGGGACGTTTACATATGATACATGGAAGCGAGAATCAAATTGGACGTTGCCCCATTCACATGTTTAGCTTCCCGAGATGTCCAGTAAATAGACGAGATCTCTCGAGAAGTCCAGCAAAAAATCCCAATACCCTTTCCTAAAGGAGCAGTTCATCACTTGAAAAAGATTGTGAATCCTTTTCCAAAAATATAAACGCACTACTAAAAGCTAAGTAACGTTCGTGGAAGATAACAGCTGTCGAGACATTTTTAAAGGTCCACCTGCGTCTTAACGTGTTAAGTTTGGTAGACATGGCCAAGCAAATTAAATATGCGCTAAAACATCGCTTAACTCATGGCAGTAATTACTGACTTAGCACATTAACTAACGCGTTAAGACACAGGTGGACCAATAGCATAAGAGTAATTATTTTGTCTTGTAGTGTTTTAAATTATTTATTAAATTCTTACTTTACTGCATTAACTATAAAGTATAATTTTGTTGAAGCAAAACAAAATATTAATATAAAGGCTGTGTTCAGATCACATTTGACGGCTTTCACGGGTTATTGTGATCGTGAACAGAGCCTTAGATTAAAGTAGGTGATAGATAACTTAGACATTGAGATTAGATAAGATTAAATTTATGACACAACTCGGCTCGCATCAACTTCCGTTATGCTACTGATCCACCCGAGTTAACGGGAATCAGCGCGCTAAGAAGGATATGAGTTAGCGATGGCACTAATTTACTTTGCCAGATCTGTGATACCTGACTTAGCGCGCTAACTAACGCGTTGACGCAGTTGGAGCAGTAGCATTAGGATGAGTTATAATCACGTTAAAAGTAGGCACGTGGGTATTTCTGGGCCTATTGTTCAACAGCGCGGCATATGATGCTGCAGAAAAAAAACAGTCGGTACCTACTCTGTCATTTTACACTTTTGTTGTAAAGTCGCCCGTAACGTAACCGAGTAGAGTGTAAGCGTCTACGCGCTGTCTTGTGTACCACCAAGTCGCTAATTAGAAGGCAAATGGTGGCGTACTATACCTTCTGTTCGCTACAACCACTTGTCAGAGGTTGATGCGGCCAAGTTGTGAGACCAGCAATTGGGTACGCAAAGTTTTTTGTTCGAAAGTCCGTTATTGGCTTAATCTTATCTTTAGATAATATTGAGAAACTAAATTCAATATTTTTTTATTTTGGTTCAGTAGTTTGGATTTTACACCGTTTCAAAGATACGGTTTTATGACCTTCACGCGACGGTCTGCATACTGTTGGCGGTGATAGGAACAAAACATTTTAGCGCATAAAAACAAAACTACTGGACCAAAATAAAAAAATATTTAAATTAGTTTCTCAATATTGTCTAAATATAAGTTTAAGCCAATAACGGACTTTCGAACAAAAAACTTTGCGTACCCAATTCGCCCTCGCATGATGTCAAGTCAAGCCCTTTGTAAGGCTCTGGGGACATAATTAAAATTTCAGACTAGCAGTACCGTATAAAGGGTTAAGGGTGGACGATAGCAACGTGGCGGGATATTCAAAATTTTCACAGTTTTTTACATTTTGTAGCTAAACTGGGCTATTTTTGTTCAGCGATTTTTCGTTCACGGCAATAAAACAGTATTCTTTTCATTGTTGTAAACAACAGAACAACAATAATTCAGCCAATACTGTTTTATTGCCGCGAACGAAAAATCGCTGAACAAAAATAGCTCAGTTTAGCTACAAATGTAAAAATCTGTGAAAATTTTGAATTTCCCGCCACGTTGCTATCGTCCACCCTTAAGTTTAGCTTTCAATTGCACTAGCGGAAATATTGGCCTATAGGCGAGTAATACAAACTTTTTAGCAGCAATTCTCGTCTTGAACTAGGTATTCACATTTAACTCCATATAACAATCCTAGTTTGCATCAACTCAATTTGCGTGCCACTGGCATACAAATTTCACAACAAGCTAAATTCATCCGTTCCTACATTCTACGCGAACATTCTAGCTACTTCATAGTTAACTTTCCTTGATATTACAATATTTCTTTCTTACACTGTTAAAGATATTTCTTCGCACTCTCCTTTCTTTTCGTCATTGCGTTGATAAACCCTTATAAGCCGCGTCACAAAAAAATAACGGTATGAAAATGGCGGGTAACTATGGTTAGGTCAGAAATAGATGTCATTAAATAAAAGACCATTTCGGTTCATACCTAAAACTGTCTTACATTTTTGCCCAATGTAAAACAATTACTTAAACAATAAAGAAATCGCCATAAAAAATCTAAGAAAGTTTTAGGTATGAACCGAAATCGTATTTTCTTGACCTCTTTTTTCGACCTTACCATAGGTAGCCACCGCCATTTTCATATACTTAGTTTCTTTATTGACGCGGCTTATACCTCTACTATTAACACAAAAAATCTGCGAGGTGAAACAGAACCTCTGTTAAGTTAATACAACAAATTTCAGCTTAGCTGCTTTCTACGTCCAAAACATAAACTACAACTGCAATACCTTCATTCTCTTACACCACATGTCACATTTCCTCCAAATCAATTCGATGCAAACTTGCCATCCAAATAGCTGCGCGGTAAAATAGATCTTACTAGGTCGGCACTAAGGCTACAATAGTGTAAGGCTAAATGCTAAGCGGAAGCGGCATAACCTCTAGCAGAGCACCTCGCATTGCGACATTTGCTGTGGAGAAAGGGAGAAGAAATGAGTAAATTCACAGTACAAAAAATGATAGTTCCTAATCTATTGAAACGAGCGAGCGAAGTTCTCCGAGTCTATTGGAACTCTACTGATTGCCATAGCTCGGCAATCCCTCATTTCCGAACTTAAACAACCTACCAAAGGTGTTGTTTCTCAATAGTATGGGGCTCAGGCTAAGACTGAAATTAAACAAGGACCAGAAAAGATAGACTATTATTTAAATTATAAACCATATTTTAACAACCACTCCTCAATATCTTTATCTGGTTCCATGTATAAAATGTTTTGATTTGATTGCAATGCAACACACACTCCACACTGACAAAATGGCGAACTCTGTGGTCAGCCGTGTGCACAGAATAGTGGAGCTGTCAGCTGTCTAAGTCACAGACTCATCAACACACACCAACATGCACCCCACGCCACGAACGAAACACCACAGATAAAATTCGCAACAGAGGGAAACATTCCAAAACCAGAACTTACAGGTGGCGCGTTAGTTAAAAAATAAACTTCTGTCAATAACTTACGCAAATAAATAATGAGGGTCTATGTCTCGAATGGCAAGTTGTACGCTATATTTGAATGATGTTATGTTTGTATTTTGGGTAAAAAATATTGTTTTAAAATCAAAAGCATTTACCTCGCTCGTGTAAAGCAGTATCTGAACGCCTATAATGGAACTTCATGAAAACAAAAACTGTTCGTACACGAAAATAACACTGAAATAAAATCTTTTAGGCAGCAGATACTGTTCAGGGGATTTTTCTCTTTGATATTGGGGGGTCATAATAAACTTTAAATCGATTGCAAAATTAAAAAAAAATGGTCCAGAAAGAAACGAAACCTTTCATGACGATCCGACAAACGACACTCAAGTTATCGTCAAACGAACATTCATAAATAAATAAAATAAATTGGATTTTATTCATCACATTTAAAACAAAACAAAACAGTCTTGTAGGTACTAGTTCTTATAAAGTATAATACCAAGGTACTTACACTTTTAGAGTTATTTGTGATGAAAAGGTCAGAAGTTCAGCGTACTTGCTGTTTTACAACCTCTGCCTGTGAAATGTGTAACAGACATTCATCGCTTCGCTCGCTTAAACGCTTAAACGCGTGGCCACAGAAAAACCGGAATACGGCTGTCAAATATCGCTTAGCACAGATTAACTTTATTTTGACGCATCTATTAAATGTGCCATCTTTGTGAATTTGTGCTGAAAACGGACAATGAGCCGTTTTCAGCACAAATTCACAAAGCACTTCATAGATGGCGCTTAAAGGTGTGGCCCTAGAAGAACCGGAATGCGGCTGTCAAAATTAATCTGTGCTAAGCGAAATTTGACAACCGTATTCCGGTTTTTCTATGGCCACGCCTTTAAACGCCATCTATGAACGGCTTTGAATTTGTTTTTTTTTTAAATCTCCCATTATGAGACGGGGCAAGATGTCTTACGTGTAAGGCGAGGCTAGGTCACCATATCCTGGGCGCGTCCTCGGGGAATCCAACCTCGCGCGCCTTCCAGTACTCGCCGTTGAACACCCAAATCTCCTCTCCGCCCTCTTGCGATTTGCTGCCAAACAGAACAAACAATTAACAAACTAGTGGTTCGCCCCGAACTGTGAACTCGCGGTGTATATCTTCTTCCTCTTAGCGTGACGTCTCCTATCGGAAGTTGGCGATCAGGGGCTGTCTGTAACGCAATGGCATGTCGATGGCATCCCAATAGAAGGACAACTCCGGGGTTTCCTCATTTTTCTCCTACAACCAGCGAACTAATCCTCTACAAGGTGCACTCTAAGTCGATAGCGGAACTTTAAGCAGGCTATCTTCTTATCAATACAAAAAAGTTGTACTAGGTGGCTAAAAAAATTGAGCGAAAAAAATATCAGCTGTTCCATACAAAAGGTCGACTCAGTACTGCGCCAAATGTATGAAACAGGAGATTTTTTTACGCTCCATTTTTTTGCCACCTAGTACAAGTGGTTTGTATTGATCAGCAGACCGCCTACTTAAAGTTCCGCTATCGACTTAGAGTGCACCCTGTAGAATTAGAATAAGAATATTCTTTCATGTACTACAAAAACATTAAAAGGAGCGATATCATCAATAAATCGTAATTGAAGCCGTCAACTGGGAGCCTATTTTGGCCCCAGTTTGGTCATCGGAGGTTGGCGTGTCCTTCAAAGCTGCCCGAAAAAATGAGCCAGTACTTTTCTACAACCATTCGCGTTTGTAATCTTTACAACCCCCTATCTCTGCAAATCTTTGAACGATTTGGCCCTCGAACTTTAACATTATTTTTCTTGGACTGTCTGTCAAAGGCAATAGAGTTGTAAATCGCTCAGCGGAACCACCGCGGCGTGTGCTCGGGACTGTCCCGTCGTCTCTTGCGCTGTGATTGCTCCGGACGATGTTTGAACTGTCTGTCAAAGGCAATAGAGTTGTAAATCGCTCACCGGAATCACCGCGGCGTGTGCTCGGGACTGTCCCGTCGTCTCTCGCGCTGTGATTGCTCCAGACGATGTTTGAACTGTCTGTCAAAGGCAATAGAGTTGTAAATCGCTCACCGGAACCACCGCGGCGTGTGCTCGGGACTGTCCCGTCGTCTCTCGCGCTGTGATTGCTCCAGTCGATGTTTGAACTGTCTGTCAAAGGCAATAGAGTTGTAAATCGCTCACCGGAACCACCGCGGCGTGTGCTCGGGACTGTCCCGTCGTCTCTCGCGCTGTGATTGCTCCAGACGATGTTTGAACTGTCTGTCAAAGGCAATAGAGTTGTAAATCGCTCACCGGAACCACCGCGGCGTGTGCTCGGGACTGTCCCGTCGTCTCTCGCACTGTGATTGCTCCAGACGATGTTTGAACTGTCTGTCAAATGCAATAGAGTTGTAAATCGCTCACCGGAACCACCGCGGCGTGTGCTCGGGACTGTCCCGTCGTCTCTCGCGCTGTGATTGCTCCAGACGATGTTTGAATTGCTCCGCGCCTTCCACGTCACCTTCTTCTAGAGCCCGCTGGTCTGGCCTGGAGAAGGAACAGGTCTTTAGCTTAGAAAAAGAAACGGAAGATTAAAGAGCTACCCTATGCGGAACCCCAACGTATGGTGAGATAAGATAATGTTTATTTAGCTTTCTTTTTGTACAAACATTAGGTGTTAGGTTATAGTGAATAGTGCATAGTGAATTAGCCCGCACACAAAGAAAAATGCACAAATCTGATTCCTGTATCAAATACACTAAACTAATCGAAAATTTTCACATATCAAACACTAGAATTAGGTGAGACCTATCAAACACAGCCAGTTTCATGTTGATATCCATAACAGATTGCAAGATATTTTCGCTGAAAAAAAGTGCGCCGCCTATGTTTTTTTTCATCGCAAATATCTTCAATACGTTTATGAATGTCAACACGAAACGGCTGTGTTAGACAGGTCTCACCTAATTCTAGTGTTTGATATGTGAACATTTTCGATTGTTTAATGCATTTGATACAGGAATCGATGTTGTGCATTTTTCTTTGCGCGAGGGCTATTCACTATGCACGGCGCCTTAAAGGGCTACCTTTTGCGTATGGAACACAACGTATTTAAACTACCTGAGTCACGAATTAGACGTCAAGTAATGGGTGACTTCCAAGGAAAAGGTCTTGTTTTGGCTAAGTTAAGGCTCGGTATAAGGCTAACTAGCGCCACCAATGTTGAAAAAATCATATGTCCCTTCAGCAGAAGTTTCTGACAAAATCCTAAGATGAGCTCATGCGCCATGCTTGTCTAGAATTTTAAGTGTAGGTACCCAACTCAATTTCTAGTCTTAAGCTAAAAAAAGATCGATAACCGCCAAAAACGGCCGGTTTTGGCGGTTATCGAAAATTTTGTAGCTTAAAAGTAAATTTCGAGAAGGGTATCCACACTTAAAAATCTAGAAAAGCATGGAGCATGAGCTCATCTTAGGATTTTGTCAGAAACTTCTTCTGAAGGGACATATGATTTTTTCAACATTGGTGGCGCTAGTTAGCCTTACACAGAGCCTTAAGTAGATAGTATGACAGTAAGTACCTGAGCCTTGTGTCTGTGTGTGGCAGTAGCTCCTTCATCCCCGGCTCCAGTTCGTTAAGCTCCACGGTGAGACCTGTGTTCATCTGATGATGATGATGATGATAGTAAGTACCTGAGCCTTGTGTCTGTGTGTGGCAGTAGCTCCTTCATCCCCGGCTCCAGTTCGTTAAGCTCCACGGTGAGACCTGTGTTCATCTGATGATGATGATGATGATGATAGTAAGTACCTGAGCCTTGTGTCTGTGTGTGGCAGTAGCTCCTTCATCCCCGGCTCCAGTTCGTTAAGCTCCACGGTGAGACCTGTGTTCATCTGATGATGATGATGATGATAGTAAGTACCTGAGCCTTGTGTCTGTGTGTGGCAGTAGCTCCTTCATCCCCGGCTCCAGTTCGTTAAGCTCCACGGTGAGACCTGTGTTCATCTGATGATGATGATGATGATGATAGTAAGTACCTGAGCCTTGTGTCTGTGTGTGGCAGTAGCTCCTTCATCCCCGGCTCCAGTTCGTTAAGCTCCACGGTGAGACCTGTGTTCATCTGATGATGATGATGATGATGATGATAGTAAGTACCTGAGCCTTGTGTCTGTGTGTGGCAGTAGCTCCTTCATCCCCGGCTCCAGTTCGTTAAGCTCCACGGTGAGACCTGTGTTCATCTGATGATGATGATGATGATGATGATAGTAAGTACCTGAGCCTTGTGTCTGTGTGTGGCAGCAGCTCCTTCATCCCCGGCTCCAGTTCGTTAAGCTCCACGGTGAGACCTGTGTTCATCTGATGATGATGATGATGATGATAGTAAGTACCTGAGCCTTGTGTCTGTGTGTGGCAGCAGCTCCTTCATCCCCGGCTCCAGTTCGTTAAGCTCCACGGTGAGACCTGTGTTCATCTGATGATGATGATGATGATGATAGTAAGTACCTGAGCCTTGTGTCTGTGTGTGGCAGCAGCTCCTTCATCCCCGGCTCCAGTTCGTTAAGCTCCACGGTGAGACCTGTGTTCATCTGATGATGATGATGATGATGATAGTAAGTACCTGAGCCTTGTGTCAGTGTGTGGCAGTAGCTCCTTCATCCCCGGCTCCAGTTCGTTAAGCTCCATGGCGAAGCGCGTGAACCCGTAGTACAACTCGTGCTCGGGCGGCATGGCGCCTGCAAAACACAGTTTTAGATTATTACTTTACTCAAAAAAGCTCGTAATGTGGTCATTAATTCAACTACTTTCTTTGAGCAAAGGAGGACTTGCGGGCTACTTTGATTAGGCGCCAGAAAAGTTATATGGAATTTCATTAATGTCGTGTTTTGCGGCCAGAAAAACTGTATGACAATCCATTAATGTCGAGTTTTGTTTCAAAAATAGAACTCAAAAGTCAGGCACAAAAAGTATTTATTTAGAATTTGGCTGTTTGGGTGCTGGCAGTCTACAACTTGCATAGAAAAAAAAAAGCGCGGCCATATTGTTTTCGCCGCTTCGCGCGTTGTTCGAAGTGATTTTTTCTGTGCGTGCTGTTTTTGTTGTAAATAAAAGTGAACTCTTCAAGCAACGAAGCCTCCGATTCAATGTGTTTAACAACGCCGAACATAAAAAGGAAGCGAAATACGATATTTAAAGGTACCTAATGCAACCGAAGTCAAAGGAAAAATACAAGTTTATCTACGAAAAGTTTGCGGAATGAAAAATCAACAGAAAGTAAACTAAGACAAAAGGTAAGCTGGTTCTATTTAAATCACTCGCATTGTTTGAGTAAAGCACTATACAAGCCTTGGTCTGCAATGAGTGCGCTTCTGGCCACGCTATGATGGCCTCGAGCTTAGCTTAGCTACGCTCTCGGCCGTCAAGCTTGGTCATCATTGCAGCCCTTGCTGTCCGCGCTATAAAGGCCTCGACCTTCGGTCTCGGCCTTCATTCCAGCTTGTCCATCAAGGGCTGCAATGCTGACCACGCTGTGAAGGCCTTGAGCTGCGCTACGCTGCGCTCTGTCGGGCATCAAAAGCGCGCCAGAAACGCACCCATTAAAGACCGCGGCAGTAATGTACTATTACTCTCGTATGAGTGGCGCCTGAATACGCTTTTATACTAACTAAAGTCTAATAAATAATTCAGGAGAGTAAACTGACGTTTACGGTATGACCAGTTTGTGGTGAAAATAAAATAGTATTATGACAAAATAGTAGTTTATGCAACTGTCATCTAAGAGAGATTCTTAGAATACGAGTGTGGGTTTATCATACGAGGCGAAGCCGATTATGATAATAGTATCACACGAGTATTCTAATATCGACTTATATGCAGTTGCATACACTACTTTATCTTCACTCATTTATCATTTTCCATTTTTTTAGTTAAATTGTCATGGAACCGCACAGAAAAAAAATTCAACTAATAATGGCGGCAAAACAAATCCAAAGTAAACAAAAATGTCACAAATAAAGAAAAAGAAAGCGGATGCTTTTTTTTTATTTGTGTCATTTGGTGTAGAGGCAAAGAAGTCATACTTACGTACAGCCAGTGCTCGGTTCACAGAATAGTTTACTGCAAGGAGAATTTTAACCGGAAGTGTATCAGCAAGGAGAACTTACACCGGAAGTGTATCGCAATAACAAAAAAAACTTATTTTACGATACAGGTTGGCAGAAATTCTCATACAAAACTTGTATCGTAATTTTTTTTTTAATTTTTATAGTCTTTTGTGCAATAATACTCAGTTTTATGTGTCAACTTTTAAGATCATAATTCGAATCTTACTAAATGAGTGTAGATAAGATTGACATGAATCGAGTGACTCGTGCATTTCCATTACGATCTGAATCGATATAAAAATTGATAATGTAGACCGATTGCCCGAAGCATCCACGCGGTGGTGTCAAGTGAATAGGCGAGCGCCCGTCCCGGCCCGTGTGACCGCGGCTCGGACTATAAGGACAGTATAGTCTCTCACCGGGGCGCCATAGACAGCGCGCCGCTGGGGGTTCCCCCGCGTGTAGCGCCTCGGACCATCGTCCTTGCAGCCGCAGGCGAGCGCCCGTGCCGCCCCGTGTGACCGCACCTAGGACAGTATAGTCTCTCACCGGGGCGCCATAGACAGCGCGCCGCTGGGGGTTCCCCCGCGTGTAGCGCCTCGGACCATCGTCCTTGCAGCCGCAGGCGAGCGCCCGTGCCGCCCTGTGTGACCGCGCCCCGGACCTCGTGTCGCGACGTCGACCAGGAACTTGCCTGGAAAAGGTAAACTGCTAGTAAATGACATTTTTAAAACTACCTTTGGGTCGGATATGTCCCGGACCGGTTTTATAAGTTGTAATTTTTTTTGTATCGTAGTATTATAGTTTTGACATTTTCTATTGACGAATTGTATTGCGTGTGTGTGTTTGACATCTTTGTGATCATGAATATTTTTGATAAATCATTTTTTTTTTCTTTTTTTTTTAAATACCTTAGACATTTAGCTTCAAATCAGCATATCTCATAAACGGTTGAACCAACTTTGATAAACCTTATCTAAGAGCACTCGCTAGAAATCCTACTTTCAAACAAAAATTCTTTTCAAGATTTCGGACTTTGTCCAAAGTTGCTTTTATTGGTGAGGTAATGAACCCTTTTCAATGTCACACCACCTTTCTGAATCACTCTGTAGATAAGGTGAGTGAGTTTCGTTAAGAAGCTACTTATAGACAGATACAGACGTAACTTACCTTGACAAAGTTGAGCTTTGCGCTGATGTCGGTGCCGTGACAAGTGAGCAACATGTCTCCATACTGGTCCACCCAGCGTTGTCCACCAAAAAGGTTGTGGACGCACGTTGTAACCTTTCAGAAGAACGGTAAGTTAGAGTCCGACAAAGTAAACTACCAACATATTATGGCTTAATCTTTAGGTGCCATGGCGCCAAAATAGTTCACGGGCGCGTTACCGTTTTTGCGATGGAGCAAAAAGTATAACACATGTTTGTTGTATGGGGACCCCCTTATTTTTCATTATAATTAATTTTTTATTATTTGTTGGATAATCCGCCATAATAAAACACATTTGTGACATTTTCAACGGGCTACCTATTACGGTTCCAAAGATTTAAAGTTAGGACATCTCTCCAATTTTCTTTCTTGGCAATGTCACGTTCTAGTCATTTGTATACCTAGTAATTTTTCCTGATAGACCTAAGTCGCCAAAAGGGTTTAGGACAGACAGACAGTGCAGGCAGATTTATAACGTCCCGTTTGGCACCCTTCGGGTACGGAACTCTAAAACTAAGGCCTTTGCATCTACGTAATGAGATGATTTATACAGCGTCCAGTGGCACCTTCCCTCACTCTAGATAGGTGAAGAGACCACTCGGCGCTGCAGTGCCTGGAACTCTATAAAACTGGTATAATCTAAGACAATACCTTGTTCCAACTGTAGTGGTCGCCGGTGGTAAGCAGCCGCACATGCACGCGGCCCGCCGGCTGGAACTCCATGGACTTGCCCCAGAACTTGGTCTTGATCCGCGCCTCCTGCCAGAAGCACCAGCGCGGCGACTCCGCGTGGCACGCCGAGATCGGCGGGTGGTGGGACACCTGGCCGGGGAAAGATCGGTTAGAAAAGAATGATGATGCTCCGGATCCGTTGGACCGAAATAAATAATGATTTTGCAACGGATTTTCAAAGGAAATTACTGGCTGGAAAACACGACAGTAATGAAATTCCATACAACTTTGCTGGCGCCTAATCAAAGTAGCAGGCAAGTCCAGCTTTGCTTACCGAAGGTTGTCAAATTAATGACCACATTACGAACGTTTTTGGGCGAAAAATCACCGACCTAAATCCCATAGAATCCGCATTATGTATAAAATCACAATCACAGAAACAAATGGTAGCAGCAATAGAATAATACAAAACATCATTTGGACCATACGTCTAATATTTGAATGTCAACCTTATTGCATTAGTGAACAGTTTTACTTAAATTGAATTGACTACGAGCAAGTAAGTGCCCAGTGTTCCAGATACGTTTTGAGAGTTGGCGCTTTATCTTGTTTTATCCTTTATCGAAGGTTAAGATAGTTTCCTGTTCAGACACGAAGCGGAATGCCTTGTCATCCCGCATACATACCTAATGTTACAGAACGCCCCTGCTTGTTTCATGTTCTTTGGCATTTATGACAAAACAGGAAATAATCATAATAGGTTCATAAGTTTCGGCCAGTAGCGGGTTGAAAGGCTTACCTGTTCAGACACGAAGCGGAAGGCCTTGTCATCCCGCATACACTCGTAAGTCTCGGCCAGTAGCGGGTTGAAAGGCTTGCTGGCGGCGCGGTGCGCGGAGGATGCGTACGCGCTGACAGCGAACGCGCACACCAGCGCTGTACGCTCGAGCGGGGCCGAACACTCGGACGCTGAGTCGAGGAGTTCCGAGTACTCCAACTCCTCGCATAGACGCTGTTGGTGAGA
Source organism: Zelleria hepariella (assembly GCA_949319315.1). NCBI lineage: Eukaryota > Metazoa > Arthropoda > Insecta > Lepidoptera > Yponomeutidae > Zelleria > Zelleria hepariella. Next base: position 2,052,024 of record OX439379.1, on the reverse strand, counting down.
AATAACGATGAAGTTAGCACGGGTTTGACTCAAAGTCAAGTGTTTTATTCAATATGCAATAAATAAATTATGTGGCACCGTAGCTCTTAAACGGGTAAACCGATTTGGATGCGGTTTTTATTCAATTTTAAAGCATTATTTCTGAAAAGTTGTTATAAAACGATATTTTGTGTGAAAATACCAATTTGTGACGTCACACAACCGATGTTCTTGCACAGAAGGTTCTACAGCGATGGGCCGCCGTTTGTAGACCTGGAATTAACAACTCTATGCGCATGTATATAAGACTCAAACTGACCTGCAGCATGTTGAGTGGCTCGTTGATAGTGACCGGCATGGAGATCTGACTCAGGTCTTTGCCGATGTTCTTGTAGAGAAGGTTCCACAGCGATGGGCCGCCGGGGGTAGGTCTGAAATTTTATACTAAGTTGGAAGTCAAATTACATTGTGATCTTACTTTAAGAGCGTATACTAAGGCCTTTGCCTCTTCACAATGAGATGATTTATACAGCTTCCAAGTGGCACCTTCACTCACACTAGATTGGTAAAGTGACCACTTGACGCTGCAGTGCCTGGGATTTTTTTAAAAATGGAGTAGGCATGTCCAGTATACCATTCTGACAGTTTAGTCGGCCTAGCTAAACCATAGGAAAGACAGGTCAATATGTGTGCCAACTAAGCCGCGGGTTTCCTCACGATGTTTTTCCTTCACCGTTAGCGAGTGGTAGCAATCTAATAAAAAATCACAATTGTAAGTAACTTTGAAATTAAACAAAGTCATAGATGCATGGCCGCACCGGGAATCGAACCTAGGACCTCTCGCTTCAGAGTCCACTGTTCTACCCAATAGACCACGTGGAGCGTATAGCAGAACAGTCAAGCGTATAGCGGATTCTATGGGTTTTGTTCGCCATTATCCAGGGAGAAAATCGGAAGACGTTTGTATGGAGGAAACACTACTGTGATATCCACTACTGTGAATACCTGGCTCATGGAGGATCCGCAAGAACGCCAACCTGGAAAAACTGCCGCCCGAGCCCAACATAACCGGAGAGACTAAATCCGCAAGACTCCGCTGGCTCGGCCAAATCTAGAGAATGGGAGCAGATCGGGCTGCGAAGAGAGCATATGAGGGACGTCTCGTAGGGCGTCGGCCGGTCGGACGTCCCAAATATCGCTGGAAAGATGCGGTAGAGAGAGACCTGTGCGAGCTCCAGGTGGAGGATTGAAGGGAGTTAGCGCAGGACAGGGAGAGCGTCTTTTGGTAGCGGAGGCCAAGATCCACTTTGGGTCGCTGAGCCAGCCAGAATGAATGAATGAATGGGCATCGTCATTTTTTATTTTTTATTCTATAAATCGAAAATATAGACAAATATAAGAAACTAATTTGAATATTTTCTTAATTTTTTATAAAAATATTTTTTATTAATTATTTAAAATTTCTAAAAGTTTTGTGTATGACATCACCACTGGCATTATGTACTAAGTTCATTGCCTTCATTCGTGCCTTTAAAAAATAAAAATATGTTGACGTTTGACAAATGTCAGTGTCAAGTCAACAAGAAGGTTATTTTCTCAGTTATTTGACACTTTTGACAGTTGTTTTTTTTTATATTTGTAGGCAAATGGAACTACCGCATTAGAGGCTATGATGACGTCATCGAAAGAAAAATGAAGTAAACATTTTTGGCGATAAATATTAATAATCCGTTTTAATTTTACTTATTTAAACCCCTAATAGTAATCAGTATCCCTATTTCTCGAAATGGTTTTCAATTTACGGCAATCGATGCCTCACTGATCAATGCCCATTACCTGGGACAAGGCAACCGCTTGCGGCGCGTCCACCCGGCCGCACGGGATTCCGTTGAAGAGCCCATCCCGTTAGAGTTGAGACGGAGCGTGACCTGCTCAGCACTCAGCACTGTAAAAGAAAGGGCCAACAATTAATTGAACGAGCGAGCGAAGCGAGAACCAAGTCTACTTGAACAATCCAGCGTTTGTATGTTTGTATGTATGTATGAATGTTCGTTCGACGATAACTTGAGTAAAAGTTGGATCTTCATGTTTGGTAGGCGGGCAAATGAGGCAAAGAGAATTTTTAAGTTCGAACATGAGCCAAATCGGTCGAGGGGTTGCTGAGATATGGGGTCGCGAGTTCATAGTTCGGGGCGAACCACTATTATATGAGAGTGCATCTAAAGAAGCACTTACACGCACCGTCCGAGTTGTCCGAGCTGGCGGACCCCTCCTCACCCTCGCTGCTCAAGGAGCCAACTTCTGACGACGAGTCACCGTCCAGCTCGATCACTCCCGCCTGAAAACAAACACCATAGAGTAAGAATAGAGGATTTTCGAACTTAACGAACATTCATCATCATCATCCTGTTAACACCCACTGCTGAGTAAAAACCTGTTCATGCTCACGCCACCTCTCACGATCCTGTGCCAGACGCAACCTCTGTTTTCCGGCTACTTGGGCTATGTCGTCGGACCATCTGGCTGGTGGTCTGCCAACCGATCTCTCCCCTTCTCGAGGTCGCTCTTGGATCGTACACGTTGTAATAAGAAGCCGCACAAAAGTGGGAGCCGTCGGAAAACGCATAACTTCTTTGAGGTGGAAGTGGGCAGCACACCTGGCGAGACGTACCGATGGCAGATGGATAAAGTGCATTACGGACATTACTAGTTTGTATTTTAATTTTCGTAGTCCTTATCGCGCCCGAGTAAAAAACTAATTTGTTTGGCAAACTGAATGAATGAAGCGGTTTCATTAGATTTTGCGATTGTTAATATTAGTACTATCGAACCGTTCGAATATTGGAATCATTCACAATCCCGCATCTTTAGTATTTTCGTTCGGCCAAGATCCACTTTTGGTCGCTAAGCCAGCGAGTATGACTGAATTAATTATATAATTAATGAAAGAATGAATGACTGAACGAACGAATAGTAACTTTTAATTGACTGAATTAATTAATAAATGAATGAATGAATGACTGAACAAACGAATAGTAACTTTTAATGGTTCGCGAACGAACGAATGCCTAAATGAATGAATGATTGATAGATTTATTAAATGTATGTAAGAACGAACGAACGAAATAATTAATGAAAGAATGAAAGACTTAACGAACGAATAGTAACTTTTAATGATTCGCGAACGAACGAATGCCTAAATGAATGAATGATTGATAGATTTATTAAATGAATGTAAGAACGAACGAACGAAATAATTAATGAAAGAATGAATGACTTAACGAACGAATAGTAACTTTTAATGATTCGCGAACGAACGAATGCCTAAATGAATGAATGATTGTATGATTTATTGAATGAATGTAAGAACGAACGAACGAAATAATTAATGAAGGAATGAATGAACGAAATGAATGGAAGTCTTACTTCATCAGGCGCTATAGGCTCTTGCTCCGTCGGCGGCTCGTGTTCTTCCGCATCGAAGAACTCACTCGCCGACACGCAGGACGAACTGTAGCTCAGCGACTGTTGCTGGTGCTTCGAGACCTGTTGCTGTGGAAAGGGTGCACGTGTGTTCAGTAGCGGATTTAGGGGAGGGGGGGGGGGGACTAAGGGAACTCTTTTTACAGGGTGTGACCTACTGGTCAACAAAAGATCGATTCTGTAAAAAATGTTTTTTTTAAATATTTTATAACCTTAAAATAAAAATACAACATTTTTTTTTTAGTTTTTAATTTAAAAAATATGTTTGTGTGTGTAGGAGCATCTGCATAGTTTTATATGATAAAGCAAAAAAAAAATTTTGGTGGTGATTCCTTGTAAAAAGAGTTAGGATTGTAACACCTTATGCTTCTCAATTTAGAAACCGGCGGCATAGGGTTGGTTCAAGCGGGAAAGTTGAATTGCTATTGCTACTGAGAATTCACGAATTTACTTACAGCCGTTTTCAATTTAAAATCCGTAGTAACATTGGAGAGATCTTTACCGCACGCAGCGGCTACTCTGACGCAGTTCGAGACTAGCCGCGGCGTCGCTACGGCCATCCGTTCTCCATGACTAAGGTCTCCGAATGAGAACCGAAACTAGTCGGCGACACCAACAAAATACAAGTGAGTAAAACCGTGATTTAATAGAAAAATTGGACAGATCTATCGTAAATAGCTGTTTTATGAATATATCTACGGACAATATATTATTGAAAATCGGAATCGGCTGCAGCATAATAACCCGGTCACCGGGACTCGAACCAGCGATGTCCGGGTGAAGAGATGCGAGATCGATAAACCGAATTAAAAAAAAACATGCATATACAGAGGCGTAGCTACGTAGCCTTGGGGCAAAAAACAAACTGGGGCCCCAACTAAACTGTTTAGGTTTTATCAAGTCAAAATATAGTGTAGGTACAAGGTGGTCCAAATAGAGACGTAAATTTTTTTTATTCCTCGCACTATCCAACCTGGGAGAATTTTTAGCTAGTACAATACGGTTTGGTGTCAGGGCCCAAGGGGGCCCCCTAAGCTTGGGGGCCCCGTGACATTGTCCCACATTGGCCCTGTATATGTAGCTAGCTACGCCACTGCGCATAATTATAGCCTTTTTTAAATACTTTCTAAATGCTCTCCAGTACTAGGGAAACATACATATATGTATTGAAGGGCAATAATAATGATAATTAAGTACATTGCGACATAAAAGAGTAGAAATTAAATGGCAACAATTTTTCATAGTAAATCCGAATAGTGGTCGGCTTTACTTCGAAAAATTGTTGCCATTTAATTTCTACTCTTTTATGTCGCACTGTAAAATAATAAACCATTTTCGCTTCGATAGGAACAGGGGTCAGGGGTCGTGGGTTGAGGTCATTACATTTTTTAATCCTTCAATACATCTTTGTATGCAGCTAAGTAACCTTTTTAAAGCCTAGAGAGGGATTCCTTAACATGTAAGTATTGCTTAAACATCAGGCTGCGTCACTAGGCTGGGCAAACAGAAAAAAACAACCCCCTTTGAATGGCATAAAAAATAATTATCATAGACTAAAAACTAAGGCCTTTGCATCTACGTAATGAGATGATTTATACAGCGTCCAGTGGCACCTTCACTCACACTAGATAGGTGAAGAGACCACTCGGCGCTGCAGTGCCTGGGACATTGTTTTAGATGGAGTAGGCTTGCCCAGCACCTATACCATCCTGACAGCTTAGTCGACCAAGCCCACAGGAAAGACAGATCAATACGTGTGGAGCCAACTGAGCCGCGGGTTTCCTCACGATGTTTTTCCTTCACCGTTAGCGAGTGGTATTGCTACTACAAATTCACAAATGTACGTAACTTTGAAATTAAATAAAGTCATAGATACATGCCCGCACTGGGAATCGAACCGGGTACCTCTTGCTTCAGAGTCCACTGTTCTACCCACTAGACCACCACCGCTGATCATAGACTATAGCTATAATAAATAACTACTATTACTCTTCTACTATTATTAAAAGCTACTACTATAATTATTTCTTCAAGTCGGGACAAAATATTAAGGCGCTGGGCATAGTGAATTAGCCCGCGCGCAAAGAAAAATGCACAAAATCGATTCCTGTATCAAATACACTAAAAAAAACTAAAATGTTCACATATCAAACCCTAGAATTAGTTGAGACCTATCGAACACAGCCAGTTCCATGTTGATATCCATAACAGATTGCAAGATATTTTACTTGAAAAAAAAGTGCGCCGCCTATTTTTTTTCAAGGAAAATAACTTCAAAACGTTTATGAATGTCAACACGAAACTGGCTGTTTTAGATAGGTCTCACCTAATTCTAGGGTTTGATATGTGAACATTTTCAATTATTTTAGTGTATTTGATACAGGAATCGATTTTGTGCATTTTTCTTTGCGCGCGGCCAATTCACTATGCACGGCGCCTTAAGCAGCTATTCCTTACGTAAAGTACAAGGGACTTCTGCAGAGCTAATTATACAAGGTGCTAAAAGACCGCCAACAAAGCGGGAAGCCACGTATTGTCCTCATCATAACTTACATTTTTGGCCGAGGAACTATGCCTGGGAAATCAAAGGTTTCCGAGACAATGAGGTTCAAAGTCGGACTTTTTAACACCCTGTATACTGCCGCGGTTTATTGCCGAATAGTAAAAATTGTTTGTACTGTTGAGTGGAAATACCCCTAAAGCTAACTAAAATACCCCAATAAATAACAACCCGTTTCTTAAAAGGAAACAATTTCGAAATTTTCAATATGAAATGTGCAGTGAAAACAGTAGTTCGGTGAAAGGTTGTCTGGTAGAGATAACTTTTAGCGATAAGACCGCCCATTGTACACTATAATTTGTTTGGTGTCCCTACAATAAGATTAGTAATTCTATCTACAGGGAGCACTCTAAGTCGATAGCGGAACTTTAATTAGGCTGTCTACTGAACAATACAAACAACTTGTACTAGGCGGCGAAAAAAATGGAGTGAAAAAAATATCAGCTGTTCCATACAAAAGGTCGACTCAGTACTGCGCCAAATGTATGAAACAGCTGATATTTTTTTCGCTCCATTTTTGTCGCCACCTAGTACACGTTGTTTGTATTGATCAGTAGACAGCCTACTTAAAGTTCCGCTATCGACTTAGAGTGCACCCTGTAGTTCCACTCCACACTTATAAAATAAAAAATGTCTCCACTTACCGGATCCGAGTTGTGTCCGACCAATGAGATTTCGGCCAAGTCCGAAGCGTCGTGGATCCGTGAGAGGCGCGAGCGCAGCTCTGTAATCAACACTTTACTAGTCATTATTTACGCACTGATTTTCGGAACGGGAGGGACGCTTATGAGAACGGGAAGGACGCTTTTGGGAACGGGACAGTCCTTTTTGGGAACGGGACAGTCGTTTTTGGGAACGGGAGGGACGATTTTAGGAATGGAAGGGACCCATGGATAATTTCGGAAACGAGATGAATGCTTTTGGGAACGGGATGGATGTTTTTGGCAATGGGATGGATGGTTTTGTGAACGTGATGGATGATTTTGGTCGCTTTTGGGAACGGGAGGGACGGTTTTGGAAACGGGAGGGACGCTTTTGGGAACGGGAGGGACACTTTTGGGAACGGGACGGTTGCTTTTGGGAACGGGAGGGACGGATTTGGGAACGGGAGGGACGCTTTTGCGAACGGGAGGAACGCTTTTGGGAACGGGACGGTCGCTTTTGGGAACGGGAGGGACGGTTTTGGGAACGAGAGGGACGATTTTGGAACAGGAGGGAATCTTTTGGAACGGGATGGATGCTTTTGGGAATGGGATGAATGCTTTTGGGAACGAGATGAAGGATTTGGGAACGGGAGGGACGATTTTAGGAATGGGAGGGATTCATGGATAATTTCGGAAACGAGATGAATGCTTTTGGGAACGGGATGGATGATTTTGGGAATGGGGTGGATGGTTTTGTGAACGTGATGGATGATTTTGGTCGCTTTTGGGAACGGGAGGGACGGTTTTGGGAACGGGAGGGACGCTTTTGGGTACGGGAGGGACGCTTTTGGGAACGGGACGGTTTTGGGAACGGGAGGGATTTTGGAACAGGAGAGAATCTTTTGGAACGGGATGGATGCTTTTGGGAATGGGATGAATGCTTTTGGGAACGAGATGAAGGATTTGGGAACGGGAGGGACGCTTTTGGGAACAGGAGGGACGCTTATGGGAACGGGAGGGCCGCGTTTGGGAATGGGAGGGGCGCTTTTGGGAACAGGATGAATGCTTTTGGGAACGGGATGGATGTTTATGGGAACGGGAGGGATTATTTTAGGTCCCGTTCCTATGGTGCTTTTGGATGCTTTTGGAAAAGGGATGGATGCTCTCCTGTTTCGAGGTTGATATTAAACAGCTAAGCAACACTGTCTTGTCCCTACCCGAGTTCTGCTGTAACGCGGAGGACAGGTTAGTCCGCAGCGCCGCGACCACGGCGCCCTTTGGCGAGGTTGTTGTGTCGGCCGCGTCCATTGCGGCGCGCAGGCGGCCGCGCTCGCATACCTGGGGGCAAAGGGAGCAGTGCTTAGCGAACATATAGGTAGTTTTCGAATTCATTGTACAAATAGTTTACATATATCGTTTTAACTGATCACCTCCTCCTTGCATCCGTATTCTCATCATTGAGGGTCGTTGTAATTCAAACGGAGGAATCGTACGATGCGTCGCCAGTTGTTCCTATTAGTGTTGCAACAGAACTCTGCTTCCGCTTCCGCAACTGCAGAAGTTCCGCATTTTTTTTCACTTCCGTTTCTGCTTCTGGTTCCGCAAACTTTATAACAGAACTCTGAACGGAAGCGGGGAGAAAGCGATGAGGAGCTGTGCAGCAGACGCGACGGCGGCACGGCGCGGGCGGTTGCGGGGGCCGCGCGTGGACGAATGACACGAGCGTCGGGTGTCCAGGGGCCTTAGCCTGTAACACAATGGCGTCTCAATGGCGTCCTAGGTAGAAGGACAAAACCGGGATTTTTTCGTTGTTCTCCTACAACCAGCGAACTAATCCTCTAGGATTAGACTCTTAATATTCTTTGCTGTACTACAATAACATTAAAAGGACCGACACTGGACCGACAGCATCAATAAATCGTAATTAAAACCGTCAACCAGAAGCCCATTTTGGCACCATTGTGTTACAGGCTAAGGGCCCAGGGCGCGCGTGCTGCCGATAATTGCCGAATCCCTTCCGCGTATTTTGGGAGGGAGGGGCGCGCGGTAAACAAACGACAAACGTGTCACAACGAGTTCGTTCGTTTATTTAATTATTGTTTTTAGTTCACTATGCGCATCTCCGCGCCCCGTGACTTTGAGTAGTGACATTTTCAGTTGTTTTTTCTTCTGTTATTGTTTGCTTGATACCTAGTTGTATTTAGTGCAATAAGAGTGCAATTATGAAATCAAAAACAAGTCCCATTTGGAACTATTTTGATGAAATCGGCGACTCGAGTGCCAAATGCAAACTTTGTGAAAAAGTGTATTCGCGAAAAGGCCGCACAACTACAGCTTTAAAGAGTCACCTAAAATCAATTCATGCCGAACGGTTTGCAGAGTTTGAGAAGTTAAATGATGCTGTCAAACTTTCATCGGAAACGAAAAAACAAATGGTCAGTTAATATTTATTTATTACTTACTTTACCAACTTTGAGTAAGAGGTCGTGCGTGGCCTAGTGGTCGAATATTAGTATGGATACGTGTTTTATTTCGTGAAGTAATCGTAACCAATTAATGTTATTGTAATTGTAGGTTACGTTAACTCCAGCCGAAAACGCTAAAAGACAATTAACATTACAACAAAGTCTACAAGTAAAGGATTATTGGGATTCATCGCATCACAAATCTCAAGAAATACAATTGTGCTTTTTTTTTCATAGTGTTAACGCTTCCGTTTCCGCTTCCGTTTCCGTTTCCGCTTCCGTTAAGATTTACTTTTGACATCTGTTTCCGTTTCTGCTTCCGTTATGCCAGTTCCGTTGCATCACTAGTTCCTATCTGCGGCTAAATACACAGCATCTTATAGTGTGGTGTTGAGTGTGGAGCGGATATGGTCGGTCCAACGTGTCGGGCATCTTCCCCTTGGTCGCTTTCAGTCGATTTTGCCAGTGAAGATCTGTTTTTCTAGGTTTTCACTGTCTTTCCTGGCAACATGACCAAAGTATTCGAGGATCCTACATGTGCAGTTGTTGGAGAGTCGAGTTTTTATTTTTAAGCTCTGATCTGATTTAACTGGTCACAATCCCTTTTAAATAAGATTTGAAATAGTGCGGAAAAACAATATCTGACAGAAGAGATGGACCAAAACGACATACAAATTGAAGAGGATTTTGACAAGATTCATTATTTGACAGACTCGTTATTTGACAGATTCTGGATTTGACAGTTTCCACATAGTCAAATATGCTTTCTAACCAAACGGCTTTTGAGAAGAAATGGACCGTCCTTACCAGTGTGCCGACGATGGACTTGAGGTTCGCGAGCAGGTCCTTCGCCAGGACGGTGAAGTCCTCCCTCAACTGGTGGTCGGGCGTGAGGCTGCACAGGGAGGCCGGGCCTGCGCCCCCGAGCGCCTCCGCCCCGGGGAGCGACTGGGATGGCTGATTTAGAGCCCACTATAAGGGACTGGGCTTGCTATGGCTGATTTGGAGCCCAATACATTCGTCAGATTCGTTATTTGACAGCTTCTGGATTTTTATAGATTTGTTATTCGACAGATTCGTTATTTGACAGATTCGTTATTTGACAAGATTCTAAATTGACAGATTAGTTATTTGACAAGATTCTAAATTGACATGTTCGTTATTTGACGGACTCGTTATTTGACCGATTCTAAATCTACAGTTTCCACATGGTTTTCTAACCAAACGGATTTTGGGAAGAAATGGACCGTCCTTACCAGTGTGCCGACGATGGACTTGAGGTTCGCGAGCAGGTCCTTCGCCAGGACGGTGAAATCCTCCCTCAACTGGTGGTCGGGCGTGAGGCTGCACAGGGAGGCCGGGCCTGCGCCCCCGAGCGCCTCCGCCCCGGGGAGGGACTGGGGGCGTGCCGCCGCGCATGCTGGAATTGGGGAAAACTTGAGGGTAAATAATTGAACGAGCAAGCGAAGCGAGAGCAGGTGCCTTATGCCCGTTTTCACCAACCACCCCTAATTTTAAAAGACCTTTTAACGAAAATTATCTGCGCCTCTGAAAGTCTAGGGGTCATGGATGAAGGACCATACGAATTCCACTCACAAGCGTTATGAGTTGAGTGTGTATGATCCTTCGTCCATGACCCATAGACTTGCAGAGGTGCAGAGAAAACTTTCGTTAAAAGGCCTTTTAAAATTAGGGGTGGTTGGTGAAAACGGGCATTAGACTGTTACCTAAGATAAGATAAGATAAAAAGTATTTATTTAAAAACCACACATAAATTATACAGACAGTTACAGTTTCAGAGATTGTAAAAAATGGTTAGAGTGCAGAACAGTAGGTAATGATTTTTCCGTTGGTCTCCACGCTAGATTTACATCTGTGTTGTGGAGGCTAGATTTACCTGTCCTGTCTTTGATGGTTTTAGTGACTGTTTGCAAAATTAACTTTTAGAGATTTCCCCATAACACGAGTACCTTACAAAAATGTATCAATGCATCCTGATTTTAAAGGACTCTCAGAATGGAAAGTATCCAACTTTGGCTTATACCGAAATTTCGCCTGAAAAAGGTAAAACTTTAAAAAAAAGATAAAATGACTATTAGCTCGCACAATTTTAGCAGGCAACTTTTTATAGCAACATTGACCATACATAAAAAAAATAAAATGTGTATTTACAAGTTGGAAAGTAAACTTAGTAAAGGATCGTGCAAAAAGCGGAGATATTCTGTGGATCTAAGGATGTCTGAGAATGTACTGCACTATAATGTAGAACGCCTTTTGAACCTAAATTCATAAATAGTGGTTACGAAAAAATTTTTTTAATAAAAATTGTGTGTAAAAATGACGAAATATTCCTTGACATGACTTTTCTCAAACACACTATATACAGACTCAATATTAAGAAAATATTTAAATAACTCACTCAAAGCTTGATCTTCGCATTCTCTTAAGAATTTGCATGCGTAGAAAAAGAACACTTTCGCTATTGGCACTATGAATCCACCACTGTCACTTGACATAGTAAAAAAAAACTATAATAACTTGTTTATAAATTGAACACACTGGCCGGTTGTAATAAAAATAAAAGGTGCCGATTTTAAATAATCATTTTATTAATCAAGCGAATAATAGTCCTGGCCGGTTTAACAAAATAAGAAAATGTTACAAATTAAAAATAAATAACTGTCATATTTACGATTTTACGCCCTTCTTTGCGCAAATTCACCACAATACTGATTTCAAATGAATAATTCAACAAATTATACTACGTGATCAGCATAGCGTAAAACAAGAAATTGGAAACTCTACTTCACACTTAAACAATAAGGATTACTTTTATTTAACACGATTTTCCCAGTGAAAGTACCTAGCAGATTTTATAGAAAATACATCTGAGTTGGAGCGGATATTGGCACAGATATGTTAGGCAGATGAAGATAAGAAGATAATTGTGTTATCTTAAGATAGCTAGGAAGAATAGATAATTTCAAATCAAGGTCAAATGGCATCGTAAATAGGGAAAAGATTAGCTAAGCAAGATTGTTTTCATTTCAACACACATTACCTATTACCCCGTCATAATCAGAAGTGGTAAGTCCGAACATTTTAATGGAAGCAACTTTATTTATTGTTCAATAAAAAAAAGTCACCAAGGCCAGTCTCAGAAAAGGTTAACAAGTTGACAAACAGCTTTTTATGTAGGAATTATGTTATTTTGTATCTAGGTATACCACATTTAGATTGGTCGGAATGAAGACCAATGAAGATACAAATATGTATATAGCCTCTAAATAGGTTTTAACATAAACCTTTTCATTGCGATACTTTTTAAAATTCTGAACCACCATTAGAACATAAATAATCCAAATAAGAAGGCACTAAAATTACATAAGGCGTAAAAACTGTTGTCAAATACTAAAATAATAAAAGTAGCTAATTCTTAGCTGTGTAAAATGGCGAAAATGCTTGAAGTGAACTAGTTCTTTTAGTGAAATAAGAAAACTATGGCAACACTGACTGAGAATGAAGCTGCATGTCTTATGTACAGTTTGGCGAGTGTGAGAGAGAAATAAAATAGAGGTTTTAGGGGAAAAACAAAAAAAGTAAAAATCATCATCTTACGAACTAAGGTAGAGGCCAGAAATGTTGAAAGAAACGCTGAAATATAAGTAAACATTATGTTAGGGGCGTTGGCAACCCATAGATTGATTAAAAACGAATAATACTTTTTAATGCTGGCAACATTCGCTCGGTTATAGTAATAAAAAAGAAAATAGCAGTCATTCCATGTTTGAATGCATGCTTTTTAATTTCTAGCATTTTGCAAGCATGTTTCTTTACTTCATGAGAACAAAATATTTTACAGTTGACTTCGTGGCAACGATTGAATGCAATACAGCCATGCAAACCCCCCTTGGCTGTGAAATACGATAAAGTGCCTCGTTGTAAGTTGTTAGAACCACCTCTATACTTACCTATCTCATAGAATCCTTTGCGAAGACATTCGTGTGAAAAAGGCAATTTTAAATTCGAAATAAAACCAGACCAATCGTTACAAAAAAAAAAACTTTATCAATCACAAAGAGAAGCACATGATTCATTTGCAATAGTCAAACATACAATTTCGTAACAAATTACTGAGTAAAATACTCCACTTTTTCTTTTTTCACATCAACTTCACAAGCTGGGTTAGTTTCATTTGCATTTTCACAGGATTGGAAGGGGATTAGACTAGAAAAAAAAGGCAAATAGATTATGCTCGGATTTAAATATCAGTTTAGAGTATCTATGACAGCCATAGACATAAGATAAGATGACACAGCTTATGGGATGTTTTGGCTGTGTGTTATACCCATTTTAGGCTTCTGCCACAGTCATGGATCTGATCAACCATTGATCCATCGGTGGTTGTGGTCGATGTAGAGGGGTTCTGGCTAGGCGGGAGGACGGACGTTGGAAGTTGGACTAGGGCAGTCACGGAATGGTGGTCTAGAATGGGTCGACGGTCGGTGGGTAGACCGCAAGCTCGATGGGTCGATGACACTGTCAAAATAGCGGGAGGACAATGGACGAGATTGGCATTAGACCGAGGGGGTTGGCGTGAAAAGGAAGAAGCCTATGCCCAGCAGTGGGCTTTATTTATGGCCTGGATAGATAGATAGATAGAGATAAAGAGAAATGTCAATAAAAGTTCATTAATTTAGGCGCGAAATAGGAGACACCGCTACACGCTGCCCAACATTATGAGACCCAAAACGGGAGTCACCCATAACCAAGGGGATAACTTACTTAATAGCCGTATACCCCGGTCACCCTGTATGCTATGTCTATAGCTGTCAGTCAAGTACAAGATAGTACACACATATACACCGAGAGCCAATAGATTCACGACAACTACGAAGCAACTAGTTATTAGACAATACAGACACACCCAGAAACATACAAAGCGGGGAACCGTTAGCGTAAGAATTGGCTGTTGTCAAGGAGGTTTCGGAAACGCCAAATAGTGTTGGCTTTACAACCTGTAAAATTGTTGTGGATAAGAGATTATCCCACTGCAGAATTATCGAAATAAACAGATTTAAGTATTTGCGATATTTTCCAAACGCAAATAGTTCAAATTGGTTGGGTTTGCAGCTGAAGAAAGATAGGGGTTCCACAGGGATGTATCCTAGGCCCGTTCTTTTTCCTTATGAACAGAAAAGATTTACTCCATGTTATGAACGGCCTCCCCTTTTTTTCTCCAGTTTTTGATATTTTTATTATTGCCCATGTTTGTAGCCCTATTGTTACGTCCTTGACAACAGCGCACTCCTGTCCAACCATAAGTGTCTCGCCGGCACAAACACTCACCGATGGGCAGCGAGGCGGCGGAGTTGGGCGCGGAGGATGCGCCCGCGCCGGGCGACGGAGGCGCCGTCAGAGCCGAGAGGGCCTACGGGGGAGGAGGGAGTTTTAATTTCTGCAGCTTGGGGAGCACAGTGTGACGATAAGATCTGCTCGGTTCTTGTCCTCTTTCTGATTTTGCCCCCTTAGTGCCGGCCGTAATATCAATCACGTTTAAACTCAGACCTTAGATTAAACTTCGAAAATGAATCGTCAAATAGGGTTTAAACTAGCCTTTTTGGTTTAATCTGTGATTGATATTACCAGAGCATTTTGTACAGAGTTGCCCCCTTTTTGAAAAACCCTACTTTTTATACGAACTTTTCCCATTTTCTGAAACGTTATATATTTTTTAATGTTGTTTTTTTTTCTCATTGTACAAATGAGTGAAAATATCATCTTCTTGTACGAACATTACGTAAATGGGGCAAAACAAGAAAAATAGATAAGCGACAGCAAATTGGTGGGCAAACTTTAAAGGGGAACACGCGTGTAGGTTGACCAACATTTTCCAAAATGAATATATGTTTTTTTTTCATTGGCGGCGCTGATATATATTTTTTTCATTGGCGGCACTAGTTGTGCGTCCTACTGGGCCTTAATGAGCCATTGGTTTTTCGATAAGGGGGCAAATGTCTACAAATATTATGGGAATGACACCAAGGGGGCAAAAGCACTAAGAGTTACCATATGAGAGTTAGATGGGTCCATGTACTGCGGCGGCTGTAGTTCGACGGAGGCGCATTTGCTGTTGGATTTCTTCTTGCGAAGCCCAAACTTGCGGCGATCCTTCTTGACATTTGGCGATGCACCTTCCAGCGATACCTGCGGATTTGATAATTAAGACGCCATACGTCTCACAACTAGCGCCGCCAATGGAAAAAAAATCATATCTTTTTTTTGGATGCGTTTTTAGCAAAAAACGCTCCTGCGATTTTTCAACGCGAGGCTTAACTATTTTTAGGACCTAAGGTTTGGATTCCAGAACCTAGAACTTAAGAATGCAATCGATTCTCGCCAAAAGTGGCCACTTTTGGCGAGAATCGATTGCATTCGTAGGAAATCCAATCCTGGAATCCAAACCTTGGGTCCTAAAAATAGTTAAGCCTCGCGTTGAGAAATCGCAGGAGCATTTTTTGCTATAAACGCATCCAAAAAAAATATGTTTTTTTTTTTCATTGGCGGCGCTAGTTGTGAGACCTATTTCATCTTAATCAATCAATCGAGGAGGTTAGGTAAGGCCATTTCAGTAAAAGCAGACATCACTCCGTGGGTTAACCTGATTTTATGTGTTGTGCTTGTGTGTCTTTCTTTAATTATCAACCTTAGGTTAGTTAGATATTTCCATTTTGTTATCAACAACATGGCGGTGCGTCCGCCATTTTGTTTATAATAACTTCATAGAACTTGTCTGTGCTGGTAACGCAAATGATTTAATTAAGTATGTACATTCATTTCGCGAGTATTTCCTATGTCTATCCATACCCGGGCGGAGATCCAGAGGAAGACCGAAAACTAGGCCAATCTCTCACGGTACTCCTTAATATACCCACCGAACTAAATCCCATAGAATCCGCATTACGTATAAAATCACAATGAAAACTTGTCCCCACAGAAACAAAACGGCCGAAAATGATCACGTAATTGTTGAACGATCCCTTAGTTCCGAAAGGTCGCATCCATCATCTCGGATATACACTCACGTCAGTGTCATGATGCACTTGCTGCTGCAGCTCCAGAGCTTCCAGAAGCCGTTGCAACTGCTGGACCGATAGCTGCGCCTGACCCAGCTCCTTTGAGGCGTTCTCGAGAGGTCCCCCGGACTCTGTTGGCGGGAGAATGAACTGTGTGACAAGGGTGGTAGAGGCGAGATTGCCGTGGGTAGATTTGTGGCATTTACGGCACTTTGGACTCTGTTGCTAGGATAAATAACTTTGTAACATGGGTGGTAGAGAGTTCATGGAGGTATCGAATATTTGGACTCTGTTGATGGTAGAATTTAATTTTCTCTATAACAGAGGTGGTAGAGGCTAGATTAGTATGTAAATTGTATGCTGCACTGATAGCTGTGCTTGGCCCAACTTTTCGGATGCTTTCTCGAGAAGATCCCCGGACTGTTGGCGGGAGAATGAACTGTGTGACAAGGGTGGTAGAGGCGAGATTGCCGTGGGTAGATTTATGGCTCTCTGCATTCTGTTGCTAGGATAATAAACTTTATGACAGAGGTGGTAGATGTGAGATCGATGTGGGTTAATGGTCCTAATTGGCACCGATAGCGATTGGATGCGTTCTCGAGAAAATCCCCGGACTCTGTTGGCGGGAGAATGAACTGTGTGATAAAGGTGGTAGAGGCGAGATTGGTTTGGGTTGATGTTTTGTGGCTTAATTTGTAATCAGACTCCGCCTGTCTGTGGGAGAATTAACTTATAGGAGTCGTTGTTTAGGCAAAACAACAGTAAGTCCGCCTAAATACCAAGCAGTAGCCTTTGCCCAGCTAGTGGGACACGTCACGTGCACTCGTATTGTACGGTCGGCAAGTCACAGATACCTCATGGAAGCTCTTACCGCGCGCAGCATAAGGGCGCCAATCGAACAAAAAGGGGTATTCTAGCGTGTGGCCGACAGTACAGGCTACTTGGCCACAATGAGGGAACGTGCGATGGGCCACCTTTTTCAAAAGGTTTATTAGGGTAGGTAATCGTATGAGGTAGTGGCCACCCCTGGTGTCAGAGTTTTTAGGCCACCCAAAGGGTCTCTGACATGGCTTAACGATTGTTATTAAATCAACAACAACCGGGACCAACGGTTTAACGTGCCTTCCGAAGCACGGAAGCGCTCAGATATTATTGCCACTAGCGGTCACCCATCCATGGACTGACCGCGGCCGTTGTTGCTTAACTTTGCCAATCGATTAAGAACGGCTAGTACAACTAGGCTGTGAGCGATCATAAATGATACGAAGAATAAGACAATTTTAAATTCAAATGCAAAGGGGTTCATGCCAATGGTTCAAGATCTCCCGCCATGCCAAATAACAGAAATGTCAAACTACACGCCAAATTGTGGGAAAAGGGGGCTTTGACTGGCTATGGCTACAATACATAGTAACATACATAATACGTATACATGACGGTGAAAACACACCTTTTTCCATGGGATTTATTCGTAGGTTCTAGGATCTGGAATCTAGGCCTTAGGTCCTAATAGAAAAATAGTGGGCACTCCCATATTTTGACGGCCCGTTATTTTAGCTAAAAAACGCATCCAAAAAGAAGGCATAATTTGGTTCCATTGGCGGCGCTTGTGGAGGGTTACCCTCCCGTTAAGACCCAAACCTAGGCCCAACTAGCGCCGCCAATGAAAAAAAAACACTTCTTCTTTTTGGATGCGTTTTTTGCTAAAACCGCTTCATTAAGTTCTTAACGCAAGGCTTAACTATTTTTAGGACCTAAGGTTTAGATTCCAGATCCTAAAACCTTCGAATACATCCCGCCGCCGCCAAAAGTGGCTTAAAAATAGTTAAGCCTCGCGTTGAGAACTTAATGAAGCGTTTTTAGCAAAAAACGCATCCAAAAAGAACATTGTGTTTTTTTTCATTAGCGGCTTTAGTTGTGCCTATATCTGGGCCTTAAATGACAACGGCTGACAACGTACCAATGATCCAAGAAGCCAGTGTGCCTCCCGGTGTGCCACTGACGAAGCCTGCTTGCGGCCCACGCGCCGACGAGGGGCTTGCAAGCCCTGCACACATACACAATTACACAGTCTACTTACGGGGTGTATAATAAAGGGGTAGTAATGAGGGTGCAAGGAGGAGTAAACTTGTCTCGTTACTTGACACGTTTTGGCTTGTCTTTCCTGTGATCTAGGCTGACTAAGCTGTCAGGATGGTATAGGTGCTGGGCAAGCCTACTCCATCTAAAACAATGTCCCAGGCACTGCAGCGCCGAGTGGTCTCTTCACCCATCTAGTGTGAGTGAAGGTGCCACTGGACGCTGTATAAATCATCTCATTACGTAGATGCAAATGCAAATGCCTTAGGAGTATACGTTACAGATCAGGGCCCTTAGCCTGTAACACAATGGTGCCAAAATGGGCTGTCAGGTGACGACTTCAATTACGATTTGCTAACGCTCTGTCCTTTTAATGTTTTTGTAGTACAGCAAAGAATATTTTGATTCCAATTCTAGAGGATTAGTTCTCTGGTTGTAGGAGAAAAACGAGGAGAGCCCGGTTTTGTCTTTCTGCCGGGAAGCCATTGACCTGCCATTGTGTTACAGGCTAAGGGCCCTGTACAGATTATACGTTACAGGTCTACGCAACTTACTTTCGCACTATAAATCAAGCTTTGTTTATGTTTTTTTTTCGAACGGTGTTTACGTCAAATGTAGGCTCTTCTTAAAGATAGGTAGGTAAACTAATCCGCACACAATAAGGATGCATCACCGAATTCTGTTGGCACTAGAAATAGGAGGGAAATGTTATGATGATTCTGTGCAGCTAAAAGATAGATTGATACTCGTACTCTACGACTAAAGGGTTTTTGTTGTGCAAAAAAAAGTTTTCTAACCATATGAGTGGTTTTTAAAGCACAAATTGGCCGTAGAAGAACCGGAACGCGACTGTAAAAATTAATCTGTGCTAAGCGAAATTTGACAGTCGCGTCCCTCCCGGTTCTTGTATGGGCACGCCTTAAGCGCCATCTATGAAGTGCTATGAATTTGTGCTTTGAAAACGGGCCATTCCGACAGAAAAGGTCATGCAAGAAACAATGAGAAAGGGGGTAACTACAGGGTGCACTCTAAGTCGATAGCGGAACTTTAAGTAGGCTGTCTAGTGATCACTACAAACTACACGAAGAACGTCACCTTCTTAATTTTTCATTTAAGCCACCTAGTACAAGTTGTTTGTATTGATCAGTAGACAGCCTACTTAAAGTTCCGCTTTCGACTTAGAGTGCTGTCACGTTTAGCCTTGAAGAGGCGGTTAAATAGGTAAATAAAAAGACGCGAGCAGAATTTTATAGGTTTAATAAAGATATAAAAGTGGGTAGATTACAAAAGTGCTACCGGCTACAAAATCGAAGAGCTAAGGTCGAAAGTAAAGAGGGCCTAATCAGTTTCTCAATCAGCGTTGAACTAACACGTCACTAGTACTGTCCTGGTTCGCTGAAGGTGGTAGACCCGCAGGAAGAAGTGCCAGACAGGTTGTGGTCGGGCGCAGGTGTTAGGCGGCCGACGTGAAGAGAAGAGTAGAAAATATGCAAGGGGCCGTAACGCGGCCAAGAAGTAGGTGGGCCGGTTTTCCAGCCGTGCAGAAAAGAGGCTACATTTGTAGCCGTGCCGTGGAACCCCAATTAGCGGGGGCACACGACACAAAATTAAATGTATTACATTTTAAATGAAATGCTCGAATAGCGCAAGGTGCGACGAGGTAGGACCCACCTCCGGACATTTAGAGCGGCAGTGGCCACGGCGATATAGTGCGCGCGCGCCTGCTGCCGTAGCCCGGAGGAGAATCACGAAGCAAGCGTCGATCCAACATGGCCACCAGACCAGCGCGGTAGGGCGCTGCCAGTGATTCACACCGCCCGATACTTAGAGAAACCGATAAGGTCGGTTATGATCGGACGGTGTAAAATAAAAGAGTAACGGCAATAAATAACGTTACAGTGCACCTGTAGTTGGAATTACTAAACTATTTTTTTTTGTAATTTATTAGAATGGCTGCAGATGTTGTCTGACCAGATTTCTTAAAATTGTTGCGACAACTAATAAGACTTTATGTTCCTACATGCAGCTAGTCTTTCTGTTCTGTTTTTCTGGTACAACAAAGAATATTTGAATCTAATCTATGCCGGCTTGATACAGTCTAACTACGGTCTTATACAACTCACACTAACCAGAACAATTCGAAGGCTCACTTTTACACCTATAAATGGTCTTCAAATCATCGCTGGATACCTTCTTTACGACCAGCTGAGAGCCGGACCGGGACTGGCATTGCGAAGCTTTCCTATTGAACAACACTTCATAAACCGCCTTTTGTCTGAGAGCCATCTTTTTCCTTTCCTTTATTAGGACGGTGTCCGGAGAATGGGCGACCTTCCACCATCCGTGCTTGGTGATGTCTTTGATAAGGCTCTCACGCACTTGGTTGGGGGTTTTCGGGATTTTGATGACCTTTTTGACGTTTTTACTCAAAACGCTTGTGGGTTTGGACTGTATGGTTCGTCTCGGGGGCTTGTAGTTCTGCGGTCTTGATGGATAAATGGGTGCGTCTCTTGATTTTTTGTCCGCTGCCTTGAAGTTTGTGGTGGGAGTGTTGACTTTGTAGACCATTCTGTTGTTTATACGTTTATCTGAGTTGGATGTTCTCAATTGCTGAGTTGAGATAGATTTTTTCGTTTTTGAGCTAGTGGTTGAAGGCGTTTCGGGTCTGTACACTTGCTCGTTTTCGATGATACAGTTACTATCTTCTAATATAGATTTTATCTTCAGGACAGCTTCATCAGCGTTAACGGAAGCCTCGGAATATTTACTAGATTCAACGAAGTAGTAAGAGACTTCGGCTTTTACGTTGGTTGTTTTGTCCTCCATGTTTGCGTATGCTGTGAGACATTTATCCGCCATTTTGTGCTTTGCATAGACTTGCGTAACAGCTTCTTTAACCGTTGGGAGATCTTTACATTCTTCATCAGTCTTACTCTCTTTGACTTCCAAGTATTCTTCAGAATCGGAGGCGCTTTTATCATATCTTACAACGTTTTTTTTGTATATTTCATCGAGGAAACCTAATCGTTGGTTTACGTTGCGATGCTTTCTGTGTTTTTTGTATTTTTTCTTGAGTCTCCCGTACAACCTGTTTACATCTTTGTGCATTGAGGGGACATTTTGCGAAAGTAAAGTCAAGTTTTCCAGCAACAGTAATATGAGTTCTTCGTCTATTAATTTTGGGTTCGATTTGGCAATTGCTACTATTTCTTCCTGCTGCACCACATCGCCTTTGGGTACATACGGTAACTTTGTAGAGTCTTTTGCCTTTTTAGCCACGTTAGTTGTCTCTACCAATTTTTTTCTCAAGCCTGCCAGCACGAGGTATTGTTTGAGATCTTCGTTGAAGTTCATCTTAAATTCGTTATGGTTTGAGCTGACGGGTTTGAAATAGTTACTACTTTGGAAGGAAGGGTCGTCCGAATGCTGACTTGGAACTAATACAAGTTTTGAGTTATGGTTCGAAATGGCGTAATGCTGATCGGTTTTGTTACCATCGTAATAATAATTAGTATCGAAGTTGTTGACTTGCATTTTACTGCATTGGTTTTTCGGTTGTAGTATCGTCAGTTTTGACATCCACTCATCTGTTAGGCTTGGATGTGGTCCCTTGACGACTTCTGCACTATCCTTATTTGAGTTTTTAATTTCTTCATCTAGGGCTTTCTCTCTAAGAACCACCGTGATTGACACAAACCCTTTCGTTGTAGGATCTTTCATTGTAGAGATGTCATGAAGGTTGTACTGACACAGATTTAGTGTGAACATATCATCACATTCGGTGCATTTGCTGTCTTTCTCAGCTATAGGCTCTAGGTCGAATTTGTATTCAATGGGATTCACAAGAAATATACTGTTATTTCTATAGACTTCTTCATTTTCGGTGGCCTTATGAATCTTTGTGAAAACCGCATTGATTTTTTCAATCAGATCGAATCCGGCATCTAAAGGGACGTACTGTTCGGAATTATCAACAAACTCAACTACACTGGGCCCAACTTTCAAATCAGAGTAATTGGGAGTTACAACTTTCTGAATACTTTTCGATTTCTTTATCACAACCTCTCCAGAGACAGTTGTTGATGCGTTCTTTAGATTAAAAGTTTTATTTTCACGTTGAACAAAAGACTCGTCTAGTAATCGCAACATATCTCTCGTATTGTCAGTTGAGGTGCCTGAATAATCGACACTTTTCGACAAGAGTCTGTCTAAGTACGTATTTAGGAAGTCGTTGGCGACGTTGGGCGTTACCGTGTAATCGTTAATTAGTCGTTGTAGTGTTTCCTCAAGTTTTGGGAGTAGAGATGAGGAGCTACTCGTAATTACGGTTGTGCTAAAGCTAGTGCTTGTCTCGTTGTTTGCGTTTTCTATCTGATTCCACATGTTCATAGACAACACGGTTCTTCTTTTGTTCATCTCACCGACGCACGGTAACTCGCACGTGTAAACAGTATTTTTCATGATCCTCTCAATTTCTTGTATGCGACGTTCTTTGTCGAAATAATCGAAAGAGTTAGACTTGCATGGCTTGATTTCTGTTTTCCTTAACATGTCGCTCATGCCATGAAATTGTGTGGCTTTGCTTGGCCCGTTGATTATGACGCCTGAGTGGTTAGCGTCTTTGGTGAAGTGTTTCATGGAAGGGCTGCTTATAGACTGAGGGTGCTGCATGGCATCACGGTAGGAAGGCACTTTGGTATTCAACAGCCAATAGTGGAGCAAACATTTGAACAGTTGCTTGATTGGGTGCACTTGTTGGGTCAACTTGACCTCGTATATTTCCTTCACGGCTTGCTTGACAAAGGACACTACAAATTCATTGTCGTTCTTTGTGTTTCGGTTTTTGCCGAATATGGTGAGTAGTAGTTTTTCAGTGATTCTGTCGTACTCCGATACGGACCCTAAGGTTTTATTTGGACAGGATTGTGGTTCTAAGACTTGTGCCTCGCTGTTGCTAAGCGACTTCATCGATTTTTCTATTTTTACTAGCGTTTTCGACGCGAGTGAATCTTTCGACACTCTCAAATGGTGCTGGCCTAGCAACATACATTTGCTAGGCGGCTTGTTCAGCTTCGGTTCATCTTTGGCATTCTTGTAGAGAACTAGATTCGTGCACTTTTTGCTTTTCTTCATGCTGTGTTCTTTTGAGTCATCGCCGCTTAGACTGGAAGACATTTGGCTGCAGAACGCGGGCTCCCTACCGCCCCACTTGCTTTTATTTGACACCCTTTCACTATACAGGGTGTTAAAAGACCGCCAACAAAGCGGGAAACCACGTTTTGTCCTCATCATAATGAACATTTTTGCCCAAGGAACTATGCCTGGGAAATCAACGGTTTCCGAGATAATGAGGTTCAAAGTCGGACTTTTCAAAACTTTTTTTTTGCAGAAATGTATTCAGTATCTAGTTCTTAACATTCCTTCCCAAGAAGCCATATCAAAATTATGAATATTTCTTACAAAAAACGACGTTTAAATTGCAACCCGCAATGTATTCTAAACATCGGCACTTCAAGCTTAAGTAACACAAACTGATACCTACGCTTGCGCAATATGACTTCTGTGCGTTACAAATCCATTGCGTGATAAAAATATTTTTCAAAATTATAACCTAATAAACCAAAATCATTTCCCAGCAATAATTGATCGAAAAAGTACTTTGTTTTGGTGTCTAGTATGCGTGGCTTTCGGGTCTGTTGGCGGTCTTTTAACACCCTGTAGAGGACAGTCGGTGCATTGTAGACATACTTCTGATGTCCTAAACGCAGGGAGAAGACCTCTACATCAGTTGCGTGAATCTGAGTTCCGTACGCGTCATAGCCAGCCGAAATTGTCGATGTTTTTTCTTCATAATCTTCAACTTCATCTGCCATGAACATCGTGCGTAGTTGCACGAGTTGGTCCTGGTTATAAATAGCCATTTTGACTTCGTTCGCGGGTTTTAGTCTGCCTTCAGACCAGGAGGGAGTAACGATGCCGTAAGTGTGAGCCGATTTGGGTTGAAGCTTTCGTCCAGGACTTGTGAGGGCTTCGTCTGAGGTTATTGTGGAGAAGGAATCGCTTGATATGGATGTACCTTTAGGAGCAAGGGTTTAGGATTGAAATGGGTCGGTGGGACTGTGAAACGGACGGGATTTTTTAGCTACTCAGGGCACTATAATCTATAACTCGTCATTCATGTGTTCAGTCTTTACTAATAATACTTTTAACTTGAAAAAAATGTCACACGCCTACAGTCCATGCCTTTGTATTAACTAAACTAAGGACATCGCACGGGCGAATAAACCAGTCAAAATGTTAAAACTTTTATACCTACAATATACATAGATGGGAATGGCTGAAGAAGGAGGGAGTGGAAGGTAGGTATCATTCTGGTCCAGCATGAAAGACTACACTGAGCTTCTTATTAGATTTTGCGAATTCAAAATTTTGCGACCGTTAGAGCCTTAATTAGCTCTATCGATCTATAGCGGTTCTGAAAGGGGTGTATTTCCAAAGCTCTTTAACAGGTTCCCTGTCCCCATACAACACATGTTTTTCATTTCGAAATGTTCAACGCTTTTTTCCTCAATTTGGCTTGTCTCAGGTATTTAGAAGGTAAATGGTATAAAAGGAAAAATACGTGACACACATATGATCCACGAGCGTGATGGTCACATTTATTTCTCGTCAGAAGACAATACTTTGTACGTCCCCATACAAAAAATTCCTTTAATCGTGCCACGTCCAACTGAAATAATCCTGCAAAGTAGTAGCTACTTTTGTTCATATTTGATTCACGAACTTGTCAGTGTTGGTACAAAAACTGTCGTGTGTATCACATGCGATTCATTGGACAGGGAACCTGTTAAGTAACCAGTCTTTCAAGCCAGCTCAGCTGCAAAGCTCATGCAAAACAACACGCAATTTCAAGCCCTATTGTAAGGCACTTACGTGAGTTGTCAGTGGGCGGCAAGTCGTCGTTGGGCACGTGTATTTTGGGGGCCGACTCGCGCGCTCCGAACGTCAGCAAGTGTTGGCGGTATAGTCTGTGGAGTGGAGAGTTTAAACATAGTAAGTAAATAAAGGCGGATGCTTCAAATCTCCTGGACCCAGAAGGTCCGTAACACCACAGTGTTGCAGAGAATGAGGAAGAAAGTAGATATCCTGAAGACCATCCAAAAAATAGAAGTTAAAAACTAAAACCCGACTACTAAAAGGCTTAAAACAAGACCTGTTTATCCTTAAAATAGACTCATAGATAATTAATCGTAGTCGGAGGCCATCGGTTTATCAAATGCGAATGTGGTGTCCTCCGACTACGATTAATTATCTATGAGTCTATTTTAAGGATAAACAGGTCTTGTTTTAAGCCTTTTAGTAGTCGGGTTTTAGTTTTTAACTTCTATTTTTTTTTGAGCTTTTTAGTAAGTGATTTTGGACGATCACCCAGAATATAACCAAGAAGGGCAAAAAAAAAACACATTTTGGAATTTTTTGTTCTATTTGTTATGTTGACGCTACATGTGTTATACATTTTTGAAAAGGTCTTTTAAAGCCCTTTCATTTGATATCCATGACGATGGTATACGATAATTTTTATTTTTAGGTCCACCACTTTAGGGCGCAGCACTGCCGCCATCTTGGTTTTTTTCAAAATTAAACTATCCTATGTTACCTGGGTGATTAAGACAAATCCAACGACACCTCATTTGTTGAAATCGGCCAAGTAGTTTAGGCTCTGCGATGGAACAGATGAACACACAAACAAACATACATACATACATACATACATACATACATACATACATACATACATACATACATACATGCGCTGCTAAAATCATAACCCTCCTTTTTGCTTCGCGTAGTCGGGTAAAAAGAGGAAGCTAGAGTACTTCGGCCACATAATTAGAAATAATAACAACAAATACAGCCTCCTTCAACTGATCATACAAGGCAAGATACCAGGCAAAAGGAGACCTGGTCGACCCAGGATATCATGGATCCAAAATCTGCGCGAATGGTTCGGGCAGAGCACCGGCTCATTGTTTCGTTTGGCGGCTTCGAAGGACGAGATAGCCAAACTGATCGCAAACCTCCGATAGGAAACGGCACGCAAAGAAGAAGAAGTAAATAAAGTTTATTTATGGACCAAGACACACACAAAACAGAAAAAATATGGACATATAGGACAAATAATTCGTCATAAAAAGGATCCAACTCAGCATAAAGTTACGGGTACCAGCTACGCTGGGATTTTGCCAGATCCTTACCTCCCAACTATAGTTTTAAGAAATTCCTTTGTAAATTATTTTCGTGTACAATAAAAAGTTTTCTATTCTATGAAGGCTTATATTCACTAGATGCCGCTTATTGAGACGGTAGGCTGTAGACCGAATCCCGCATAGAGCTAAGCGAGGTCGAAGGCCGAGCTCTGTAGACCGAATCCCACATAGAGCTGAACCAGGCCGAATGCCGAGCTCTGTTTCACGAGGCTGTCGACCGAATCCCGCATGAGCGGACCCAGGCCGAATGCCGAGCTCTGTTTCACGAGGCTGTTGACCGAATCCCGCATGAGCGGACCCAGGCTGAAGGCCAAGCTGTTTTCACGAGTCTGTTGACCGAATCCCGCATAGAGCTCTGTGTCACGAATCTATAGACCGAATCCCGCATAGAGCTCTGTTTCACGAGATACTGATTCGAGGCTACAGGTGTATACCGATTCGAGGCTGCAGGCCGAGCCGGAAATCGTAGCGAACTAGTTATTTTTAGACCGACATTACATACCTGTGTGCCCTGAGCACGAGAAGCCACGTGCGGAACAGACTGGGCGTCCTAGCGCGCAGATGATAGTAGATGATAGGAGTATCTATAGTCAGATTTTTTATTCCGTAGAATCCTGACATTTCTAGAGAAGCACTCTACCGAAAAAGGGAAAATTTTGACCTATTTGAGGACAATAGAAAATAAAATGCTAGATATTTTTTATATTTTACCTAGAAAAAGTTAAAACTTAATATTTACTTACTCAAGTGAACTAATACAAAAGTATCAAATAGTTCAATATCACAAACAATATAATATCGAATTAATTTTAATTACTTTATTTCAATCTTTAGCTGGAAACACTCCCATACGAATTCAGGTTTATTAAACCTTTTAAAAAATTAAGTATGCTGTCACGCCGCGTCTGTCACATTGATTGATTTTCATTAGTGTGATAGTGATATTAGTATTAATGATGATTAGAGATTTTAATAAAATTATGTTTTATTTCCTTGTACTTTTTTACTTTTTGTGATGAAAAGGGACGTAATTATCACTCGCCGTAAATCCCCTTTTAATTTGGAGCTCTGCACTTAATAAAAATGGGTACATTCACTGACAAATAAAATGTTTAGACTCAGATGTCTCGTATTGAAATTGAAAAATGTGCCCGGTCAAAAATGTTTGTCATCTCTGACATGTCAAAAAATGGCAGCTGTCAGAATTCTACGCAATTAAAAATCAGACTTTAGCCGCGCAGAGCCATTCAAACCTATATTCACTCCCTCTGTGTTCGTTTGTCTGTATAGGTCACTCCCATGGGTCTACCTGTGAGCTTTAAGGTGAAATACGTCTCACAACTAGCGCCGCCAATGGAAAAAAAATCATATCTTTTTTTTGGATGCGTTTTTAGCAAAAAACGCTCCTGCGATTCCTCAACGCGAGGCTTAACTATTTTTAGGGCCTAAGGTTTGGATTCCAGATCCTAGAACTTAAGAATGCAATCGATTCTCGCCAAAAGTGGCCACTTTTGGCGAGAATCGATTGCATTCGTAGGAAATCCAATCCTGGAATCCAAACCTTAGGTCCTAAAAATAGTTAAGCCTCGCGTTGAGGAATCGCAGGAGCGCGTTTTGCTAAAAAAAGCAGAGCCATTCAAAACTATTTTTGTGTCTAGCCGCGCAGCGCCATTCAAACTTGTATTGTCTCTCTCTGTGTTCGTTTGTCCGTGGGCCTACCTGTGAGCTTTAAGGACCAGCAGCCAGGTGCGGAACAGATCGGGCGTCTTAGCGCGCAGATGGTAGATAAACTCGTCGGCGTCGATGTCGATGCGCCGGCGCCGCTGCTTGGCCGAGATCACGGAGAGACCCACGTCCACGGACCCGTGCAGCCTCCCCCGCGCCACGTCAGTCGGCGAGCGCGCGTACACCAGGATCCCGCCGTCTATCACGAAGAAGCGCTGCGGGGAAACAAGGAAGTTAGGTCAATTTAATTATCCCTCATCATTTAAGGCTGGAAGATAGCAGCGTAGCGGGAAATTCAAAATGTTGACAGTTTTTTACATTTTGTAGCTAAACTGAGCTATTTTCGTTCGCGGCAATAACATAGTATTCTTTTCATTATTGTAAACAACAAAACAACAATAATTCAGCCAATTATGTGTTCTGGTCTACGAAACAGTGGCACTGCCCAAAAAACTTGTTGATGACAAGAACACATAATCGGCTGAATTATTTTTGTTTTTTACAATAATGAAATAATGTTATTGCCGCGAACGAACAAAAATAGCTCAGTTTAGCTACAAAATGTAAAAAACTGTGAAAATTTTGAATTTCCCGCCACGTTGCTATCGTCCAACCTTAGATTAAAATTGTACAACTTAAAAAGTTTTAGTGAGTCGTTAGTGAGTCATACAGGCCAGTGGGAGTTTTTTCCTAGGCAGTGCTATATCTGTCAATTTTGACACTAGGAAAAATACCCATTAGGTTTGGTTATCGTATGAGATAGTGGCTACCCCTGGTGTCAGAGTTTTTGGCCTGACATGGCTTAACGATGGTTTTTAATCAACAACAACCGGGACCTCCTGTTTAACGCCCATTCTGAAGGATACACGCAACCGTCAAAGAAGATCTCTAATGAAGTGTGAACAGGGACTTCATTCATACAATATTCTACAAAAACGAGTCACGATCACGGTCACAAGCGATATCGTACCGACACGATCACTGCAAGTTACGTATTAAAGGACCAGCTGAATAAAACTCAGCTGTCACAAGTTGGCGCGTTTTTAGGAGCGCGAAGTTTGACGGTTTTTAAGAAGAAGTTGTGACAACCTGGGCATGGGCAGGGCATCTGGCTAGGCGGGAGGACGGACGGTGGACTAGGGCAGTCATGGAATGGTGGCCTAGAATGGGTCGACGGTCGGTGGGTAGACCGAAAGCTCGATGGGTCGATGACATTGTCAAAACAGCGGGAGGACAATGGACGAGATTGGCATTAGACCGAGGGGGTTGGCGTGAAAAGGAAGACGCATATGCCCAGCAGTGGGATTTATTTATGGGACGGATAGGTAGATAGATAGATAGACAGACAGATAGATAGTGATAACCTACCTTGTGCCATCCTTTGAGTGGCCATTTGCGTTTCTTGTGCAGGTATCCGTTGAAGACCTCCGGTCTCTTTTCGAACCGCTGTCCGTCTTTCAGCCCTTCTAGCACCTCCCACTCGCTGCCGCGGCGCCGGCTGCTGAAATACACAGCCGTTTATAAACATTTATGGAAACCCCTTTTTGTATTTTCTAAAGCACTGACCCGTGCTGGGAACATTACTAGTGGTTCGCTTCGCTCTCTCGTTCAATTATCTCTAGACTTGTCTCCTTTAGTCATCTTTCATACAGTGCTAGCATAGACACGATGGCGACAGCCGCCGTAGGAAACTCGATTAAATTGCTTCACGTAAAGTCACGTACCTTTAGTGTGCCACCATATCCTTAACCAGAAGCGTCGACAGTAAAGTCCATTCTTCGACAGGCTTAGAAACGGTCTGGATAAGGCAGCTGAATAAGACGAAGTTAGTTACCTTCGGGACTTGTTGGACCGCGTGGTGGGCGGCAGCGGCCGCGGGGCGCGGTCGCCGCTGTCGGCCGAGAGCGAGGCCGTCTCGCCGGAGCAGTCAGAGTCGGATGGCGCCCGTCGGAGCGCCGCGGCGCGCCCGGCCGCACCCCGGCGTCTCTCGCCTGGAAAACAAACATCGAGTATGACAACGATGGTTGCTTCTTGCATGGGATTTTACCACATGACCGATGAATAAGTTAAAAGATAAAAATAGCGGAGAGGAAATTTGGTAGGCGGATTTCAATTAAAATATTTTTTAAGTTCGAACATGAGCCAAAATCGGACGAGGGGTTGCCGAGATATGGGGTTGTAAAGTTTGCAATGCCTGCGCGGATGGTGTTAGCAAAAAGTTACACTCGCGAGTTCATAGTTCGGGGCGAACCACTAGTTATTCCAATATTTCCGGTTTGACACTTCAATTCAATTTCATCGCTGAGTTGAATGGCCAGCCCTCTCAGATTCTACAGCGTCTTTCTAAAACACTCTAGAAAAGTAAGAACTACGCCTCATTTACTAACGGAAGAAATAAACACAGGTATCTTCATGATATATTCACACACTGAGTCAGGTACGGTCAAGGTTTATGCGCAAACACGACACAAACACGACTTGCTAAGTAAAGTTGATGTCTGACCAATGGGCATCGTCAAATCCTATTTTTTATTCTATAAATCGAAAATATAGACAAGTATAAGAAACTAATTTGAATATTTTCTTAATTTTTTAAGTAAATATTTTTTTTATTAATTATTTAAAATTTCTAAAAGTTTTGTGTATGACGTCACCACTGGCATTATGTACTAAGTTCATTGCATTCATTCATGCTTTTTAAAAATAAAAATATGATGACGTTTAACAAATGTCAGTGTCAAGTCAACAAGATAGTAATTTTCTCAGTTATTTGCTCAGAACAATTACACCAATAGAAGAAACCATACTTAGCAGAAACTTTCGACGTTAATACTGTCCTGCTTTCGTCAACCAAACTTCCATTAGAAAAAAAGAGACGGCATAATGTTTATCGGTACAGCGATTTGATAGTGCGTACAGCTCCTACTGTCAGACGCTAGCCGCTAAGGATGGGCCAACCCTCAGATTGCCATTTCATCGATATCGATAAAAATGTAGTAAGTACACAAAGCTGTAATGAAACTGTATGAAGCATTAGATAATACAGGGTGCACTCGAATTCAATAGCGAAACTTTAAGGGGACATTCCAATCATGATTATGAAAACCACAGTAGTGGTCTTAAAGCATCCCGGTGAGATGACTTTTTATTTTTTTCTGATACCAAAAACTACCTTAGTCAATCATAAAGAAACGATATCAGTACTAAAAGCCACAAAAATTGCATCAAAAAATATTTAAAATAAAACGATTATTAACTAACCCCATTATGAACGCGACTGTACTACGCATATAGCTCTTATCACCGCGCGCTTTTGACCTGCGGTGACCCGCCTACAAAATGACCTATAATCACGGGCGAGCGAGAGGCGCGCACGCGCCGCCGCTCAATATTTTTACGTAGTAGTGTGCGTTTCACGCAAGAGAGTTCCCTTGACGAAACTCTTATAACAATGTAATAGGGACTATTTTTGTTCATGCAAGGGAATTATTTCGTGAAACGCACTGTAGGCACTTAAATCAAAATTCCCCAGTGTTGCCATGTGGCGCCGTTATTACATTTTAAAATCCGTATGTAGGTATGTAATGTATTGTTATTTAAAGTGAATTATAAATTCCATATAAAAGTGAATTAAATCGTCTTTGAAACGCCTCAACGGAGCCAGGGTATGTTTTGTTCTTCGTCCATATTTTCAGGCTTATCTGGGGCTTATCCGGGCCTATCGGCATGCCTTACATTATTACATAGGTAGGTACGGTCGGCCACAATCTCAGATACCCTATGGCAGCTCTTACCGCGCGCGGCATAAGGGCGCCAATCGAACAAAAAGGGGTATCTGAGACTGTGGCCGACTGTACCTATATTCTACGCTTTTGGCTAAAATCGAACACATACTTAAGTCCTCAGTACTGGACTACCTACGATAACGATCGAAGTTACATCTACGAAAATACGGGTTTAAATTAGGTAGGTATCTTAAAAAAGACTGCAAGTCCGTATAAAAATACTTACTTAATAAGCTAATTTTACATTTACATTAAAGTAATACATTAAAGACTACCCAAATCCGTACAAATACGGAAAAACCCATATTTGTGGCAACACTGGAGGTCCTTCGTCCTTCTCTTACCTTTTGGCGCTCGCGCTTTTAGCTTTGAATACGTAGGGAGGGATGGATCGTCCTTCGGTCTTTGTAATAGGGGTGATTTTTAAAAAGCATTGCATTACTCTCTTGCGATTTTTTGCTCGGAAGTTACCTACAGGGGCCTACAGACAGTTGAGACAGTTCGTATTTTATAATTTTGGATCTTATGTTGATGTCTTTAGGAGTGGTTTCTCTTTTGCTCGATTATTGCATTTCCAACTTGTTGACCGGAAAGGTGAACATATGATCGAAAGTGTGTCGTTGCGTTGAAAAGTGATTTATTTAAATTTAATCGATTTATTTTGAATATTTTTTGATATGATTTTTGTAGCTTTTAGTACTGATATCGTTTCTTTATGATTGACTAAGGTAGTTTTTGGTATCAGAAAAAAATAAAAAGTCATCTCACCGGGATGCTTTAAGACCACTACTGTGGTTTTCATAATCATGATTGGAATGTCCCCTTAAAGTTTCGCTATCGAATTCGAGTGCACCCTGTAGTTATTTGTTATGCAAGGATGCAGATATTGTTTGCGGCGAGTGCTAGTGTTGAATACCGAGCTAGCGAAGGTTTCTAAGATTAAGCCACGTAAGAGGTTTAAAAAAAGAAACCTGAGCGTAGCGAGGTATTCAGAAGCACGAAATGTAAAAAATATTGCATCCGTGCGTAACACACAACTTTTCATATCACAGAGCGAGGAAATGCTAGGTAAGAAAAACAAAAGACAACGACATATGTAGAGGTTAGTGAAATAAGTTTCGTTCTTCATTGCTTTGACAGATGACTATGTTATTGTTTTCTACACCTTACAGTTACAGCGTTCAAATTTTAATTTCGAATCACACAAAATCGCATCGAGTAAAATTGGATTTTCCACGATATTTTGGTCTTGTTATCAGCATACTTTCCGAGCCTGGGAGATAAAGAATGTATTATTGAAGTAAATACATAATCGTGATTGTGTTACTGCCCATGTTTGGAATTGAGTCACTCTGAAAACAAAACGAAGCCTTCAAAAATGGTAGGTACGCTTATGTGGTAAAGTTCTTACACTATCTCGTTTTTTTGAAGACCTACCTTTAATACACAGAATAAAATTGTATGACTCATATTGAGAAACCGCCGGTGAGTGAGTGTTATACGATATTCATCAAAAACTTACAGTGCTTGTGGTATCCCGTGGCATTGTCCATATTAAGCGTTGAATCGCCCTGAAAACAAGAGAAAACTTTTAAGGATGGTATACAAAAGAGGAACAAAATTGTTCCACTATTTCGTTTATTTACCCTTACCGTCACTTCCATTTTTTCTGGTAAATTCAAGGTGGGCACTTTCCTTGAGTCGTGCTCGCAATAAGTTCCCTCGTATAAAGCACTCGGGTCTGAAGTGTCTTGAGCATAGTTTCCAGTGCTTATGGTACTGCTTCTCATTTCTGCCAATGGCGGCAAACCATTGCGCCCGGATTTCGGTTTTGGGAAAACTTTAACAGAAAAACAATGTGTATGATATTGTGACTATCATTTTATCGACCATGCTTTAGACATCACTAGTATAGCCTACAAATGGATTTGTTTATTTATCACATTTTAGTGCCCAGTTTTGATCTAAACGCAATAATTACGGCTATGTTGGATAATAAGCTGTCGGGGAAGTTTATTTTCATTGCTGATAGATCATCTCACGGTTCTTTTAGACGAGAAAATATAGGTTTTAGGTACTCACTTATGGAAGCTCAAATTTTCACCTCCGTTTTCTTTAGATTTCGCACGCGATCGGCACTCACGCACTATACACGTCATTGTGCATTTATTGCAGATTCTCCAACAATTGTTTGTTTTATCACTAAAAACTTTATAACAGATTTATGAAAATAATTCGTCCCACCGGCTACAGGACTTTGACTCAAATGGTGACCCGACTAAATATGAAAGGATCCCAAGTGCTGACACTTTGTAGGCTACGGTGACCATCTTAATTTGATGGGTATTCAGTGGGGAAAAT
Organism: Zelleria hepariella; assembly: GCA_949319315.1. Lineage (NCBI taxonomy): Eukaryota > Metazoa > Arthropoda > Insecta > Lepidoptera > Yponomeutidae > Zelleria > Zelleria hepariella. Next base: position 2,017,600 of record OX439379.1, on the reverse strand, counting down.
AAAATTTAAAAAAAAACTTTGACAACTAAGGTAGTACGGTGTCACGTGATCATTGTTTCTTCTATTGGTCTAAAGTCTGATTTTTAATTCCGTAGAATCCTGACATTTCATCAGTGTTGCTACTGAAAAAGCTCTTTACCGAAAAAGGGAACAATTTGACCCATTTGCCGGGCAATAAAACATGAAATGCTAGATGTTTTTTTATGTTTTACCTAGAAAAAGATAAATCTAAATATTTACTGACTCAAGTGAACTGATACAAAAATAACAAATATTTCAATATCACGAAAAATATATCAAATTAATTTCAATGACTTTATTTCATTCTTTAGCTGGCATCACCGTCAGGTTTATTAAACCTTTTTAAAAAATAAACTTAAAAAAAAAAATTGCCATAGATTGTTCTGTGTGTTAGCGTCACGCGTCGCATTTGTCACATTGATTGATTTTCATTCGACTTCTTTGAATGCTCGAATGCGCTCGGTGTTTGCTATTATTTTTGTTCTCGGTGTTTGCTATTATTTGTTGTTATTATCTTGATATATTTGTTAAGTTTCTGTTATTCTGTTAAGTTTTTTCTTGTTGACTGTTAAGTTTTTTCTTGTTGGAAAGGGACATAATTATGACTGGCCGTAAATCCCCTTTTAATTTGAAGCGCCACAATTAATAAAATGAATACATTCACTAACAAATAAAATGTATAGACTCAGATGTTCAAACTCGTATTGAAATTGAAAAATGTGCCTGGCCAAAAAGGTTTGTAATCTCTGACATGTCAAAAAATGACAGCTGTCAGAATTCTACGGAATTAAAAATCAGACTTTAATTGTTCTGTGGTTATTTGACACTTTTGACTGTTGTTTTTTTAAATATTTGTGGGCAATGGAACTACCGCATTAGAGGCTATGATGTCGTCATCGAAAGAAAAATGAAGTAAACATTTTTGGCGATAAATATTAATAATCCGTTTTAATTTTACTTATTTAAGCCCGAATAGTAATCAGTATCCCTATTCCTCGAAATGGTTTTCAATTTACGGCAATCGATGCCTCACTGATCAATGCCCATTACTATACAAGGTGTTACAAAAGTACCTAACTCTTTTTACAGGGTGTAACCTACTGGTCAACAGGATCTCAAAACTGTAAAAAAAAGTTGAAAAAAACAATTTTAATTTTATAACCTCAAAATAGAAAAAAAATCATTACATTTTTGTTTTTGTTATTAGCTCAAATTTAAAAATATGTTTGTGTGTGTAGGTGCATTTACCCAGCTTTGAGTTGTTAAAACATTGTGAAAGTCAATGAAAACAATATTTAAAACTTTACTTTTCTCCCGCCACATCGTTCACATTTTATTAATTTAAAAATCAACGGAACGTCATAGAGAAAAAAAATATTTAGGTTGTGATCCACAGAACAATTACATCAATAGAAGAAACCATACTTAGCAGAAACTTTCGACGGTAATATTGTCCTGCTTTCGTCAACCAAACTTCCATTAGAAAAAAAGAGACGGCATAATGTTTAACAGTACAGCGATTTGATAGTGCGTACAGCCCCTGCTGTCAGACGCTAGCCGCTAGGGATGGGCCAACCCTCAGACTGCCACTTCATCGATATCGATAGAAATGTAGTAATTACACAAAGCTGTAATGAAACTGTATGACGCATTAGATAATAGTTATTTGTTATGCAAGGATGCAAAGATATTGTTTGCGGCGAGTGCTAGTGTTGAATACCGAGCTAGCGAAGGTTTCTAAGATTAAGCCACGAGCGTAGCGAGTGGTTTAAAAAATAAACCTGAGTGTAGCGAGGTATTCAGAAGGACGAGACGTAAAAAATATTGCATCCGTGCGTAACACACAACTTTTCATCTCACAGAGCGAGGAAATGCTAGGTAAGAAAAACAAAAGACAACGACATAGAGGTTAGTGAAATAAGTTTCGTTCTTCATTGCTTTGACAGATGACTACGTTTTTGTTTTCTACACCTTACAGCGTTCAAATTTTAATTTCGAATCACACAAAATTGCATCGTGTAAAATTGGATTTTCTTCTGGATTGTCTTGTTATCAGCATACTTTCCGAGCCTGGGAGATAAAAAATGTATTATTGAAGTAAATACATAATCGTGATTGTGTTACTGCCCATGTTTGGAATTGAGTCACTCTGAAAACAAAACGAAGCCTTCAAAAATGGTACGCTTATGTGATAAAGTTCTTACACTATCTCGTTTTTTTTGAAGACCTACCTTTAATACACAGAATAAAATTGTATGACTCATATTATTATTGAGAAACCGCCGGTGAGTGTATGTTATACGATATTCATCAAAAACTTTCAGTGCTTGTGGTAGCCCGTGGCATTGTCCATATTAAGCATTGAATCGCCCTGTAAACAAGAGAAAACTTTTAAGGATGGTACACAAAAGAGGAACAAAATTGTTCCACTATTTCGTTTGTTTTTAGGAATTATGAAAAAACAGAATGATTATAATGCGTGATATAAAATTTATTAAAAACTAACGGTGCCTGTCGTAGCCTGTGGCATAGGCTGAAAGGACACATTAGGGTTACTTTCTACGTTGAGCGTCTCAATACGGCGTCTCAATACGCCCTGAAAAAAAAAAACTTTCAAGAATGGTTCAGAAAAGGGGGCTGCTTAAGGCACAAAAAGTAGAAAAAAATCACCAAAAAAGACATGTACTTATGGGACAAAATTTTATTTTTAGGTCTCGGCCCATAGCATCCCTAAAATTACAGCCCAACCCTTACCGTCACTTCCATTTTTTCTGGTAAGTTCAAGGTGGGCACCGCACTTTCCTTGAGACGTACTCGCAATAAATTCCCTCGTATAAAGCACTCGGGTCTGAAGTGTCTTGAGCATAGTTTCCAGTGTTTCCGGTACTGCTTCTCATTTCTGCCAATTGCGGCAAACCATGCCCGGATTTCGGTTTTGGGAAAACTTTAACAGAAAAACAATGTGTATGATATTGTGTCTATCATTTATCGAAAAATTTTATCGACCATGCTTTAAACATCACTAGTGTAGCCTACAAATGGATTTGTTTATTTATCACATTTTAGTGCCCAGTTTTGATCTAAACGCAATAATTACGGCTATGTTGGATAATAAGCTGTCGGGGAAGTTTATTTTCATTGCTGATAGATCATCTCACGGTTCTTTTAGACGAGAAAATATAGGTTTTACGTACTCACATATGGAAGCTCAAATTTTCACCTCCGCAGCTCCGTTTTCTTTGGATTTCGCACTCGGTGGGCACTTACGCACTATACACGTCATTGTGCATTTATTACAGATTCGCCAACTATTGTTTGTTTTATCACTAAAACGTTTAGAACAGATTTATGAAAATACTTCGTCCGACCGGCTGCAGAACTTTGACTCAAATGGTGACCCGACTAAATATTAAAGGATCCCAAGTGCTGACACTTTGTAGGCTACGGTGACCATCTTAATTTGATGGGTATTCAGTTAGTAAATAAGATTTTTAAAAAAAACTTTGACAACTAAGGTAGTACGGTGTCACGTGATCATTGTTTCTTCTATTGGTCTAATTGTTCTGTGTTGTGATCCCTACCACCGGGTGCTATTACCCTGTAAAAAGAGTTAGGTACTTTTGTAACACCTTGTATTCTCCAAGGAGGAATGAGATACAACATTTTGACAGCGCTTTTTATTTGTGGCGCGTCATATTTTATACCATTCCGGTTCAGATCCACTTGATTTCACATATTAAAAAAAATAATAACTTTAAAAATTTCGTATCTACTCACTGTAGATAGAGAAAACTTTATTGTACACCAAAAGAAAAAAAAAACAAGAATAAAGAAAGATTCTTTAGGCTCTTGGCTAAATGCACATTTATTACTTTTGTTGCGCGTTACAAATAAAAGAAAAACAACATTTAAAATTCGCTCGAGACAAGAGTTGAACCCGAAACCAGAGGCAAATTGAGCTATCGAGCTAGGTAATAGGCCTCAGTAAACCTCAGGAAGGAAATACTATAGCTATCTGCGTTATTTTGCACCCACCAAGGGAAGCTGCAGGGCCCGTACAAAAGAAGCAAACCATTTTGCGCCCGCCTTTAATCGCGGTCGCTCCGTCACTCTGATCTCTTGTGTTCCCTCTTGTGTTCGAGGGTGGACACAATCGTGAACACTTACGTTTGTTGGCGAGCTGCGCGGGCTCTGTGCTAGCGTGCCGGAGCGCACCCTGCGTCGCCATCTTGCGCTGCGGTTTACAGCCCAGAAGCAGCCATCTTAGATCATCTGTCGACAAAGAAACATGGACCATTTTTGTTTTTATTGCGACTTTTGTTTTTATTTTTTGTGCCTTTTATTGACATATTTATTGACTTTTGTTTTTATACACCGTGGAATTTTAGTGGTTTTAAAGCGAAGGTATTTAGTTGCACTCGTGATTCTGAGCCAAAAACCAAAATTTTACTTCAAAACGAGCGAAAAAAAAAAACACTTCCCAACACAAACGGCTTTTGCCAATCGACACCATTTGTATGGAGAAGTGATTTTTTTTTCGCGCCTTATGGAATGAAATTTTGTAATTTGGCTCAGAATCACCAGTGCAACAAAATATCTTCGGCTTTAAAACCACTAAAATTCCACGGTGTATTTTGACAAAGCTTTGTTTTTTTTGGACCATCATAAGATTCATAAGCTACACAGCGGTAGAAGTAGAGTGAGTTAGACACTAGTGGCGTAGCTAGGTAACCATGGGCCCTGGAGCCCCAACTGAACTGTTTAGGTTTTATCACTTCAAAACATAGATAGGTATACCGGGTGGTCCAAATAAGAATGGCCAAAAAATTTTTTTTGGTGAAATTTTAGCTAGTTCTTTACGCTTTGGTGTCAGTGTCCGAGGGGGCCCCCTGAGCTTGGGGCCCCCGGGACATTGTCCCGCTTTTTCCCTATGTAGCTACCCCACTGTTACACACGAATCGTATCTAAAGAAGAAATCATCATCGTCATCAGTTCCTGTTAACCCTTATAAGGGACTTAAGGCTCTAAAACCAGTTTTCCTGGCGTCGATCCGGGCAACAGGAAGCGACAGTCTCGATTCTCGATGCGCACATCCGCGCTTGAGATGAAGGCGCAAATCGGTCTGAACGGAAGGTAGAGATGGGCGGGACATTTGCTCAGGCAAGACATTTTGAGTGACAGACAAGGTTGACCTAGAGAATGGTGTTGTAGAGATGCACTAAGTAAGGTTTCTATACATCATCTGACGATGGACAAAAACAGTTACAAAGTGGCGGGACATTTAATCAGGCGGAATCATGGACGATTAACAAAAGAAGTGGCTTAGAGTAGAACTGACCAACGTCAGTTACACAGGCCACCAACCCGATGCATGTGCAAGCAAAAAGATTAACAAAATTGAGTCGACTTTAGTCACCCAGGTTCTTTAGTCCGAGGTGTGTAAAGTCTACTTTTTAGTCGACTTAATGCACCCAGGTCAATTACCCTAGGTGCATTAAGTGGGAACCGGAACAATTCAAGGGATGGATCTGGAAGGTTAGCGTAACAGCGAAGAGGGCTATGTCCAACAGTAAGCTTCGTTCATGTAGTAGTAGTTTGGTTATGGCTTGGTTAGTTACTTCCCACGGTAGTACGATAATGTTTTAGGGGTCAAATAAAGTGGCTTTATAGCTTTCTCATTGTAATAGATGTTGTAATAAACAATTCGCCTTAAAACTATGACCTACAAAGGCGGCATGCGACAAACCAACGTGTCGCGGCAATTATTTTAACTGCCGATGTTATACGAGCCATAAAGTCTGGGTTACACTAGTAGAGAGTAGCAGTAGAGTACGAAAACTTAGGCTATTGCATCTACGTAATGAGATGATTTATTTATACAGCGTCAAGTGGCACCTGAAATACTTAACTCCCAAACTATGTAACAAAATACCAATATTAAAAGGAAAGGAAAACGAATTTTAAGGCGCCGTGCATAGTGAATCGCCCGCGCGTAAACAAAAATGCACAAAATCGATTCCTGTATCAAATACACAAACAAATCGAAAATGTTCAAATATCAAACCCTAGAATTAGGTGAGAACAGCGAGCGGAGGGTGAGAGCTATCTAAAACAGCCAGTTTCATGTTGAAATTCATAAAACGTTTTGAAGATATTTTGCTTGAAAAAAAATAGGCGGCGCACTTTTTTTCAACTTAAATATCTTGCAATCTGTTATGAATATCAACATGAAACTGGCTGTGTTAGATAGGTCTCGGCTAATTCTAATATTTGATATGTGAACATTTTCGATTTGTTTAGTGTATTTGATACAGGAGTCGATTACGTGCATTTTTCTTTGCACGCGGGCTAATTCACTATGCCCCGCGCCTTAAAAGGAAAGGAAAAATCTTATGAACATTTTAAAACTGTCACTCTGAATCAGTGCACGCTTAATTACATTGTAGGTACCTTTTAAGCAGTGAAGTAGTTTTTTATTTTTTTATTTAGTTAATTTGTATTATTGGGTGTTCAGTTCTTTATTACTCTAGCCTACCGAAACTGTATAGTTAATAATTGGATTCTTAAGCTGACTTGCGTCAGTCAGGGTTAGGAAACTAACTCTGAGTTAATTTGACATTTCCATACAATTATTGACGCTAACTCAGAATTAACTGGCTAACCCTGGTTGACGCAAGTGGACCTTAGTACCCTACCGTGCTACTCTACCGCTATTATTCTACTCGTGTACCCCAGGCTTAATGACGCTCGTGTTAAACAATTAACTTTAGGTCGTTTCGTTTCCCAGCTGCGCGGAAAAACTGAATTCGGAACGCAAAGTTTTTTGTTCGAAAGTCCGTTATTGGCTTAATCTTATCTTTAGACAATATTGAAAAACTAATTTCAATATGTTTTATTTTGGTTCAGTAACAACGTTTCAAAGATACGGTTTTATGTGGTCACGCGACGGTCTGCATACTGTTGGCGGTCATAGGAACAAAACATTTTAGCGCATGAAAACAAAACTACTGGACCAAAATTAAAAATATTTAAATTAGTTTCTCAATATTGTCTAAAGATAAGATTAAGCCAATAACGGATTTTCGAACAAAAAACTTTGCGTTCCGAATTCTCGAAATAACCAAATTCATGTTGGTAAATTGTCAGTGATTGGAGTTTGGAGCAAGAGATGACAACGAGATGATGAAACAGTGGACGAAAATAGCAAGGGACCGCGGAGGTTGGCGTGGCATTCATGAGCTGGATAGATAGGTCATCATCCTCATCATTTTCAGCCCACATTTTCCCACTGCTGGGTATAGGCCTTTTATCCTTCACGCCATCCTCCTCGGTCTCTACAGCTGCACGCATCCACGGACCCTCTATCGCATTTGATGAAGGTCTGTATGCAGACCAGCTGCCCGGTGGACAGACGATGGATAGGTAGGAGTGAGAAATTCGGGCCAATCTGTCAAAAGATTACGTTTGCTGAAAATAACTTCTTATTGAAAGCAACATTTACTTTTTAAACATCCTACTTCCCATCCTACTACTATTATAAACGCGAAAGTTTGTAAGTATGGATGGATGGATGTTTGTTACTGTTTCACGCTGAAACGGCTGAACGGATTTGGATGAAATTTGGAATAGAGATAGCTCATACATCAGAATAACACATAGGCTACATATTATCACGCTTTTACACTTAGGAGCAAAGTAAAGCACATATCCTTTTTCTGTAGTCCACGCGGACGAAGTTGCGGGCAAAAGCTAGTTTATAATAAGTCGAAAAAACTTGCCGGGACATTTATCTTTTCGTTGTTGATTATGACAGTTGATAAAGAAGCCCCCGGATTTCTGACACTAAAACGTGAAATCGTTGAAATGCGCGCCAAAGGGCACAAGTACACACGACGGCACGTCCTCGCTTACCGCTATCACTCTACTCGGTTACGTTACGGGCGACTTTATAGCAAAAGTGTACAGTCTGACGTGCTGTGCTGTATACATACTTAGTATAACAACACAACGTGTACCCAGTTTACCTTTAAACACATCTCGTGACAGAACAAGGAAAACTGACAGAGGTCATGCATCACATTACGAGTAGTACTAAGTACACACGACAGCACGTCGACCCTTACACGCTAGCACTCTACTCGGATACGTTACGGGCGACTTTACAACAACAGTGTTCACTCTGACGTGCTGTCGTGTGTACATATTATCTGTAAGTTCTCTGTAACCGTTCAAGTTGGAAAATGGCCATTTGGAGCGTCAATTTTCCGGTTGTTTGCATTGAGTGAAAAATGACCCTTTAAGGCGCCGTCCATAATGAATAGCCCGCGCGCAAATAAAAATTTACAAAATAAATTTCTACAGGTACACTAATCGAATCGAAAAAGTACTCATACATATAGAACCCTAGAATTAGGTGAGAGCTATCTAACACAGCCAATTTCGTGTTGACATTATTTAACTTATTGAAGACATTTTTGCTGAAAAAAAATAGGCGGCGCGCTGTTTTTCAGCGAAAATATCTTGCAAGCTGTTATGGATAACAACATGAATGCTATGTTAGATAGCTCTCACCAAATCCTAAGGTTTTATATGTGCACTTTTTCTGATTATTTCGATTTTGTAAATTTTTCTTTGCTGTGCAGTGCCTTAAGAGGAGGAACAAATTTTTTCGTCGATTTATTTAACTAAACTTCTCAACCAGCTCTTACGAAATCCTACAAATAATATAAAATTTGGCAATGGTAACTAGAAGGTCTTACCCATCAATAATATTAATTTTATTGTTTTGAAGGAAAACACGATTGGTGAAATTTTTCTCGATGATTTAAATGTTGGAAGTCACGCGTGTTTGGAGACGCACCAGAAGAAGAATGGCGGAAAATTAAAACAATAACAACAAGTATAACAACACATTCAACTGAAATCTATGGCTTCGAAATAGAGTCCAAAAACAATGAAAATTGTATGGTACCTCTGACCGATTAATTAAGGGCTAAAGTTGCATGCAAAGGACTTTTCAGTAACAGGCTGAAGAACGGCAAATTACATACCGACTTTGATAAATCCCGTTGGCTTCTTCATCATTAAAATCACATTGCCGATTCGCCACTTTTTGACACAAATATTGAATCTAACACCCTTCTTTGAATAAAATTGTTAATAGTGTGAGTAAGGTAGCCTGTCCAATTGTACATGTCCCACTAGCTGAGCAAAGGCCTTCCCTCAGGAACTCGCTCTTTGAGGGGGTTAATATTGTAAATAGCATTAAAAATTTTTACATGCTTAAACGAATTATATCATTCACACAACACTCGAGTATGGCTTCGATAAAAAATATGCACACAAGTCACTTTACTTAGAACTGCAATTTATTTGCAAGAAGCATGTGTTTGTGGACCTAAACATATATGAGAACTGATAGTATTGTAGACGTTATCAAACAATAAGATAGAGGGTATCAGAAGCCTATCAGTTATTCACGACGGACTGTAAAATAGACGTATCGGGTAAGCTATTTATGATTTATTCGATTTTTCGTTTCATTTCTATTTATGTAAGAAGTTTGTGTTTTCCTTCACCGCGGGTGAATCACCGGCGACGGAAAATCTCGTGAGGAAACACGCTCCTTAGTTGACCTTGACCTTCCTGAGGACTATACTCCAATCACTGGTTTGGATTGCATCGGTAGGTATCCTCATTACCGAGGTTTGTGGTCTGTTGAAAAATCTGTAACAGGCTAAGGGGCATGAAGAAAATTTACAATATCGAGGTTTCGTATTGCCCACTTTCCTCTCTGAAAACGAGTCCGATTTTTTTTTACCACCGATATCACAAGAAACTACTTGACGTCGGACCTGTTTTTTAAGTTTTAAGACGCACAACAGACTATATCCGCCTATGAAAAAAAAAATCATATCTTTGTTTGGAAGCGTTTTTAGGAAAAAAACGCTCCTGCGATTTCTCAACGCGAGGCTTAAATATTATAGGACCTAAGGTTTGGTTTCCAGATCCTAGAACTTCAGAATGGAATCCTGGAATCCAAACCATAGGTCCTTAAAATAGTTAAGCCTCGCGTTGAGAAATCGCATGAGCTTTTTTTGCTTAAAACGAATCCAAAAAAAAGATAAGTATTTTTTTCATTGGCGGCTGCGCTCTTTGTGAGACCTATTGCGTCTTAAAGTTGTTAAATACGTTTACCAGACGTCCTTTGCCGCAGCTTTTAAATACCCATTTTATTTTTTCGGCAGGTCCCAGCTTTAGTTAACAATAATACAATTTATCGAAGAAATCTAAACAGTCCGACATGCCAGGGGTGGAGATGTCCCAGCATACCAAAAACTTTTGCTCTATTGACATTATCCAGGGAGGAAATCGAGGACTACGTTTGTTTGTATGGAGAAAACTCTACTGTGATAATTATCCTCTAAATCTTACATAGAGCAGTACAAAACGTCCGAGTTCTACTCTCTCTCTGAAACACCTTAATTAAAGGGTAAATATAATTCCTGTCTTGAGGTGGGTGGGACAATAAACGCAAAGGCCCACCACCAAAAATAGTGATTTCATACGAAAAGATATCGAACACGCAAACTGGTATAAATAGCAAAATGCGCGCTAAGAACGGGTGATATCATAGTTAAGTCACTCAAAGTCGTTCAATCCATGGTGACGTAATAAGAATGACTACACAATCGATAGTTTTATTCTCAAATCTAAGTTCTTCTTCATCGATTCCTAATGCCTGAGAATAGCGACCAGAGGGGGCTTTCTCGGGAATCTCGCATTGCACACATCTCCAAGGAAAAATCTAATTTTGCAGCAGACGTCACATCTCCTATTCTCACGAAGTCATCCTCGATATAAGGCACGACATGACTCGAGTGGTCGGGAGCGGTCATGATCGAAATGACAAGAAATTATTCCTTCGAGATGTGTCAAATGCGAGATGCCCGTTTTCACCAACGATCCCTAATTTTAAAAGGCCTTTTAACGAAAGTTATTTGCACCTCTGCAAGTCTATGGGGCATGGATGAAGGATCATACACACTCAACTCATAACGCTTGTGAGTGGAATTCGTATGGTCCTTCATCCATGACCCCTAGACTTGCAGAGGCGAAGATAATTTTCGTTAAAAGGTCTTTTAAAATTAGGGGTGGTTGGTGAAAACGGGCATTATTAGCCCCCCATGTCTTCGCTTCCACGCTTCGGTCTTATATCATATGGACTGTTAACATCGGTAGGGGAGGACATGCAGGCCACTCAGGCCCAGACTCGGCCAAAAACTAGTTATTCAATTGTCCGCCCATTAGCAACATTGAGTCATGGATAGACAGATAACACATTTGGCACTATCAGTGCAAGGCCACATGATAATAACATGAAGACAAGTTAAATGGACGTAATTAGCCTTTTTAAACGCCGACGAGTGTACCTGATTTGGTAGGAGTTTGGTGTCACCACACAACCATGGATTCCGGGTTCGATATCCCTTCGCACGTTGTATAATCGGCGCACGATGAGATACCCCTGTACGATATGTGTGACCGTCTGTGGCACCGTAGCTCCTAAACGGGTGAACCGATTTAAATGTGTTTTTTTTAAAGAAAGCAGGTTGTCTAGCGAGTGCTCTTAGATATGTTTTATCAAAATCTGTTCAGCCGTTTATGAGATATGCTTATTTGAAGCTAAAATGTTGGAAGTATTTTTTTATTATTTTAGTAGTTATTCTTCATATTCTGAGAGTCAAGTGGTTAAAACCTGTTGAATAAAGATAAGTTTTTGTTACAATAAATTGTATGTATTGTATTAGTGCTTGTGCAAACCTATGAGCATATTATGTTATGTATGTTACGTTTAAATAGATCCCGAATCTTGCAAGATATACAACTAAGCTCACATACGTGAGCTACAAGCTTGCCAAGTATTTACTGTTCAGGTTGCAATGGCGATTTAAAGTAAGTTTTTTTATTTTTCATGAAGCCTGTATGTAGTGTCCCACTGCAGAGCAAAGGCCTCCCCTCTCTCAGCACAGATTTTACGGTCCTGAGCCACCTCCGACCACCCCGGCAAATATTTGTCGAGATCATCTCGCCATCTTCGTCTTGGCCGGCCTCGTCTGTATAAGTTTTTATCGGAAAAAAATAATTTAAGCCTAATAGATAGCATATCATAGACAGAGAGGTCAACGATAGCAAAATACCTATTTGAACACAAAAAAAACATACGGAAACAAATACTTTAAATACCATCTCCGTACTATGCAATTTTGGCACCGTTCCAGCCGCTAGCCGTAGCGGCAATGTCGTCAAGCAAAAATCTATAAATGCATAAAATATGTTAGTGTAAACAGTGTACTTATTACCTACGAGTTTACACTATAATTACAACAACTGCTGCTGTAACGCTTGAGCCATATTTAGACAGAGTTGCTTAGTAGTACTTATTATACAGTGTGAATCTTTAGTGCTTTAAATCCGAAGGTACCTCAGTAGTTTATAAACTACTCAAACTGAAGAGAGATCCTCAAAGGAGGATCAAACTCTGCTCAACTTAAGATGCCCGCACATCTGCTTATAGTCTATGGACTGATTGCAAATCAAAGAAGAAAAAAAAAATCCGAAGGTATCTTGTTACACTGGTGATTCTGCTAGGGGAGCACCATATCACAATAAAAGTTTTATCCCACTATCATCTAGCGCTATCTTGCTTTATTTCACTGCGTAAAGCGAGATGCCGCTACCCGATGGCTTATGGAATTTGGTTCTGCATCACCAGTGTAAACTATAAAACCACAAAAATTCAGCGTGTATTCCTATGATCTAATAGTAACTAAAGTAACTACAGAGTACATATAAGTATTTTACTGCCTATTACTATTTTACTGTCTATCACTTGCAAATTGCAATACCTAGATGTATGGTCTTGAAACTTCAAAATGATTACACTGGAGCTTGTCCAGTCTATATTGACCCACCCATCCAATGTTATTCTCATACATCTATAGGAAGCCTAGGGAGTCAATGTGCACTGGATGGGCCTAAATGGATGATTGAACGCACCATCAAGTGTTTTTCTATTTGTGTTTAATCAGACCTGATACCTTTGCCAACAAATTGTTCTCGTGTGAAAAAAAGTGATATAAATATTGCAGCCAGATGTAGAATCTTTCACATCTATTAACGCATTGGCTGCCGGCCCGTTTTTGCACGGGTACCTTATTGTACTATCTTCCAGTGCCTCACGATGCAATAGGTATGACTTCGAACAGTGCCTGGGTCGCGTATACGCGTCACAATTATCTCGCCGGGTGCATTTGGGCGCGTCTGTGCGTCACATGTGACTATTTAGCAGTGCCTTTGGACGATTCTGTGCGTCCCAGGTAGACGAGCTTTTATGAGGGGCAATAAAAATGTGGAAAGGTATACAATGGATAATAAACGATGACGCACAGACGCGCCCAAAGGCTCCTAGCGTACGTGAATGGTGCATAGGCGCGTCGAAAGGCACGTAGCGTAAGTGTGGTCAGTTTACTATGGGCAATTATGTGCGTCCAAGGCGTCCAAGGCGTCCAAGGCACACGGCGAATGTCTCGAGGGCGCGTTAACGCGTCCAAGGCAGCGAATGTGTTGAAAAACTATACCGAAGCCAAAAGGAGGGAAATATTTTTAACACAGATGTATTTAAGTATTTATTGCTTTGTGGCTTGACCAAATATGGTGAGGTTTGGTTAATCTCATCCTACTACTATGATAAAAGCGAAAGTTTGTAAGTATGGATGGATGGATGTTTGTTACTCTTTCACGCTGAAACAGCTTGACGGATTTGGATGATATTTAGAATGGAGATAGCTTAGACATCAGAATAACACATAGGCTACATAATATTATCACGCTCTTACACTTAGGGGCAATGTGAACCACATGTCTTTTTTCTGTAGTTCATGCGGACGAAATCGCGGGCAAAAGCTAGTTTTCTAATAATTTTCAGGAGTGGATTTGCTCTAGCAAGAGGCTCTGATAGGAAAGATTGACTAAAAGCCTTGTTAGTTAAAAGACCTTCTTGGCTCGAAGGCTATAGGTATAAAAATAGCATATAAACACGGTTCGAAAATAATATTACAAACCATACCTACTGTAAAACATCTTTATGCCTTTGTTTTACCGTAGTTGGGTTTTGAAATTCTTATTTTAATTATTTTGTCGCTCTAACATGGTAATTTGAAAAGAAACCTTCGCAAGGAAAACCAGTTTGCGTATTTATGGTTATAGGTTACTTTGGGCAGCAATTAGAGGTGATAAAGTTTGTTTTCGCGCGACTAAACACAAACACGACCTAGAGGAGGCAAAATGAGCCGTTCTAATACGGAAAATACATGAAGTTGGACCGATTTTCGAGCTCGCGAATCGCGCCTTGGTTTTCCATTCAAGGCCGCAGTGAATGTTAGTGCGACGCTTCCAAACAGTAAAGCGGACTTGTTTAACAACAAAAATGTACTCAATACTTACGTAAGACGCCCCAAATAACAAACGAATCATAAACATTACACAAAAAATTGATAGTAAGACGAAAATTATAGGACACTGACTAGATTTTTTTGAACGAATAGAACTGCACGCACTTGGGAAATTTCACTCGAAACTAAGAGATAGAGGGTTCAGGAATATTGTGCACTTTACATTCTACTAGTATTTTTCACGATCAAGAAGGAAAACCGCCAGAAAGAAACACCATTTTGAAACGATTGAAGAATGATGGGTCGCGTATTTTTTCCCCTTCCCCCTGTCAATTCACGGCTTACGTCATTGCGACAATTTTGACGTTTCGGGCGCGGTGTTGCCGCATATAAATAACTGAAACTTGTTTTTTGCTCCTGTAAATACCTTGTGCTGAGCCTGAACCTTACATTCTTTGGTCACTGATTTGAAGATCAAAGTCTGAAAAATTTTATGAGTGGTGGCGCCAATGTCATTGGGTGGCGCTAATTAAAACATAAACATAATCAGGAAGTGCCTTACAGAATATTGTTACGAATATTTCAATGTTACACATTGCTATTACGGGTTCCACAGGCGTTGAGTGATACCAATGACATTCTAAATGTCATTGAGTGATACTCACCTTTCTACTCGTACAGCTGGCGTAGCATGCCCGGCCAGATTGACGTTTTACCTACGTCTGTACCACAGCAGTGTATATCAAAATAATGGAAAATCCAGCACCGGCCCTAGCCCACTAGCCCATGATCAGGGTAGAGCGAGCGAGATTGACTTTCGGCGCCCGCCCCTTGGTCAACGCAAGAAAACAGATTTTATACCTTTATTTCTTCGGCCCACCTCCACCCACTCGTGCTGCGTATGTAATACACCTTTCCCGCTATCCTCTATCCGCCTTCCATCTGTCCCTCCGCACCGAAACAACCACCATCGGACTGGGGCCTTAGCCTGTAACGCAATGGTTCCAAAATGGGCTCACGGTTGACGGTTTCAATTACGATTTATTAATGCTGTCGGTCCAGTGTCGGTCCTTTTAATGCTTTTGTAGTACAGCAAATAATATTTTGAGTCTAATTTTAGAGGATTAGTTCGCTGGTTGTAGGAGAGCAACGAAAACATCCCGGTTTTGTCCTTCTACCTGGAACGCCATTGATACGCCATTGTGTTACAGGCTAAGGCCCCTGGTTTTCCTACCGACCCACGGCCCCTGTGCTGCGCAATGGCGTGTCGATAGGTTCCCAGTCCCAGTAGAAGGACCAAACCGAGTTTTCCTCGTTTTTCTCCTACAACCTAAACCTCTAGAATTATAATCAGAATATTCTTTGCGGTACCTACCTAGATAGATAGGTACAGTCGGCCACAGTCTCAGAAACCCCTTTTTGTTCGATTGGCGCCCTTATGCCGCGCGCGATAAGAGCTGCCATGGGGTATCTGAGATTGTGGCCGACCGTACTTAGACTGGCTTGGGCGTCAACCCGCACGCAAAAAATCTAGCACTAGTGCGAGTTGACACTCCGCAGAAACACTAGTGGTCAACTCGCACACATATTAGTCCGAGTTGTCCCAATCAAAAATAACTATTGGTCAACTTGCACACCTTTTGTTAAGTGGCAGATGTGACCTATGTGATTTTTCAACTGGTATCGAACTTAGACCTGTCTAAGCTCTATGTAGAGTCGTAGAGTCTGTGTACTCTTCATTGATTGATGAACTCTTCATCGCCTCTTTACTGATTCTATCACTCTATCTATACAGATTGAATCGACTCTACATTGACTCTTTCACTCTAAATAATTTACTCTATCACTCTACTGAGTTAGACCAACTGAGTTAGACCTATGTTAGGTTGTTTAGGCCCGGTTTCTGAGTTGAGAATTTTGCTAAGCAAATGGGTAAGTATCGTCCTGTCTCTGCAGATTTCTCACAAAAGAGCGTGACAGAGCGATACGTAAGTATTATATGTGCTTAGTAAAATTCTTAACTCAGAAACCGGGCCATAAACTCTTGCGACTGAAATTTCGAAGCAAGACAACGATCCTACAAGTGGGTAGGTACAACACACGTGAAAGGGCATTCCGCGGCATTCCTCATCGCATTTTCCTACTTCTCGGTTCGTTAAAATTATGTCGATCAATCACGTAATTAACCTACTATATTTATAGTTTAGCCTCGTGTAAAGCATCCGTCACTGAAAGACGATAATTTGCTTGTATTATTATTAGGTTCCTACTAGCATTTGCCTGCGACTTCGACCGCGCTACTTAGATAAAAAGTCGGCAATATTTTTTGTGTAGGCAAGCGTCTACGTGCTGTCGTGTGTACGTGATATAATACTATTATATCCTGGATCAGCTCGCGTAGAATATCTAAGGCTGGCTATCTATCGCATTCTACGTCAAACAAAAGAGTGAAATCGTTTATCTAGTTACCTTGCTGCAAGCGAACCTAACCTAAGAGGGGTCTTGCATGTAGGTACGTATCTATGCATGCATGTCACTATCAAGGTCGTCTGAAGCACCCTGTATAATGATATGATACCTGCTGCTACACAGTATTTTGTATCATTTTCTTTAGGTACCTTGCTGATTGGCCGGGTCCGTGTCTAAATAGAATTTCTAATACCCTGAATCCGCCGTTCCACTCTCTTAGGCTAATGAAGCGTTTGTTTTATTTAGTTTTAATTGGCCACGTGAGTTAAAACGACGTATACATGGGTAGATAAGATACCTATAGGTTCTATGTCGAGAAGTAACTCTGCACCTCTATTCTGTAAAAAATCCACTCAACTTTGCAGGACAAAACACTCGAAAATTATAGAAATAAACAATCATTTTTTTTACATTTAAAAACGGTATTTTTACGGTGAAAATTTAAAGAATACAGGGTCTGATCTCTCTCTACATCTTTTCATCCAAGACCAAGCGAGACTGCGGATTGGCGGCTCAGGTTTCCTTGTGATGTTTTCTTTGACGTTAGTAAGTGCTAATATGCTACCTAGCCCGCGTTTCATATAACTAACTGACATAAATATTTTATTATGACAATTCGATGTTCATTGATAGGTCGGTTTGTAAACAAACCTTTTTTGTAACCTTATGTCAAATCGACTACGCAATCTATATCGAATTGTCATAATAAAATATTTATGTCAGTTATATGAAACGTGCACCTACTAGTAAGTACAGTGCGACATAAAAGAGTAGAAATTAAATGGTAACAATTTTTCATAGTAAAGCCGAACACTTTTCGGATTTACTATGAAAAATTGTTGCCATTTAATTTCTACTCTTTTATGTCGCACTATAGGGGCGATCCAAGTTTTGGGTTGGAACTAATTTCCACAAAGACGGTGTTTAATTTTTTTTTAGATTGTTGGTCATTTTAAAAATCTAGAAAAATCTAACTGTGCTGAAAATTTCTAATCGAAAAAAAAAATACATAGAAAATCGTGTAAGTATGGAATCAGATTGTATGGTATGGCATCTCACCGTCTAACAGAAAAAAAAATTAAGCTTTTGATACAAAACATTTTGATGCCATACTAACCTACACAATTATTTACGTAAATTAATTTTGTCTATTTAAAAGGGTATACTTTTCATGTGGCCTCATAAAACAATGGTGAAGATCTGATGAAGAACTTCGGAGATGCAGAACTGAACTCCTCAACGGATGGCAGCAAATTATTCGGAATCAGTGCAAAAGTGCAATAGCTTAATAACAGGTAGCCTTTCCCGCGCGAAGTCGGTTTTTTCTTTTGTGAATTTTGTATTATCTATTGTTTCAGTCTATTTAGGTGCAACGATCCCACATACCTACAAGGTGTTACAAAAGTACCTAACTCTTTTTACAGGGTAATAGCACCCGGTGATAGTGATCACAACCTAAATATTTATTTTGCTCTATGACGTGCCGTTAATTTTTAAATTAATAAAATGTAAACGATGTGCCGGGAGAAAAGCATTTTTTAAATAATGTTTTCATTGACTTTCACAATGTTTTAACAACTCAAAGCTATGTAAATGCACCTACACGCACAAACATATTTTTAAATTTGAGCGTATAACAAAAACAAAAACCTTATGAAATTTTTTCAATTTTGAGGTTATAAAATAAAAATAGTTTTTTTCAACTTTTTTTTACAGATTTGACATCCTGTTGACCAGTAGGTTACACCCTGTAAAAAGAGTTAGGTACTTTTGTAACACCTTGTATAGTTATGTACAAACTACAGCACGCCGACACTTATACGCTAGTACTCTACTCGGTCACGTTAGGGGCGACTTTACAACAACAGTGTACACTCTGACGTGTTGTCGTGTGTACGAGGCCCTTGGATAGAAAGGGACATCGATATTTCCAGACCCCATGCACTTAATGGTCTTATCGAGCTTTGACAGCGCGATACACAGCTATCTGTCTCGCTCTAGATATATCCACAGGATAGAGTTAGAAAGAGAAAGAGAGAGAGAGTAAACTCTCTCGTTTCATGCGCTATCGGACTCTATATTTTCGTTCTAGAGCTAATTACTAGATTTCATGGGTATTTACTATTTAAAGGAAATGGGTAGCCTTTGTTATTTTGTTCTATTTACGTGAATGTTTCACAACACAATGTATTGTTTGGTAAGTAAGATTTTATTTAAATAAAACATATAATTTTAGTTCGTGGAAAATGCCCTACTTTTCTGTGATTCATTGAAAAAGCTTTGTACCTAAGTTACTGATTTATTTTCGTTTTCTTGTTGTGTTTGTTACTCACCCTTTTGTCCGAAATGTTATGCGCCTGAACATAAATTACTTGGTTACCTATATGGCCAGCAACACCTGGAGATACCCCTTTTGCCCGAATTTTGGCAATGTTTGCTGCATGCCTATCATGACCCCACATGTTGCACTAGATATTGTTCGATATCTACATAGAGTGTTAGTAGAGCTGGGGCCTTAGCCTGTAACACAATGGTGCCAAAATGGGCTCTTGACGCTTTTAATTACGATTTATTAAATGCTGTCGGTCCAGTGTCGGTCCTTTTAATGTTTTTGTAGTACAGCAAAGAATATTAAGAGTCTAATTCTAGAGGTTTAGTTCGCTGGTTGTAGCAGAACAACGAAAAAATCCCGGTTTTGTCCTTCTACCTAGGACGCCATTGATACGCCATTGTGTTACAGGCTAAGGCCCCTGTTATGTAGGCTGTAGATAAACCTCTATCCTCTAAATCAGTTTTTCTTAACCTGTGGTCCGCGGGCACTTGGGGGTCCGCGAGCATATTGTTTGGGGGTCCGTCAGCAGTCTTAACTCAAGTAACAAACATTATACAAATGCTACCAAAAGTCTCGTGATCGCTCCGCTTACTCAGCATGGCACAGGAACAGATTACAAGTTGAATCCGATTTGTTACAACTTTACCTTAGAAGTAGCATCAGCACAAATATTTAGTTGCAAAAAAGCAGCATTATGTTTTTTCCTACTTAAATAAACGACCCAATGCTGTTTTTGCTCTACTACTCCTTGAAATTTATTGTGCTTGATTTCCCAGTGGTCCGTGGACTAAAAAGGTTAAGAAACGCTGCTCTATATGAACGTTATGGTAAGCCAGTTGCAGGCCTGCAGCGATGAAATCAGATAAGACTTAGCTAAAACGTACCTAGTAGTTACATTATTTTTGGATACCTAGAGGTACGACATACCTACCATTTAAAGTGTTGAAACGTGTAGATGTTTGGAAGGTTGGACAAATGGACATACCTGCGTTACAGCCACTTATTTTGACGTGACGAAACAGCAAAATTATTATCAATGCTTTGTCTTAAAGTTGCCTAAAAGTGGGCAAACAAATAACCAACCTTCCTGCTAAGGCATTGCTTCGTTAGTACTAAGTGACTCTACTATTATTATCTTGGTGCAAAAAGTCACGACAGCCCGTGGCCCCATTGCGACATGGAAGAAAAAACTAACGAACATCATGTAAAAATAGTTTTGGTCACTAAACTTTGGGCATTCAACTTTAGGTACTGGGGCCTTAGCCTGTAACACAATGGGGTGTCGATGGCGTCCCAGCAGAAGCACAAAACCGGTGATTCCTCGTTTTTCTCCTACAACCAGAGAACTAATCCACTACAGGGTGCACTCTAAGTCGATAGCGGAACTTTAAGGAGGCTGTTTATTGATCAACAATACAAACAAGTTGCACGAGCCCCCTTAGCATGCTGACCTTTTGCCTGCTCTCAAGTACTCTCAACTGTCACCTTAGCCACTTAACACCACTGAGGTGACAGTTAACAGTGGCTAAGGTGACAGTTGATAGTAGATAAAAGGCCAGCGTGATCAAAGGCTGTTCCATAAAAAAGGTCGACTCAGTACTGCGCCAAATGTATGGAACAGGTGATATTTTATTCGCTTTATTTTTTTCGCCCCCTGGTACAAGTTGTTTGTATTGATCAGAAGATGTATCGACTTAGAGTGCACCCTGTAGAGTTAGAATCAGAATATTCTTTGCTGTACTACAAAAACATTAAAAGGACCTAATAAATCGGCATTAATAAATCGTAATTGAAGCTGTCAACTTGGAGCCCATTTTGGCACCATTGCGTTACAGGCTAAGGCCCCTGATCACGTAATCACGTTGTTGACAATGGGACACCTTTCAGTCGGGACTTCGGGAGGGGCTCACGGCGTTTGCCCTCACTCCTTCGAGGCATCCCAGGTTACCAATACTATGAGGGAAAGAATTTCCAAAGTTTAGAAACCAAAACTCCGACTATTACTCTTCCAACTTTCTTCGAACTCATTCTTGACCTCCCAAGGTGCCTCTACCTACCTACCACGATATTGGAATATAACGTTTTCAAGATTGTTCGAAATACATGAACTTCTTTAGTAGCTCCTGTCACTTCTATTAAGCCAATGAGTCCATGCACATTGTGTCTTGATAGTTTCCTTACTTCAAGTTAATTTTAGTAAGCGTTAGTAAAAAATCATTTTTTTTACAGCTCGAAATACTGGTGACGACGTTTCTCTACATAACAACATCCGAAGGCTTCCGCGTGTCTCTAAGTGAAGAAGAGCCACTAGACTCCACCACGTTTGACCTGCCTTCCCCGCGCTCAGCTCGAGGTTTCCAAGCAGAAGAAGCTTATGGAAGCCAACATGGAGACGTCACAACACGAGCGGATAACCAAAAGAACACACTAAATGTTTTGAACACTGAAGGTTGTAATGATTTAGTTGATACTGAAGTAGACCTCACGTCTGCACACCATGTAGCAGATTCGGCATCTTCTGATCATAATAATACACTGAGTAATGGTTTTACGCCGTACATAATTCCAGGCAAAGTAAACGATAGTCTATTATCATCAAGAACATTGTCAATTCCTCGTACAACAAACGTTTCGGAGTCTAATGCAAAGTCTCAAAATGATCAAGTCATTAAAGTCCAGATTGAAAACTTTGGCTTGTATCCAGATGTACAGCAACTTTTGTCGTCTTTAGAGAACTATCCTGTACATAATTTGGACTTACTTACTAACTTAAAGGATGCTAGCCCAAAAGGACTCGGCGTATATGAAACTCAAGACCTAGTAAAAGACAATAATGCTGATATTCCAGTGCAAGTAAAGTCTGATGGTACTGTATCATCATCCATAAATCAGCTTCTTAGTGCGTTACAAGAGAATGTGCAGCAAGAATATGAAGAAAACGCCGATAATCCAGTGTCATCATATCGTGAAGGTGCACCATCAGTTTTCGGTAGCCTTGGCCAAAAAATATTTGGAGCACCAAAAAAGTTACTGCATGGATTGACCAATAGATCCAAGTTAACTGATCTTTTATCAAATGCAGCGTCTGGTGGACATCAGGGACCAGACTTTATGAGGACTGGAGTTTCTTATGACCAGTTCCAAAACCAAGTTCACGAAAAATCCGATAAGCAAAACGTTCCCTCCTTCGATCAAGTTCCCTCACTGTCACCATACGGTCAGGTTCAGAATAACGATTATGTTTCAAGCACGCTTGGACGTTCAGGATTGCAAGATGTTTTCTCTTTGCCTTCATCGGTTCTGGGTCAATCGAGAGCCTCACAGCCGTCACACGGTCAGGTTCAAGCTAGAAAATATGACTCAAGGAGGCCAGGAGGTTCGGCAGGGCAAAACCTTTTCTCCTTGCCTTCAACGCTTCTGGGTCCATCCACAGGATTGTTATCAGGATTTGATCAAAACCGTCAGTTATCCTCAGCCAAATTGAACCAAGGAAATGCTGCATTTGAATTTCCAGAGACTTTATTATCGCAAGTGTCGCATTTACCGCAGTTAAATGAGGCACAAGATTATTTTTCCCGTAGCGCTTCACCTGACCAGGAAGATTTATATCTGACACCATCGCTAGCTTTTACAAGTCTCTTAAATCGCCGTGGGTCATCATTATCAAACTCAGTTAATATTCCAATTCCTAAAAATTTGCAAAATGTCGTAAATGCCAGGCTGCCAGTGAATGGAGGGGCTCGACTCCCCCCGGTTTATCAAGCAATGTATGATCTAAGAGATGTGCTCAAATTTTTTACCGCACTAAGAAGACCTAGAACTGCTTATCGGCAGCTGAATCCTTCTCTGCCACATTTTCAAAAAGATTATGATTCACTTAAAACTCAAAATGACCATCTAACCAAGTTAATCAATCCGCAAACACAACTAGATGAAGAGGTGAGCCAGCTAGAACCTGATTATCATTTTAAAATTGACAATCTGGAGAAAGTTATTGCTAAGCCATACTTTCAGGTTAAAATACCGCCACATAACTTTCCCGCTCAGGAAAATATTGAACTAGATGAATTTGGACCTAGTGATTTATCAAAATTGAATACTCAGGAAGTAACTTTTGGACGCAGTGCAAGAGTAAAACGAATGCCTGTTTTGGACTTCGCATACAAACTGGTCACTGATATATCTGAGCCAGTTAGACAAATGTTACCAGAATTTGCAGTTGCGGTACCAAATCTGGGTTCTCTAAAAGCTGAAAGTCCAAAAATGGATTTAAAATTAGCTAAGAGCGGAATAATAGACTTAAAAGAACTTGCTAACGAGTTGAATGAATTTACTGGCGATGTAAAACCAAGTATCCAAGTGAAAAGACAAATAACCAATCAAGAATCATCCCAACTAGAGTCTAGGACTATCGGCTTACCAGGTGGCATTTCTCTTAATTTTAGACCACTAGAAAGACTGTTCCCAAATAAACAAACTACAGTTAAACAAAAAGAAGAAGAAGAAGTCTTAAAAGAATCTGATTTGAAAATGGATTTGACTGAGTATCATAATAATACAGAACTTACAGATATTAAAATTCCTGAACAAACTTCAACTCAACCTAGAGCAATTAGTAGCATTATAGAAACAACAACTGAAATTCTAGAAGAAATTTCAATTGAAATTCTCAACGGGTCAGATACAACAGAAAGTACTACGGCTGTAATAGAGAATGAGAGCACTGAGGCAACAACAGACACTGGTGAAACTGATTTTTTAGGCGCTGTAAACCTTCCTAGTAATCTTGGAAATGATGATACGCTCAGTGAGAGCTTGGACTCTAGAACTGTATGGCAAGAAAAAACGGGTACATTAGACACATCTCATGAAAGAGTACGAAGGAGTTACTACGGTTATGGTTGTGGTGCTTGTAATAACAAAAGAGAGAAACCACAAAGTCAATGGCGACCAGCAATAACCCAGCAAGAAACGGCACTACTAAGACTCCTAGTAGGAGCATATTATAATCAGTTATTTAGTACAAGAGAACCGACCAAATATCTTACTCTTGAATATAATACTGAAAATTACAGAAAGTCTAACGACTCAGACACGGAAACTACAAAAAATTACGCAGACGTTGAAACGACTCCAGAAAATGCAAATACTGAAACTATTTCAAGAAAAGCAGACGTTGAAACGACCACAGTAGAAACAATTGTTGAAACTACTACAGATTTTGAAATGACCACAGAAGAAGCGGATGTTGAAACTACCACAGAATACGCAGTTGTTGAAATGACTACAGATTATGAAAGTATAAAGACAACTACCGACAGCAATATAGATGATGAGACTACCGTAGATAATGCTTTAGGTACTGAAACAAATAGTGAAAAGCAAATGAGAATGAATGATGTGACTGTACGCAAAGATACGGGATTAGATCTTACTGCAATAGGCGGGGACTCTCAAAGTATACAAGCAACAAGGGAAAACAATCAAGTTAGTAACGTAGAGACGACGCATGACCTTACTCAAGAGCAACCTACAATTTACCTAACCAGTGGAAACCCTAGAAATGTTACCGTAACCCATTCCAATAATATTGCAACAGGAAGCCACGGCAGTGGACTTGTGGATGATCTGCAACCAGAAACATTTAAGTTCAACCACCATTATGAGGTAACTAACCAATACCCTAGTTCTGAAGTTGCAGAACACTCTAAGAACGAAAGAGAACATAAGGGTGACCTAGATTTCACACAATATGACAATAAAGTAAGCAAGGTACCTCCAGAATATTTAGATCTGAAAATTACTCAATACAACCATACAACTGCAAATTATCCTTGGGAACACGCGGTAAGGAATAGTAAACTACCAAATTACAAAGGAAATATTGAAGTCTTGTATCACACATTGCATCCAACTATTGAGTTACATCCAGGAAGCAAACATCATACTTCATATTATGGGGTCCCAAAAGAGACTAAATACACTCAGAGGAAAGTAAATTTACCACATAACTATGAGGTATTGTCTGCTCAACCAGGGTATGGAGTTAATGTCCTAGGTTATCCAGGAACTCAATACTATACAAGGAAAGATGTGGGAAGAATTATTAGAAGACCTTGGAGTAAACTTTATTACGCACCGAGAGCAACCGAATATGAATTGCCTCAGCTACAGGTTGAAGAAAATGATTACTTGAATCACCCATCGATGCAATATGTTTTATGGCGAAGTCACTCAGGCGTGCCACGTTATCAACAATATCAGAAACGTTCTAAGAGATTTTTACCACGAATTAATACTCAAATTTCACTTTTGTCTGACTTACAAGGGAAGACTAATTTCGGAAACGCATTAAA
This sequence comes from Zelleria hepariella, assembly GCA_949319315.1. Classification (NCBI taxonomy): domain Eukaryota; kingdom Metazoa; phylum Arthropoda; class Insecta; order Lepidoptera; family Yponomeutidae; genus Zelleria; species Zelleria hepariella. The sequence continues at coordinate 1,991,969 of OX439379.1, read as the reverse complement.
CCTTGGTAGTAAAGTTTCGTCTCAGTCACCATCTCAAGTGCGAGGTTCCAAACGTGTTCGTTTTGGTGTAAGAACAATAAGGAGCTTGCCAGTTAATAATCAAATATTCAGAAGAGACTTCAGAAGAAGCTACGGTATACCTGTAGCCCAAACTAACTATGGATACACGGGCCAGGCTAAATATGGTTACACAGGAGAAATTGTTGGAAAGAACGCTTATGGACCAAATGGAGAGCTTTTGCAAATAGTAGATCTCAGTCGAGACTCAAGTGTTACCCATCCTGTAGTTGCGCAAGAACTAGATCCTGAGCTACTGGAAGTTTTAGGCGTACTGATACAAAAATATAACGATTCAAAAATACCTACTGATGGTTCTGCATCTGCAAGTACGCTTACAAACGCAATGTCAAAGGACCAGGTAAAACACGAAGACACAAGAAATACAGAGATTCTATCAACACCAGAACGCTATACTAATGTTGGTTCCGAAACACTTACTGAGGGAACTACAGCTACACTTAGAAACGATAAATCAAAGGACGAGATAAATGATGGTGTGACAATAGATAATAATTTACATCCCACAGACATAGGAAATCCTCATTTGGATCTAACGCAACGCATAATAAATATAAAACGAGAACATACCGAAGCCACAGATTTAACGAGCGAGAAAACAGACAGTGACTTTGAAAATGCAGAGATAAAACCGCATAACTTGGAGATAACAGGAGTAGATCATCCTGAAATCGAGGTAAAAGAAGGACCCATTGGAAATTTAATTATAGAAACACTTCATTCAACCGGAGATAATGCTAAGGTTAACGCCACTAACGTTGACCTCATAGACCAAAACCCTAGAAAGGATGTAGCAGATATAGAACACAGTCAACTACATCAAGTGGGAACGCATAGTTTGGCGGTAACTGGTGTAGATCATCCTATATACGATGTGAAAGAAGGGAACAGCAGAAATTTAGTTTTAGAAACAATTCATTCTAATGGAGTTAACTCCAATATTGACGCCCTTAATGTTAGAGTCATAGAACCATACCCTAGAAGAGATGTAGCAGAACAAGAACACAGTAGTCAACTAGAACAATTTGGAACGCATTATTTGGAGGAAACAGGAGTAGGTCATCCTGAATTTGATGTGCAAGAAGGCCAAAGTGGGAAATTTATTTTAGAAAACCCTAGAAAGGATGTAGCAGAAGTAGAACACAGTGGTCAACTAGAACAAGTGGGAACGCATAATTTGGAAGTAACCAGACTAGATCACCCTGAGTATAATGTGAAAGAAGGACACAGCGGAAATTTAATTTTAGAAACCTCCCAAGTAATAGAACCACGCCCTAGAAAGGATGTAGCAGAAGTCGAACGTAGTAGTCAACTAGGAACAGCAGGAAACTTAAAGGTTGCGCATTATACTGAAATACAGGAGAGTACTGGACAACAACCAAGTGTCAATGCAGTAGAATTAGTAAATCAACCAGAAGATACAGGTGATTTGAAGATATTTTTTCACGCCGACGATTCGAACCCCCCAAGTATAGTTCAACAATACAGTTTTCAACCAGAAACCAATTTAGAGCTCACTCATAACATTGAGGGCTTAAAAGTTACAGGACAAGACCCTGTAGTTGCAGCAGAACAAACAGGGAGAATAGAGGTTACTCACCATACTGATGATGAAGATCTGACAGGGCAACTCCCTGAAGTTGATGTAGTAGGGGAACATACACATAATGTTGAGCTAACTCATGAGGCAGGGGCCTTGGATGTGACAGGTGACCTTCCTAAAGTTGATGTTAGTGAAGTTCATTCAACAACGTTAGAGATTAAACATCACAAAGACCTGGAGGCGACTGCCAAACTTCCTAAAGTTGAGATAGCTGGAGAATCAGATAATTCTCATCAGACCGGGAGTTTGGATGTTACAAGACAGTTTCCTAAAGTTAACGTGGCAGGAGAAAACAGGGGAAGAACAGGTGTCAGTCATGACAATAGAGTGACAGGTAGACAGCCAAAATTGTCGGTAAACGGTGGCCTCCCTGGTCTGCTAGAACTAAACGGGGAACTTAATATCAGACATGAACCTTTTGGAAATGTAGAATTTATTCGTTACAATCAAAGAGGTCCCACACGATATTTCGACTTGCCAGCAGGAGCAGTCAACCCTCTAGGACTTTTTAGGTTTCCACAGAACCTCGACGTATCACTAAATCCGTTTGGCAATCTAGTGCCTGGAGGTTTGACTAACATACTTTCAGGAGATATTTTAAGACATCCAGCTGAAAAGGTGGCTAGAAATAATTTAAGAAGTGGTTTTAATATAAAGGTAGCGCGAGGTCATAGTTTTCTTCCAGAGGGTGATAGAGGATACAACTTGCTTGCAAGAGATGATGGCGGAGGTATTGATGAAAAACTAGAGAATAGAGTTGTGGGAAGCCAAAGGACAAGGAGCTCGACAGAGAAGCTCTCTCTCTCATAATGGATCTCATATAAGAGCGGGATTTTGTGAGCTAGAAATTGAATATTGTTGTTGGAAATCACGTTTAAAATTTGACTTGTTTCAGGAATAGAGCTATTTAAAAATTACTCTGTAGTAAGTAAGATCTCGGTCTAATTATCTGTTGTATTTTATTTGGGAGCTGTTAAAAATATTTATTTAAAAACCATAACCCATTGTATAAATTATAAAGATAATTTTAGTTTTTAGACTTTTTTGAACTACCTTTGAGTTAAAAAGAAAATAAAACAAAAAAAATCTATTTTCATTTCTCTAACAAAGTTTATCCACACAATAAGTACTTATCTACCGTTTTCCCCCTCATTCATAATATTTCATTCATGTCGTAGGTAGTTAGTTAACCTAATTTCGAGTGGCGGAGGTCAGAACCTACTGCATTATTTAACTGCATTTAGATTATTTAACTGCATTTAGATACGTAGTATTGGAGACAAAAAAGTATGACGAGAAAGGCACAGAGAGCAAAGGCAGTCCAAAATACAAAATTAGAACAATAAAAAGAAAAAGACGCAAAAAGGTCACAATTATAACAGACAACATGTTCTACAAAGGTTGAGCAAGAAGCTGGTAGAAAAGAAAGAATAACAGTTACTCAGGTTTTAGTTGGGTACATAACTGGCATTACAGTACAAAAATAAACCAAAGCCTATTAAAAACTAAAATTAAGTATCTACTTACATTATAAAATGGCGATATCTTACGACACTTAGGATACCGGACACAGCTTGAGGTTTGCACAAGAAAATCGCGACAAACATACAATCACGAAAATCGGTTTAGCCGCATTTTATTACTGTTCTAGCCTTAACCTACTAGGAAGGCCTTCATTACCTAAGGCTAATGAAGGGACCGTTTTAAGAAATAATAGTAGTCTCGGTCGGTATGATTTGCCAAAACTCTACCGATAAGTCGTCGCAAGCATGCACTTCGGTTTCGGGTACTTTATTTTCCCTTTGCTAATATTCTATTCTATTCTATACAGCGTCCCGAGGCTTCTGCACTCAAGCTTAAGGAATCCATTGGTGAAGAGACCAAGAATAATTAGACCAAGAAAACTGCAAACTCAACGCAACTTTTATAGACCCCTAAACTTAGTGCGAACACCATTTTAGTTTCAGCAAGGAAATGCTGCGGGCGTTTTCAAGCGGAATACCCGATCCTAAAACGGTGAAATTGGCTCTACGTATAAATCTCAGTTTCATTACCGTCATTAACATCCGATATCACTAACCACGAAGCATACTCTCTCTTCAACCCCTTCTCCCCGAGATAGTACGGATACTCCTTCCTAGTCGACAAGAAATATATCCCAGGCTTGCTGCGGTCCGTATTCATCCCCATTACATTAGTTACCAACGGCCTATCATAGCAATCGAAATCTCTCGCTTGCTGAATACTATCGCACTGCATGGCTATGAATTTATTAGGGTTCTGCAACGCGGCTTGCCACAGGGGAAGCACTCTAAAGTGGCTGCAAGTGATAGTGCAAGGGTACAAAGTTATATCTGACGGTTGGAACTCTCCTCCGTTGACGTAGAAGTCGACGTGTCCCATTCGTGTTGCCATGCCAAAGCCGTCGATATTCGTGTGGACGACGAGGACGAAATCCGCGTCGGAGGCTGTAAGTCTGTCCTCCGGTGGCAGGAACCTGAAGCAGGGTCCAGAAGGCTCTAGAGCTGTGATCTTGGAGATGTTTCGGCCAGTGATTTGCTGGAAGTTCTTGCCGATGTAGCTTACGGTCTGCCCGCCTAGACTGAACCCGAAGAGTTCTAGCCTCGATGGGTCTAGGCCGCCTTGAACGAGTTGTGCTAGGACTTCGGCCACGTGCTTACCAACTGGCCTCATCAGTCGGCTGGCCCTGAAAAGGAAGATAGGTAAACGGTTAGTATTCGGTATTCGGACTGACTTTTTAAGACCTGTTTTCTCATTTTAAAGTTGACTTGTTTCAGGAATAAAGCTATTTAAAAATTGCTCTGTAGATATATCTATCCGCTAGCAACGGCGACGAGTTCGCTGGCTACCAAGGACAAAATTAAATCCGCGGTGATGGTGCAAATAGTAGACGCTAGTCAATAATTAGACAAAACAAAAGATTGGCGGTGTGATGATAGGCCTATTACGGAATTACGTCGCTAAAGTTGTCATCATTTACCAAAGTTGTCATCACTCATCTAGCGGAAGTCGGAAGGATACAAACATACCTAACAGACATCTTGGCCGGTGGTGGTCAAAGTAAGGACCTAAATAGGACATTGTTAAAGGACTGTGGTTCTAGCCTTAGCTGTGTTGGTTTCTGTTGTATGTCAGAATCAGCCTTCTTCAATAGCCAAGTTCCGTGTACTTAGAGATAAGCTGCTCTAATTCCGAGCCTATTATTTTAACTACTGAAAAGAAGTCATGAACCTTCTTTAAGACACTTTTTTGCGCAAAGGCAAACAGATAAACTTTACTCCAGGTACCCAGCGCCCCAGGGCCAAAGAAATAAAAAGTTGTACCTCAGACCAGTAATTTGTATAGATAGGTGCCTATAGTTAAAATGTGGGAGGGTCCAAATCAGCCGCAGCAACATGTAACGTAAAAAGACATCTGTCAATATCAAGTTGACACATTTTCGAAGATTCTTGTCAAACTAAAGGAAACTGTTGTCTGAACTTTGACAGCAAGATTTGACGGTGCAGAACTTGATAGAAAAACCTTGAGAGTAAAGTTCATCTATCGTGAATTTGTGAGTGGCTCTTGCTAAAGTGGCAGATGTCGGAAAACGTAACGTCTTTGAAGTGGAAGTGGGCAGGACACTTGGCTAGACGCACCGATGGCAGATGGACGAAGTCCATTGCGGAATTGCGACCTCGAGAGGGGCAGAGATCGTTTGGCAGACCACCAGCCAGATGGTCCGCTGACAGAGCCCACGTAGCCGGAAAACAGTACGTCTGGCACAGGATCGTAAGCGATGGTGTGAGCATGAAGAGGCCTTTACTCAGCAGTGGGTGTTAACAGGCTGATGATGATATCATTTCAATTCTATCTTGCATGATCCATTTCAATTTTGGCATTACAGTGATGTTGACAATCTTCGGACTCCATTTAGTTGATGAGCTGTCATTCATGGCGATTTTGATTACAAATACCCTTCAACTTATGTGAGGTTTTGACCCATTCACTCTTTTAGCGTTTGTGATTGAGATCGTGATTCGTGATGATAAAGATAGGGATCATCATGGATGATTGATATGATGTTCACCGGATAGAAGATCAAGTTTTATATAAAACCTTAAAGTGACAATACACACCGATTTTCGTATAGTAGCTAATCGTAACTCATGCTAACCCCATTGACCTCTGTTTTTACTTCCTGGCAAATAACAATATTGGGTACAGAACTGTATACTGGGTAACTGGTCAACTCAATATACTGCTACTTCGTTCAAAGGTATAGGTCACCAAAGTCTGGTTGGTTTTGCGAGACCACCGCGAGCAATGTTTACCAGCGATAAGGTTTTATCCTTAGAACAAACGCGATCAGAAAGACGTAGCGCGATTTATTTTCATTTCAATTTCTATGTTTGGTACGGGGTTGGTTTTGCTCAACTTGGAGTTGCATTATGTCAACATTGACGGCCTATACTTATTTACTTGTATTGACAACCTGTGTATAAAGTCGAGTTTTTCCAACTTGAGGTTCCGGGTAAACAAACATTACTCGAACACAAATCGCAGCATACCGACGGAATCACAAATCGTAAAGAACCACAATAACTTTTGAACATTACCTTAAGTACTAACGCACTGAATTATATACAGAACTGGTCATATTTGTCCTTATTTTTGTTATTTTTATCCAAAATAGTAATTCTTTAGAATATCAGGACACAGGTTAACAAAACACACAGATTAGCTTTGATATTTTACTACTGAGATGGGCATATGTGAACGAAAGAACGATTTGAAAAATGAATGAAACGCTGAAAAATAACACCTAAAACAATAATAAATAATATACTGCAGTAATGAACCCGTTAAATAAAAAATATTTTCGTATTTATTCCACAGAAAATTTTCTCACTGACTGAATTTGACAGAGAAAAGAACAAAACGAAAGTTATCGATGAAATGGCGGCTAAAAAAGGTGTGATTGTATTGCGCCTTCCGCCATACCACTGCGAGCTCAATCCGATTGAATTGATTTGGGCACAGCTCAAGTCACACGTTGGCAGAAACAATAAAACATTTAAAATGGCGGAAATAAAGAAACTGACAATAGAGGGTATGGGTAAAATTAGTGCTGAGTCCTGGTGTAAATGCATCGATCATATTATCGAAGTTGAGGACAAAATGATGAAGCTCGATGGAATAATAGACAATGCGACCGATCTACCAACTACACCTTTCATCATTAATGTAGGAGAAGACTCCAGTGATGAAAACCCATCAGACATGGCTGAATGCAGCAGTAGTGACAGTGCAGCATGATTTCTACGGAAATTATTTCTTTTATGAGATTTATTTTAGGTACACTAGTATCACCACTGAAAAACAACATTCGTACCTAACTTTCAGATTGATTCCGATTATCTATGAGCCATTTTAATACCGATTTAAGCGGAAATGTTGTCTGTATTTACTTATTTTTTCGGACTTGTGCTCTGATCGCTATCGAATTGATTGAGAGATTAAGAAACCGATTTTTATTTTCACTGAAGTCGTCAAGTCGCTTGTGATACCTTAAGGAGCTCATTTAGTTCGTTCAAAACTTTGCTAATTAAGACTAGACTAAAATATGCCCCTTAATCCAGTAAAGTGATGACTTTTACAATTATGTTAGTGGTTAATGGAATGTTTTATTTGCTTTCAAAATATGTATCCAGTACCTAGCTAAAGTTTCCTAAACTGGGGTCACTCAGTGGAAAATTGCATTTTATGATATCAATCGCACGCCTCTTGACAACAATCACCCCATGCGAGAGCATTTCTAAAGTAATTTTATGAGACCCGATTCGTTCATTCAGTCATAAGATAGCTAATCACAACTTGTTCATTCAGTTAGTCCCAACCCTATGAATGTCAAATTTTATAGACACGCCATTGTTGTTTACCGCAATAGTCAAGTTGGAAAAAAATTACTATATGTATGTTTATAAAATTATACACGTTTGTTCGCGAGATGGACAGATTTGTCCTTTCCTCTTTTGTTTATCCATTGTTCTTTTTGTTTATATCGAAAATACCGTTCGTTCGTAAGCGCATCATTTGAGAACTGCTGGAGTTATTTCTTTCAAGTTGTTTTCAAATTTTTAAGCGAAAGCAAAAGTGGAAAGTCAATAGATAATTCAGGGAAAACTGAGATGTTTCTATGGGTTTTTTTATGAACTCATAGGATGGCGAATTGTATGAAGTCATCCTTCCATGCTCTTATCTCTGTCAATGTATTGGCTGCCAAAGTGGTAAACATTGTGTGATTATGTAATTAGCATTCTAAACACGTGTTTGTGGGTCAAACTGTGGGAAAACACAGCTGATGGCTACTGTTTGGTGGCTAATAAGACTCATAAGTAATTAATTAATTTGCTAGAAAATTAACAGACAATACAAAGGACGGCGGCGACACCAGGAAATGGGCAAAGTGGAGAGAAAATCAGGGCCCTATTCTTAGGTGAAATCTGTGAACCACTCACATGTAATAATGCACGGTGGCAAATCGCTGATTGTCCACCAGGATGATGTTGTAACCTCGGTCCTCGTAGAGGTTGGCGATCAGACTCGAGATCGGGAAGTACGAGCTGTCCAGGTAGCCGATCGCGATCACCATCGTCTTTCTGAAACAGATGGATAGACAATCGAAAAATATAATTTTCATCTCCCATGCTCGGAAAGTTTGCTGTTACTAGTAACTTACGATCGTGTAAAGGCCCGATTTAAACTATCTGCATTTTAGTGCGCTTCGAAATTTGAACGCGACGCCGGGAAAGTCTTTCCCGCGCCCTATGGTGTTGAAAAAGAAAAAAACACTGGCCGTTTAAGTAGATGCCAGATCCCGACCGAAAAAAGATCCTCATTGATAGTTCGTTTACACGCGTACTTCAGCGAAAGTGATTGTTCGTACCCATTCTCTATACAAAACTGTGAATGTAAATGGGGCTTATGGATCTTTTAAAAAGGTAAAGTCACGGAATAGAACATTCAGAAACGCGGTTTCTTCTTAGGTATAGTCTTTTCAATATTTTGTACACTATATTTATTTTTAATACCAGTAAATAAAAAAAAAATGCTTCGCTTCTGTTTTATCAAATAGATAATTATGTTTTGGTTTGTTAAATACATTTTTTCAAACGATATTACTAATTTCATTTTTTATCTCCTACAAATTTTTATTTTATATGGTAAAAGTTCAGAATGTACCCGGAAAAAAAAACATTCTTTTATTTACATTATTTTTGTGTCTGGATAAATAAACTTCAGGAAATTATTAATAAAACGAATGGTTTTAATACCAACGAAGCTCAAAACTTTAGTGCGGCAGCCGTAACTACAGTAAAATATGCTTTTAAAAGGAACTTATTTGACTCACCTGTTTTGCCTGTAAGTAGTTGTCTATAGAGTTTTTCCCGCTTGGCTAACAAAATCATTTCCTCGCTTCTGTGAGATGAAAAGTTTTGTGTTTCGCACGAATGCAATATTATTTGCGTTTCGTGCTTCTGAATACCTCGCTACGCTCAGGTTTCTTTTTTTGAACCACTCGCTACGCTCGTGGCTCAATTTTAGAAACCTTCGTTAGCTCGGTTTTCAATACAAGCACTCGCCGCAAACAATAATTTTGCATTCTTGCATAACAAATAACTATTTCATCTCCCACGCTCGGAAAGTTTGCTGTTACTAGTAACTTACGATCGTGTAAAGGCCGGATTTAAACTATCTGCATTTTTGTGCGCTTCGAAATTTGAACGCGACGCCGGGACAGTCTTTCCCGCGCCCTATGGTGTTGAAAAAGAAAAAAACACTGGCCGTTTAAGAAGATGCCAAGTCCCGAGAGAAAAAAGAGCCTCATTCATAGTTCATTTACACGCGTACTTCAGCGAAAGTGATTGTTCGTGCCCATTCTCTATACAAAACTGTGAATGTAAATGGGGCATAAGCATCTTTTAAAAAGGTTAAGTCACGGAATAGAACATTCAGAAACGCGGTTTCTTCTTATAGTCTTTTCAATATTTTGTACACAATATTAATTTTATAATACCAGTAAATAAAAAAAATGCTTCGCTTCTGTTTTATCAAATAGATAATTATGTTTTGGTTTGTTAAATACATTTTTTCAAACCATATTACTAATAAAAATTTTTATCTCCTAGAAATTTTTAATTTATATGGTAAAAGTTCAGAATGCACCCGGAAAAAAAAACATTCTTTTATTTACATTATTTTTGTGTCCGGATAAATAAACTTCAGGAAATTATTAATAAAACGAATGGTTTTAATACCAACGAAGCTCAAAACTTTAGTGCGGCAGCCGTAACTACAGCAAAATATGCTTTTAAAAGGAACTTATTTGACTCACCTGTTTTGCCTGTAAGTAGTTGTCTATAGAGTTTTTCCCGCTTGGCTAACAAAATCATTTCCTCGCTTCTGTGAGATGAAAAGTTTTGTGTTTCGCACGAATGCAATATTATTTGCGTCTCGTGCTTCTGAATACCTCGCTACGCTCAGGTTTCTTTTTTTGAACCACTCGCTACGCTCGTGGCTCAATTTTAGAAACCTTCGCTAGCTCGGTTTTCAATACAAGCACTCGCCGCAAACAATAATTTTGCATTCTTGCATAACAAATAACTATTATACCTCAGGATAAATTAAGAACTTCTTTCTCGTTTTTTTTGGAATTCTGAAGAGTCTGTGCTGAAGTTTTATTCGGACTAAAAATGATGCAGCGGCGAATGGTGTATTTGGCGAACTAGATGGACTAGGTGGTAATAAAATTGGGTGGACTGTATTTGGTGAACTAGGTGGACATAAGACAGGAAGTGACAGGAACCCAAGGGCTGCACAAAAGAAAAATACCAACGTTCAAACCAAAATTATAAAGTGACCACTATTTACCGTTGAAACTCTACATTATGGTATCAAATCAAAGGTCTTCTCAAATATTTTAACTTTTATTAGCACTAACCCGTGCTAGCACCTGCACGGTATGCGAGAGGTTGCGGGTTCAAGTCGGTTCAAGCAATGTTTTATTTATTTATTTGACTATAACATTAATATAACTTATAACTTCACACATTAAAAAAAATAAGGAGTTGCTTTTAAAAAAAATATGTGACGACAGCCAGTCTTTAAAAATTTCCACACTGGTAGCAAGGGTATAAAAAAGAAAAACTAAATGTATACATTTTTATCTAACCTTTTTAACCATTTTACCTTCTGAAATCTATCCTCGGATCTTTAGCCATATTCTTCGCGTTCCAGTAGGTGTATTTGGATCTCGCTCTACCTTTCCCTTGCACGGTAAAGAAGAGATACTTCATCTGACTCTTCGGAATGGTAGCTGGCTTCGTTGAGCCTGGACCTGAAAGGAAACAAAGCAAAAATGATAAAGTAAAGTAAGAATTCGGCCAGAATGCAGTAGACATGGCTAATCAATGGGGACAAAAAAGAGGCTTTGCTCTACAAAAGGTGGAGTAGAAAATGTTTCTATTAGTATTGCCAAAAACTTAAATTTTTCACCCGCTCAGTTGGCGTACATTTTCTCCAATACCCTCAGGGCGTCTATGAGCCGAAATCGAATGAATCAGTTAATTATTTCATGAATTTCACCCATGAAACATTTAAGTTTTCGGCCTCTGGAGGCGACAGCATTAGCCGCCAGCTTGGAAACATTTTTATTTTTTAACCGGCGTTTCCACGTTGTACCCCTACAACCAGCGAACTAATCTTCTAGAACTAGAATACGAAAAAAACATTAAAAGGACCGACAGCATTAATAAATCGTAATTGAAGCCGTCAACTGGGAGATCGTTTGGCACCATTGCGTTAAAGACTCAGGCCCTACATTACAGACTACACGTAGTGAATTAAACGGTCACACTAAGACACTTTAGACTAAGGCCCCTGGGGGGTTACCCTTGACGCTATTGCGATCAAATTGAAAAAGTTTTAAAATTAATTTCTCTATGAATTCGCATAGTAATGCATGCTTCGATTTTAAATACTTTGTAATGTGTATTCAAAAGTAAGGCTGTTTTATTCAATAAAAACACAAAATGCGTCTTAATTTGTAAAATATTAAATTTTGTAAATTGCGCCATATTGCGGCCGTATTGGAAAAATGCGTCAAGGGTAGAGGGGCTGGTGGATCTGTAAATAGGTAAGTCAACAAGCCATGTGAAGTTGACGGCCGGAGTTGGCTCAGTGGGTGAAGGTGAACCTTGGAAAGGATCCGCGAATGGTCGCTGGTCGGTGAGTGAACGGCCCCGGTGCACCAGTGATGAGTTAGTTGCTAGTGTTACAAAAGTCCTAGGTAACTCTTTTTGCTGGGTGTAACCTACTGGTCAACAAGATGACATTTCAGTAAAAAAAAGAAATTAATATTGTTTAGGTTAAAACCTCAAAATTGTTTTTTTTCAAAAGATTTCTATTTTTAGATTTAGTTGAAAACACACGATTGCGTGAAAATGTGCATTTCATAGTTTTAAGTGGATGTGACATTGTAAAAATCAATGAAAACCATTTTATTTTTTAAATCCTGAAAATTCGCACCCAGCTGTTGCATACTGGAAAACAATATTAATTTATTTTAACACCACAACACATACATAAATTATACAATTGAGACAGGTAGGTAGTTACTTGCACTATAAATAAAAAAAATATAAATTAAGGTTTGACGATAGCAACGTGGCGGGAAATTCAATCAGTTTTTTTACATTTTGTAGCTAAATTGAGCTATTTTTATACAGCGATTTTGCGTTTGCGGCAATAACTTAGTATTCTTTTCATTATTGTAAACTGTGAAAATTTTGAATTTCCCACCACGTTGCTATCGCCAACGTTAAGGCAACGTAGGTACTGGCTGCATCGAATGTGTGGAGTGACTGCATTTTTTCGAGAATTTATTCTGAGTTGGCTCTACCATATGTTACCTGCGCTTTTGTTAAATGGTAGAGCGGAATAATAACAGCGTCGGTGTATCTAGCTGCTAGCTCACCGTGCCAAGATGAGGTTAGATTTTGTTTCTCGCTAACCCATTGATGGTGCAAGGCGGTACCTATAATTATTATGTTTAGCAGTGCATTAGTTCAAGATTTGCCGCTAGGGGCGCTATTGTTGCGTAAGGTCAGAAATATTTTAAACATTATATAATAAGTTGAAAAAATTCACTCGGGACAGGACTTGAACCCGCAACCTCTCGCATACCGTGCAGGCGCTCTACCAATTGAGCTACCGAGTCAAGTAACTGCGAACCGTCGATGCGAATTTCTTCAACTAGTCTCCGTCTAATGGACGGGGGGCGCCACCTGGTGTGATTTGTTTGTCAACTTATTATAAATGTTTAAAATATTCCCTAGCACGGGTTAGTGCTTTAGAAAAAACAAAAAGGTCAGAAATGTCACTGTTTGTATCTATGGGCTACGCGGGTTTATTCCTAATTAGTATAATGTTGTGAATATTTTGCGACACCTGATATTAATTATGGCAAATAGTTGTTGTCCCGTTACTACCTAAACATTGCTTTGAAACAATTTTATCTTTCGGAAAATTGTGTTCTAATTTTTTTTCGAACAACACGGATATTGCTCTATGTGTTTTATTGGTACAGTTTTAAGGTAGGTATTAAATATGATTTAAATGTAAGTAAGCTTTTTTTAAGTCCGAAATTAACTTTAAGAGCTCTACTTCATGACCTTACTCGACAGTGGCGCCAACTAGTGAGCACTAAAACGTTAGCACTCATTGCCTTAGTGCAACGGAACCCTTTTGGAAAGCGAAACACTTCACGGAACCCTACAATAAAACAATAGTTTTTATCCGACTGACCCAGAGGGAGGGTTATGTTTTTCGAGTGTACCTATGTATGTAAGGGTACTATACTATGACTAAGTTCGGCTGCTCCTCGTGAATCGTGATACCCCGCGTCAGAACGGTCTACCAGAAAGAGGTGTTTTGAATATTTTTTTCTAAATTCTTGCGGAACCCCTACTGGGGTGTCGCGGAACCCTAGGGTTCCGCGGAACACACTTTGAGTATGGCTGGTGCTTAGATCTATTTTACGAGTTAGTATAAAGTAAGTAATGGCACTAAAACATTACAGCTAGAGGATACGGTTTGCCGTTAACTACCTACTTACGAGTATTATACTGGTCCATTGGGTAGACTGACTGATTATACCTATTTTCAGTAAGAGGTCCTTGGTTCAAATTCCGATAAAGACGTGTCTTTTGCCTATTTCAAAGCTGCTATGAACGTCGCGATAACGACAAAGAAAAAAATACGTAATAAAACAGTTTGATCTGGGGTTACCCTTGAGGCTATTGCGGTCATAATGACAAAGTTTTAAAATAATAATGTTCTACAATAAATATTATAAAAAAATCCCTCAAGGCAGTTCCGTAAGTGTTGACCTTGTATTTCTTCTGGAAGATTATTTTCGGCTGAATTACATAGGGCTGAATAAATAAAAAAATAAATAAACAAATAAAAATAAAAAAAACTATGAGTATTTTTTTTACTCCAGGACCTAGTATGAATACATGCCGCAACCTGCCAGACAGATTAAAAAAAAGATAAAATAAAATTAACTGCTTACTAGAAAGTCATGAAAGTATATCATAGCAACTCACACTGAAATATTATGAAATTAATCTAAAAAAAAACTAAGGCCTTTGCATCTACGTAATGAGATGATTTATGCAGCGTCCAGTGGCAGCTTCACTCACACTAGATGTAAGAGACCACTCGCCGCTGCAGTGTCTAATGAAGCTATGACTATAAAATTTAGATAAGCACGGATTGTGAAAGATTTTTTTTTTATTGTAACCCGTAATTGGTCAAATTAGAAATGATAAGATTGTATGAAAACATTTGTTTAAATAAAAATATTTAAAATATTTTGACGGATTTACTTGGAACTTAGTATTCGGGTATTTAATTAAAAATAATTAAATTAAATAAAATTAAATATACATACACACTGACATGACTCCTCTGGGATAGCCCAGTTCACTCCTGTCAGCGTTGCCCACCTCGCACATGGCCACATTCAACCACACAAACACGGATACACTGAAAATGCACTGATACTTCAAGAATAGAGACATTTTCAGGGTTAGGAACACTTTTCATCAAGTATTTTTTAATTAAATTTGAATTAACAATTAAAATAACTTTTTAGTTAACTTTATGCGACTCAAGATATTATTTATTTAATTATTTTTAAAATAAATTAGTTTAATAAATTATTTTTAAATTTAATAGTAACTATTTTAAATTAAGGAAAGGGATTTTGAATAAACAGTCAGAGGTATGGCGTGCGAGTCGGTTATGGTGTCTGATTTTATCGAAAACATAATTTCAAATAAGTTATTTTAAGTTAAGTAGTTGATTTTTTTTTCCGTTCGCTATTAATTTGAAACTTGTCTTGTATTTGGCAGGTGGCGGTTCCGCAGTATTTTATATAGGGTTGGCACAAACTTATATTAATATATTTTTTACATTATGAACAAATTATTTTTCATATTCATTATGTGAAACACTTCATTTAAATAACAGTTTTAGCTAGTTAGAAAATTTACAACTTTTTGAAAAATATTTTTTAATTTCTTTTATAAATGCATTTTTTTCAAACTTTTTTTATACGCGTAGGCTCTCCGCTTGCCGGCCTCAGGCTCACTGGCTAGGTCTGTGCATGTACTCTGTGGTCTGTTGACTTTAGCACTGACGGCCATGGCGGATGCCTAAATTAATTTGTACATACCGACGGACCTTTTCCCATCGCTGCTCATTATGTTACACTCAAGAATAACCCTTTTTTCGATTGAGGAACTTATGCGGCACACTATAAGAGCTACTATTAAGTAGGCGATTTACGTGCGGATAAAACCGTAAATCAGGGGCGCGGTCTGTAACGCATTGGTGCCAAAATGGGCTCCCAGTTGACGGCTTCAATTACCATTTATTAACGCTGTCGGTCCTTTTAATGTTTTTGTAGTAGGTACAGCAAATAATATTCAGATTATAATTCTAGAGGATTAGTTCGCTGGTTGTAGGAGAACAACGAAAAAATCCCGGTTGTGTCCTTCTACCTGGGACGCCATTGATACGCCATTGTGTTACAGGCTAAGGCCCCTGGCTAGATTATTGTCGTGCGTGTCGCAATGTGAACCTAGTTTAGTCTCTAGTAATGTAACGAGATTGTGCTTTAGATCTTTGTAATCTTTGCTGGCTTAGCATGACCTGCTATATCGAGGTTTACAGCTCGGTATGTCTGTATCAAACAGCAGAGTGTGAGAGATGTAATCATAACATCCAAGTATGAAGAGATGGCTAAGAATTTGCCATATAATTAATATCAGGTATTTTAAAATATTCATAACATTACGTTTATAGGCTGCTGTACACGGGTAGAGTAAACGGTAGAGTAGAGCGGTAGAGTACTAACTGAGTCATTTAAAAGCAATGGCAGCAACATCCCAACCCATTGCTATGGATGTTGCTGCCTTTCATTTTATATGTCTCACTTAGTACTCTAACGTTTACTCTACCCGTCTACAGCAGCCATATCAGATAAGATTGAAAAAACACCAAAATCATCTCACATAATTGATGGACGCCCCAGTTGTACAAAATAATGTTTCGACATCAAATTTACAGAACTTAGTTAGTATGCTTTTTTTAGTACCTTCCTGGACGTCGACCAGCCCCTCTACCCTTGACGCGCTTTTCCAATGCGACCGCAATATGGCGCAATTTACAAAATTTAATATTTTACAAATTAAGACGAATTTTGTGTTTTTATTGAATAAAACAGCCTTACCTTTGAATAAACATTACAAAGTATTTAAAATCAAAGCATTACTATGCGAATTCAAAGAGAAATTAATTTTTAAACTTTTTCAATTGGATCGCAATAGCGTCAAGGGTAGAGGGGCAGGAGCCTGTAACGCAATGGCGTGTCGATGGCGTCCCAGTAGAAGGACAAAACCGGGGTTTCCTCGTTTTTCCCCAACAACCAGAGAACTAAGCCTCTAGAATTAGAGTCGGAATATTCTTTGCTGTCCAAAAACATAAAACGGGCCTACAGCATTAATAAATCGTAATTGAAGACGTCAACTGGGAGCCCATTTTGGCGCCATTGCGTTACAGGCTAAGGCCCCAGTTGGACGTCCCAAGTATCGCTGGAATGATGAAGTCTCAAAGGACTTGCGCGAACCCCAGGTGGAAGATTGCAGAGAAGTGGAGCAGGACAGAGAAAAATGGCGTCTTTTGGTTGCGGAGGCAAAGATCCACTTCGGGTCGCTGAGCCAGCGTAGTAAGTTGGTACCTTAGTAAGGAAATCCTTGGGATGTATGACACATCAAAGGGCAAAGCAAGGTTTTTGTTAATGTTCACAAGAGATGATCTTTATTACGATGCATGGACCGCAGAGTCCGCACCAACTAATTTAATTAAGTACAGTCAGCGAAACAGATAACATAGGTCTCTTCTAACCTTTTTTTTTATTCTTGAAAATAATAAACTAATTTAAAAAACTGGGAATTTATTATAATAAAAAATAACTCTTATTATTTGTAGAAAAAATATTATGGTTATTTTCCAGTTATTTTCCCAAAAATGAACCGGTTTTGAGGACTAGAAACTGTGCGATTTTTTTTTACATTATAAGCACCTGTTATGTAATGTAAACTCGCACTCTCCTTATACATATATTTAGGTATTTATTTAACGAATTTGGAACTGGTTGCATATCAACTTTCTACATTAATAGTACATTACTGCCGCGGTCTTTAATGGGTGCGTTTCTGGCACGCTTTTGATGGCCGACAGAGCGCAGCGTAGCGCGGCTCAAGGCCTTCACAGCGTGGTCAGCATTGCAGCCCTTGATGGACAAGCTGAAATGAAGGCCGAGACCGAAGGTCGAGGCCTTTATAGCGCGGCCAGCAAGGGCTGCAATGATGACCAAACTTGAGGGCCGAGAGCGTAGCTAAGCTAAGCTCGAGGCAATCATAGCGTGGCCAGAAGCGCGCTCATTGCAGACCAAGGCTTGTATAGTGCTTTACTCAAACAATGCGAGTAATTTAAACAGAACCAGCTTACCTTTTGTCTTAGTTTACTTTCTGTTGATTTTTCATTCCGCAAACTTTTCGTAGATAAACTTGTATTTTTTCTTTGACTTCGGTGGCAATAGGTACCTTTAAATATCTTATTTCGCTTCCTTTTTATGTTCGGCGTTGTTAAACACATTGAATCGGAGGATTCGTTGCTTGAAGAGTTCACTTTTATTTACAACAAAAACAGCACGCACAGAAAAAATCACTTCGAACAACGCGCGAAGCGGCGAAAACAATATGGCCGCGCTTTTTTTTTCTATGCAATTTGTAGACTGCCAGCACCTAAACAGCCAAATTCTGAATAAATACTTTTTGTGCCTGACTTTTGGGTTCTATTTTTGAAACAAAACTCGACATTAATGGATTTTCATACAGTTTTTCTGGCCGCAAAACACGACATTAATGAAATTCCATACAACTTTTCTGGCGCCTAATCAAAGTAGCCCGCAAGTCCTCCTTTGCTCAAAGAAGGTTGTCGAATTAATGACCACATTACGAGCTTTTTTGAGTAAAATAAGTATTGTTCATAATTTTCCAGGTACTAGCTTTTCCCGCGACTTCGTCCGCACAGGCCTAGTATTTTTCCCGTTATCACAATAAAAAATAGCTTATAGCACTCAGCGATAACGAAGCTTCCCGGTAGTGAAATATTTTTTTAAATCGGATGAATAGTTTTAGAGATTACCCTACAAACCTACATACATACATACTTACAAACGTTTCCTCTTTATAATATTAGTGTAGATGTAAGCACGAAAAACATTACCTATTACTTTATTTATGAGGTCGGGTAACAACCAGTGTAGCACTTACCATGACGAGGAAGGACAAAAAATACTTACCTACTTAGATAAAATTATTACCTATGTGACAACCCTGAACGAAACCTTGTATTTAATCGCTAATCTAATATTTTAGGGTTTTATGGTTATGAGTTGTAGGAAAAATGTAGAGGCGTAAAACACAAACGAGTTAATTTTCTTATTTTGTAAACAACAATATCGATTCTTTTAGCCGATATACGCTAATAACAATAAAAGTGGTTTGTAGGAAGTCCAAATGGGTGAAACTACAAACAACATTAGGTACCGTCGGCCACACGCTAGGATACCCCTTTTTGTTCGATTGGCGCCCTTATGCCGCGCGCGGCAAGAGCTGCCATGGGGTATCTGTGACTGTGGCCGACCGTACCAATACAAACTCATATACTTTTTTTGTCTGAATAGATAAAAACCTAACATTAATGTGATTAAACCCAACAAGCTCATTTCGTAGGTGAAGATTTTATTTTAATCTTGACCTCGATTGATATACAGTCTGTATACAGTTTACATATTTTTGGGACTAAAAAGTTTGTTAGAAGGTATGTACGGTCGGCCACAATCTCAGATACTCCATGGCAGCTCTTATCGCGCGCGGCATAAGGGCGCCAATCGAACAAAAAGGGGTATCTGAGACTGTGGCCGACTGTACCTACTCGTACATTTTATAAAACGAGCGAAGCGAGCGAAGTTCTCCGAGTCTACTTGAACAATCCGGCGTTTGTATGTTTGTATGTATGTATGTATGTTTGTATGTAAGTATGTATGTTTGTATGTATAAATGTTCGTTCGACGATAACTTGAGTAAATTTAATCGGATCGTCATGTTTGGTGGGCAGGTAAATGAGGTAAAGATATTTTTTAAGTTCGAACATGAGCCAAATCAGTCGAAGGGTTGCTGAGATATGGGGTCGCGAGTTCATAGTTCGAGGCGAACCACTAGTTTATAAGGTTTAAAAAATGGCTCGAGACAAGACTTGAACCCACAACCTTTTGCATAGTGCGGGGGGGTTACCCTTGACGCTATTGCGTTCATATTGTCAAAGTTTTTTTATTAATTTCTCTTTGAATTCGCACAGTCATGCTTTGATTTTATATACTTCGTACTATTAATTCAAAGGTAAGGCTAATTTGTACAAGAAAAATATAAAATGCTTCTTAATTAATATAGATTTTTGTAAATTGCGCCATATTAAAAAAAAATGCTTCAGGGGTAGAGGGGCAGGGGCTCTACCAATTTTATTGAGCTATACCAAGCTTATTTCTTCAATTTTATACTACAAAAAAAAAAACAATCAAGTTCATCGACACACGTTCATCTTGAATTACGTACCGTATACCGCCATCTAGCGGACTTTTCCTCAACCAAAACCTACTTCGCTGGAAAACCGCGGAGCTCTTTTTTTCTGTTTCTCTTTAAACGCCACCAGATGTCTCTTATGTGTTTGGAGATGCGAACGAAGAGCCAACGAAAAATGTGAATTCTTTTCGTCCGCGACTTCGTCCGCGGTGACTAAGGTTGCAGCTATATTTTTCCCCCGTCAATTTCAACCCAATCGGTCAAGCCGTTTAGTAGTTGACGTGCCGACTGCAGCGCCACCTACCGGGTCCAATTGTATTTTTAAATCATCCCGGAAACCATCGAAATACCCATATAAAATTTCAACCCAATCGGTTCAGCCGTTTAGAAGTTATGTGAAAAAGATAAGTACAGAAGGATAAATTCTTACTACCCGTTGTCCTATTACCCGTTTTCCCGTAGGAATGAAGCATTTTCCCGCGGTAAAAAGTAGCCTATGTTCATCAGGGATAACGTCGGCTTCTAATGGTAAATTATTTTTTTAATCGATCCAGTAGTTTCGGAGCCCATTCAATACAAACAAACAAACATTAATATACAAGGTGTTACAAAAGATGCTAACTCTTTTTACAGGGTAATAGCACCCATATTTTTTTTGCTCTATGACGTTCCGTTGATTTTTAAATTAATAAAATGTGAACGCTGTGGCGGGAGAAAAGTATTTTTTTAATATTTTTTTCATTGACTTTCACAATGTTTTAACAACTCAAAGCTATGCAAATGCAGCTACACCCACAGACATATTTATAAATTTGAGTTAATACCAAAAACAAAAAAGTTATGAAAATTTTTCAATTTTAAGGTTATAAAATAAACATTGTTTTTTTCTCTTTTTTTTACAGGATTGACATCCTGTGACCAGTAGGTTACACCTTGTAAAAAGAGTTAGGATGTTTTGTAACACGTTGTATAGTGTAGAAGTGTAAATAAAACCATCGTTAGGAATAGGATGCCCGCCCCTTGGTTTGCTCTGCACATTTGACCTAGTCTTTCCTGTTATGTAGACAAGGCTGACTAAGCTAGCAGCTGGGCTGGTAAACCTTCGTACTACAGGGTGCACTCTAAGTCAATAGCGGAACTTTAGGTGGGCTATCTACTGATCAATACAAACAACTTGTACTAGGTGGCGAAAAAAAGGGAGTGAGAAAAATATCAGCTGTTCCATACAAAAGGTCGACTCAGTACTGCGCCAAATGTATGAAACAGCTGATATTTTTTTCGCTCCATTTCGGTCGCCACCTAGTACAAGTTGTTTGTATTGATCAGTAGACAGCCTACTTAAAGTTCCGCTATCGACTTAGAGTGCACCCTGTATAGAGTAAGATAGATACCTACTTAACTAACCTACATACATAAATGGTTTTATTCTTGAACCACGTCAAATTTAAAATCTGATTTCCAACAACTTTTGTTCTACGACTTTGGTGAAAAAGCAATTTTATTTTTC